>CM029020.1:43301548-43847611 GCA_016801055.1 Panax notoginseng
GTGATGTGGATTATTTATTAAAGATGAGTCTCAGCGATAAAATTGATGATAAACTTTTAAATCATAGAAGATAGTAGATATCATGCTCTACTTGACTCTTCTAATGAATTGCTTATTCCGCTGCAGTTGTTGATCTAAAATTTGTTGTCTATTGTATTCTATCATCTGTTATTGTTGATTGATTTCACAATCAAAGCAAACGTGCAAGTATACACGGTCAACAAGTAATAAAGTGATAAAATAGAGTGTCGATCCCACAGAGAATTCTAATTAACAAATTCTAACTACTAGTACTATATCAACCCAATTTTATTTAAACAATGGCAAATTATGATTTTCTGCAATTTTGAAAATTAAATTAAACAATTAAAGATATTAATCTAAAATAAGCAAATAAATAAACTAAGATTTAAAAGAATGATTTCCGATAAATAAAGATTAAGACTTCAATATCCCCAAGTATAAACTATAACTCAATTATCCAATTATCCCAATTATTGTGTCTACTGAATTGTTAACAGGAATTCTCAATTGTCAAAAGTCCTTTTCCAAGTAATCATTTGACTTCTATTTAATCCAGATTAATCTTGCTATATTCCTATGCAAAACAAGTGAATTAAATTCTTTCAATCCCAATTCCTTATGTGTTACATGCGGTGAACAGATATTTCCATTCAATTCACAAACCTAATTATTCACTATACAAATAAATAAGTCACACCTTATCAAGCCCAGTTCTAATCCTATAATTCCTCTTTCAATTCCTTATAGAGTAACAATGTAATTATAGGCCAAATAATTAATCAATAGATGCAAGGCATGATAAACAATTCACTTCAACATAAATAATTGGAATAAACTGAATAACTAAATTATAGCCATAAAGGTTCAATTGAAATCTTAATTAAAGAATTAGTTCATAACGAAAATAAAAACCAATAATCGTTTGTAAAATATCCTTAAAGAATTACAAATTGAAAATAAGGAGAAGAAGAAAACTCCTGAGCCAATCCTTAGTCTTCAAGTAATCCTTTGTGTAGCCTCCAATGAATGAATGATTAGATCCCCTTTTAATTCAGCAACATAAACCTTATACTTCCCCTATATTCCCATTCCAAATCCAAGTCAACTTTTACTTCCATGTGCCAAACCAAATCAAACTTAAAGTCAAACCACGTATCCGGTCAACCAATATTGCGCCTCAGCGCCTCGGCGCTGTCTTTAGTGTAACTCCCAACGCCTTGGTGCTGTACTTCTCAAAAATTACCATATTGCCCCTGTTAGCTCAAAATTCCCAATTTATCCCTGCAGCTCCCGAATCTGGAATACAACACATAAACACAGTAAAAATATTCCTAAATGACTCGAAAATACAACAACTTAAACCCAAGTATATCCGATTTATGGGTATATTACCCAATCATCAGTTATATTGTTGAAGGCTAAGGATAATTTATTCTGCATTATCTTAGTCATAATATTTCTTATTGGGATAGTTGAGCTCACCTTTTTCTTTCACTGTTCTCTTTAGGAAATGAGAATATAGCTGGGACTAGTCGGGGAATAGATTGATGGTCTAGATGGTTGTTTTAGTAGTCCTCATTATTCTGTAAAATAATAATTGTAATGAGATTTAAATTGAGTTTGGATATTGTCTAGGAGACAATATTTGTATTAAAACTCACAGCTTATGTTTTGTCGTATTCTGCACGACACTTAATAGTTGTATAAATTAAGTTTGTATTTAAGTTCTGTACCATGTATTTGACGACTCAAAATAGGTGATGTATACCTATTTTGGGGGCGGCACAAATATCCTTAAAATTTGCGCTTCATCTAGTATCATTTCACCAGGATATATTTCTAAACATTCTTATTAAATTTTAAGTTTTTCATGCCGAAATACTATTCATGGATACTATTCATTTATACGGTGCTATTCATACGTACGTTACTATTTACAAAGTACTATTTATGGGCACTATTCATAAATATGGTACTATTCATAAATACGGTACTATTCATAAAGTACTATTCACGAGATACTATTCATTGGGTACTATTTATGAAGTACTATTCACAGGATACTATTCAAACAGTACTATTCCCAAAGTACTATTCATGAAGTACTATTCACATGGTACTATTCACTCAGATACTATTCACCCGAGGTACTACTCATGATAAAATTAATTTTTTTTCTGTCCAAATTATTTTTGATACAATATTATTCTTGAATTTTACTCCACAAAGCAGTATCATGTTGACAATTTGGACATTATTCAATTCTGAATAAAATAAGTTATAAATATTTAAAATTTATCCTTGCTCTCATTTAATTAAATTCTTATATCATTGTCATCATCCTCATGATTATATTGTGATGAAAGTCATATTTGACCGTAGTACATAGATGGACTATTGATTGGTATGATTATGATCAGGGATTATTCGGTATAATCATGACCTGTAGTGTTACAAATGATGTGATAAAAGTTATCTGTGGCCTGTAATGGATAGATGGACTGTTGATTGGTATGATTATGGCCAGAGATTATTCTGTATAATCATGACCATTGGTGAAAACACGAATATCCTTGGCCCGTAGTGCGTGAATAATTTATGGTCGTGATACTAATGAATATCCTTGGCCCGTAGTGCATGGATAATTCAGTGATGTGGATTATTTATTGAGCTGAGTTTCAACGATAAAATTGATGATAAACTTTTAAATCATAGAAGATAATAGATATCATGCTCTACTTGACTCTTCTAATGGATTGCTTATTCCGCTGTAGTTGTTGATCTAAAACTTGTTGTCTATTGTATTCTATCAGTTGTTATACTGTTGAAGGCTAAGGATAATTTATTCTGCATTATCTTAGTCATAATATTTCTTATTGGGCTAGTTGAGCTCACCTTTTTCTATCACTGTTCTCTTCAGTAAATGAGAATATAGCTGGGACTAGTCGGCGAATGGATTGACGGTCCAGATAGTTGTTTTAGTAGTCCTCACTATTCTGTGAAATAGTGTGATAATAATTGTAATGAGTTTGGATATTGTCTAGAAGATAATATTCGTGTTAAAACTCTCAGCTATGTTTTCTCGTATTTTACACGACATATAATTAAGTTGTAGTTGTATTATGTACCATGTATTTGGCGACTCAAAATGGGTGATGTATACCTATTTTGGGGGTGTTATAATTTTTGAGGGAAGATTCCGTCGAAATTAAAGGAATAGTATAGTCGACAGAAATTTTTTTTATACTTATTCAGTTGTAAATAGCTTATGTTCGATGAAATTCTGTCGAAGATAATCCATCGTAGATTAGATAAGTGAGACGAAATTTATGATGTATGTTATCTTTGACGTGTATATATATGACCAAATTTTCGACGGAATAGTCCGTCGAAAATAACCTATGTTTGACGGAATAGTCATATTTCCGAGGGAAGGTTCCATCTAAAATAAGACTTTTCCTTGTAGTGTATTGAACACTCACAGTATATGTGTTGTCGTAGTTTGCACGACAGTTTAATAGTTGTAAATAGAAAATTTGGTATTTGTGGTGTGTATTTCTGGCGACTCAGAATGAGTTGTGTGGACCTATTTTGAGAGCGTCACATTTGTTGACTTTTTAAAAAATAATATAAGCTACAATATATATTAGAAGTATACAAAAGTGTAAGACCCCAACTTTTTATGAATAAAGATTTAATTTCTCCAATTATTATTTTTAAATAATAAGGTATTGATTTGATATAATGCTTTAGTTATGGGTGAATTGTGCAAATTTTGCAAAGTAAACGAGTGGTCATAAAATATTCGTTTGGTCGAGGAATATTCTTTTTATCGGGGAATATCTGTACGACGACACAATCATTAGTGGACCACATAACTGAATAACTGTCGGATATAGAAAAAGACAAAAATAACTTTTTTTTATAAAAAATAAAGGTAAAACTTTTACCGTTAACTATTGAAATACCTGGTGATAAAAAGTACAGTAATACGCGTGGTTGCGCAGTAGCATATGGTATTGCACAATATTTTTTATTATTTATTCTTACGTAAAAAGTCACTCAGTTTCATTCAATAATTGTCATAGTAATTGTTGCATATTATCTCATATTATTGATTCAATTATTGTCACAGTATCATCTGCATAATATTTTGTATTATTAAATCAATAATTGACACGACACAATTATTCATATTATTAGTTAGCATTATTGGCAATGTCGAGAAAGTTTAGTCGAGGAAAGGGAATGGTTATATAATTGTACGCTAATAAGGATAAATTCTTATCGGAAAGTCCCCTCTTTCCTAGGAATGATCTGGTTGTTAATATTGTGAGCTTATAATATTATTTATGAATAATTATTATGTGGTGGATATTGGGTCTATTTTGATATAAATGAAGAAATTTAGCATGAAATATTTGTTGAAAGTTTGGCAATTATCTTCTCCAATATAATATTCATTCAAATATATTATTATAATATTATATTTTTTTATAATTTAAATGGTAATATTATTATAATAATATATAATTTTTAACAAGTGAGTGAAAGTGGAGTAAATGTTAACATTTTGATTTTGAATTCTTTTTTTTTTAAACTTCACGTGCATACTTCTCCTGCAATTTCTTTGTTTCAAAGTTAGTGGGCCCCAATCATGGAAAATAAAGGTCTGGCAGGAAGTTTGACAAGTTTTTCATTTCATTCCTCCGAATTTCACTATAAATATGGGGTAACCCTCCTTCCTAAACACACCAAAAATCTCAAGCTTTCCTACTATAGTATTGCGAGTATTTTCTTGAGTATAAGGATAATTTGAGTGTTATTTTTTTTTTCTGCAAAATTTTCTCAGAATAATATTCGATATTCCAGTCAAACCAAGATTCTACTAAGGTAAAGGATATTATTTTATTGCAATACTCGTAAGAAATATTATTTTCTTTCATACTCTATATTATGGAAGGAATATTATTTCATTTCATATTCCTAAATTTAAACTTACTGTGGTAAGTATTGCTTATATAATTCCTGAAATGATTAAAAATTCCTTAAGTTTTGCACTTCATCTAATATCATTTCATTGGAATATTGGTCTGAATATTCTTATTAAATTTTAATCTTTTCATGTTTGGGTACTATTCATACAGTACTATTCATGGGCACTATTCATACGTATGGTACTTGTGACATCCCAAATTTTTAAGAATTAATAAATTAGAATTTAATAAATAAAATTCTTATTTTAAGATGCTTAAGTACATGTATGAGATTAAGTAAATATATATTTTGAATATGTATGTTTATGAATTGTGTGGAGTGTAATGAAAGAAACTATATAACCTAATATATTATATATTGGGAATGAAGATTAAATAACCGAAGAGTTATAGCTATTTAAAAAGCATAGTGTTTGATCTATGTGATTTATGTGGCACGTCTGAACATATTAAATTATGTTGAGAAATATATAGAATCAATATGAGAGATAAATGAATAGCAATCTTATGGGATTGTATATATTTGTTGATAAACAAATAATAGAAAGTATTGTAAATTAATCTTTATATATTATGTATGAGGATTAATAATAACGAATGAAGTGTAGTAGTATAATAACGTGAGAAATTTATTTTGGTATATCTCGATTATTATTTATTTTTAACTTAATTAAAGAAAGTTTAATTTAGTTATATAAATAAATAGTTATTTAAATTCCAAATTTAGTGGGATAGAAATCCTAATTAAATATTAGGATAAGATAAATATGTGCGTAAATTATGTTATTTCATAACCCAAAAAGGATTTAATTAAATGAATAATAAGGAATGAAAAAATAATAATAATAATAATAATAATATATGTATTTCATTTTGCTCTCCATCTCTCACTCTCGGATAAACCGAAGAAAGGAGACAGACGGAGAGAGAGCGAGAGAGAGGGAGAGGGAGAGAGAGAGAGGGAAGGCTTGGGCATGGATGAAGGAAGAAGAAAGCATAGAAAGGTAACCATGGAAGAAGTTCCATGGAAGGAAAGAAAGAAAAATGAAGAACAAATGTATAAAACTCAAACTTTGTCCATTTTTGTTGTATTTTAATTTGGATCTACTGTTGGGTTGTTGATTATTGGACTTGATAATGGAAAATCATCATAATATATGATGATTCATGGTTAGATCTAGAGGTTTTATGGGTTATTAAGCTTGGGTTTTAGAAATAATCTCTAAAAAAACTCAAAATATGTCATTTTCCTCTTTGATGCTCAGATCCGTATAGTAGGTATGGTTGAAAATTTTTTTATTTTCTTATATGTTGTAATATTATGAGTTAGGAGTTCGTAGAACTTGAAATCATCTTATTTGGATGTGTAAAACTCAAAATATGAAAATCGGTAGGAGATTGGGTCTGAAAGTCGCGACTGGGCTGGTGCGGGCGCACGCCGGCGCGCGCGGGCGTGCGCGGGCGTGCGCGGGCGCGCGGCGTGGGCACTCGACGGCCGACTTTGGCTGGGCGACGCGATTTTGACATCCAAAACTAAAACGAGCATAACTTTTGCATACGAAGTCCAAATTGAGCAATTCAAGATGTTTTGGAAAGCTTAAAGATATTACTACAACTTAATTTAATAAAATTAAAATTTGAGATTTTGGGAAAAGGTTAAAATGGGCAGTTTTTGAAATTGTTGCTCAATCGGATGCGAACGAAAGGTGTCGAGCTTGCGTTTTATGAACCTTAAAGCATTCCGAACCTACTAATCACCATTTTAAGTATTACAAGGTGTGAATCTTGAATAGTGAAGTAAGGATTACCCATTATGGGTCGTATTTTTTTTAAAAAAAAGGTTGAAATACTTAACTACATGTAAGTATAACTTGAAGAAGTAAAGCGAAAGCTTGATTAAGGTTTATTTAATTTATTTAGATTAATCTAATGTACATCCAAAATGATGTGGAGACATATGAAAAGGACTTAGCTACATGTTAAGTATTAATAGGAAAGATTAGGAGATGTGGAGTAGAGTTTACATTACAATTACTATGTGTTGTTGTGTGACTAATAGTTGATATGCGTGATTATATAATTGTGTAGGGCACGTGAAGTGCAGATAACTGTAAGCTGTTAATCTATTGTTGGTAAACAACGATCAAGACAAGTCTTTCGGTTCCTATTTTCTACGTGGACTTGATGAACTGTTTTAAATTGCATGATATATTATACATGTTGAAATCATGAAATGTTAAAGTCAATATATGACTGCATTGTTTTGGCTAAGTAATGATGATTGAGTAAGGAACTCAATCTTTATATTTGCTATGTGAGTTAAAAGCATGTATGCCATGTTACTTTAATGAGTTGTATATCGAGTATGTTATTATGTGCTATGTGATGCATGAAAACTGTTAGACTTTGCTGGGCTGTCGAGCTCACTCTTGCAAATAACCACTTTTGCATGTACAAACTTTAAGGTAAAGATATGTGCTAAGTGAGTTATAGAGATCTATATTCACGAAGATTACTTATGTTCTATGAGAAATGTATTTCCTATCTTAAATGTAACATGTTGTTGAATTGTTAGTTGAGCTATCCAATGTATATGGATATTTAGTTATGATGTAAGACTTTGTATAGTCAGTTTGTTGTAATGATTCATGGCATTTGATTTGAATCGAAGAGATGTAATGTAAAGGTTACGATTTAGGGCAAGACATAAGGAGATGTATAAAATTTTTAATTATTCCGCAATTTTAGTGATTTTTAATATCAAATAATGATGTAAAATTAGAGATTTAATGTATGGTTAACGACCGAAGTCGAGAATTAAGTTGTATAAATTTTGGGGTCGTTACAGTACTATTCATGAGTACTATTCACAACATAATTTAATTTTCTTTTTTTTTGTCCAAATTATCTTTGATACATAAGTATCATTCTTGAATTTTACTCCACAAAGTTATCATGTTGACAATTTGGATATATTTGAACTCTGGATAAATTGAATTAGAATTCCCTTATATTTATCTTTTATCTCACTTGATTGAATCTTTATATCATTGTCATCATCCTCATTCTTATATTGTACTGGAAGTCATCTTTGGCCGTAGCGCAAAGATGGACTGTTGATTGGTATGATTATGACAAGGAATTATGTATTGGTATAATCATAACCTTTAATGTTATATACAAGTTTTGTGGTGAAAGTCCTCTTTAGCCCATAGTGCATAGATGAACAGGTGTTTAGCATGATCATGACCACTAGTGATACTAACGAATATCCTTGGCTCGTAGTGCATGGATAATTCGTTGATTTGAAATATTTATCGAATAATGTTACAGGGATAAAATATTGATGATGGACTTTTAAATCATAGAAGATAGTAGATATCATGTTCTACTTGACTCTTTTAATGGATTGTTGTTTTCATTGCAATTGTTGATCTAAAACTTGTTGTCTATTGTATTCTATTAGATTTTTCCCTGTTGAGGCCTAAGGATAATTTGTTCTACATTATCTTAGTCATAATATTCTCTACTGGGCTAGTTGAGCTCACCCTTTTCCTTTTTGTTCCATTGTCCTTCTCAGGAGGCGAGAATATAGCTAGGATTGGTCGGGGTGTGGAGTGATGGTTCAAGATAGTTATTATAGCAATCCTCACTATTTTGTAAAATAGTATATCAATAATTGTAATGAGGACTTTATTTGAGTTTGGATATTATCTACAAGATAATATTTGTACTAAAACTCACAGCACTTGTGTTGTCGTGTTTTGCACGACAATTGTATTAATGAAGTTTGTATTTGGTTTCTGTACCATGTATTTTGCTACTCAAAATGGGTTGTGTGGACCTATTTTGGGGGCGTCATAGTTGGTATTAGAGCTTAGGGATATGATCTCTGGTGGAGATCTGGGATTAGAATTAGGAGGGGAGAAACGAGTAAAACCTTCGCTAGTGTGTCCTACCTAAGCTTATTTGTTAATTGTTATTGGTTGGTCAGAATATAGGGTTAATATTTGGCGTGTGACTTTTTTATATTTGACCCTTGTTTTGTGGCAGTAATTGAGAATGACATCTGAAAATTTTGAGATGAGCAATGGAGCACATGCGACCATTGAGACGCCGACAATCAACAACCAGGATAATGTGCATCACGAAGGAAATAATCCTTATGCAAACAAAAACACTAACCAAATGATGAATGATGGGATGTTTAGGAGCTTTCTACAATTCATGCAACCCCAAACGAGAGAAAATCCTATTCAAAATGCAGGTGGAAACAATGGCAACTCACGGCTGGTCACTGCTAAGCAATTCAAGGAGTTGGGACCACCGGAGTTTTTTGGAAAGCCAGAGCCACTTAAGGCTGAGGCATGGATTAAGCTAATTACCAAGATATTTGATGTCCTAGGATGCACTGAAGAGTAAAAGATTTCATTCGCCACCTTTATGTTGTGCAGAGAGGCAGATTACTAGTGGGAATCTATAAAACATTCTCATCTGTCCGCACTTAATATGTCTTGGGAGAGGTTTCAAGAATTGTTCAACAATAAGTACTTTCCATAAAGTAATCGTCACATGAATGAGGTGGAATTTATCAAGTTGGAGCATAACAATATGACTATATCGCAATACAAGGCAAAGTTTGTGGAGTTATCCCGGTTTGCAAACCATTTGGTAGATAATGAGAAGCGAATGACGCGAATGTTTCTAAGAGGTTTGAAACCTGAAATTTGTCAACATCTTATCTCTCATAAACTTTGATTGTATTCAAATGTAGTGAATAGGGCTCAGTTATTAGAGCGGGATTATGAGTCAGCTCAACCAAAAAACAACAACCGTCAGTAAGAAAATAGTCATACCAGTGGCAACGGTCATCAAAGCAGTGATAGCCAACGTGCCAGAAATGGTAACCACTTTGGTGGTAATCATGGCCAAGATAATAGAAGAAATGATTCAAGTAGAAATTTTAAGAAGAGAAGATTTAACAATAACGAAAAGACATCAGCAGCAGCACCAACAACTGCAATAGTTTTTAGGGGAGGAGAAAGACCGCCATTTAGATGCTACAGATGCAGAGAGGAGGGACACATAAGTCCAAACTGTTCATAGCCTTCTAAGGTATGTTTTAGTTGTTGAAAAGACGGTCACATAGCTCGATTTTGTCCTGTAGCGAAGTTAAGTCCAGTTGGGACGGTGGCACCAAAGGCGGCCACGAACAAAACAAAGTTGGTGGTTCAAGGAAGAGCGTTTTTCGTGACATCCCAAAAGGCAAGGAACCCGAACGAAGTTATCACGGGTAAGCTAATCATAAACTCTTGTGAAGTCTATACCTTATTAGACTTTGATTTATCTATTGAAACTCCATTAGGAGAAACCTTCATTACATTCACTGTTTATAAATCTTGCTTGATTCAAGTTGGCACCATCACATTACCTATTGATCTCATCTCTTTAAAGATACTTGCATTTGATGTGATTTTAGGGATTGACTGGTTAACTACTCATCATGCTAAAATTAATTATTTTTGTAAGATTGTTAGTTTTGATATTCCTAACCAACCTGTTATGCGAATTCAAGCAACCAAACCACTAAAGTCAATCACTGTCATATCAAAGCCATAAAGCCATTCGTTTATTGAAAAACGGATGTCAAGCTTTCTTAGCCCATGTCATGGTTTGAACAAAAATACGTCATATTTGAATAATATTTCTGTTTTAATGAATTTCTTGACTATTTCCTGAAGAACTTCCTGGCCTACCCCAGAGCGTGATATCGAATTTTGTATTGACCTTGAACCTGGTACAAAATCCATTTCTAAAACCCCATATCGAATGGCTCCTATTGAACTTCAGGAGTTAAAAACCCAACTACAGGAGTTGTTAGACATTGGTTTCATTCGTCCTAGTACATCTCTTTGGGGT
This sequence comes from Panax notoginseng, assembly GCA_016801055.1. Taxonomy (NCBI): domain Eukaryota; kingdom Viridiplantae; phylum Streptophyta; class Magnoliopsida; order Apiales; family Araliaceae; genus Panax; species Panax notoginseng. Next base: position 43,312,489 of record CM029020.1, read on the forward strand.
GCTCCTATTTTATTCGTAAATAATAAAGATGGGAGTATGCGACTTTGCATTAACTATCGGGAGTTGAACCATGTCACCATCAAAAATAGGTACATGTTACCTCGCATTTATGACCTATTTGACCTGTTGCAAGGTGCTAAATTCTTCTTAAAGATCGATCTTCATTCCTGATATCATCAGTTGAAGATTAAAACTGATGACATTCCAAAGACTGCTTTCAGGACTCGATACAGGCACTATGAATTTCTAGTTATGTCTTTTGGATTGACTAATGTTCCTGCAGCTTTCATGGATATAATGAACCAAGTATTCAATGAATATTTGGATCATTTTGTGGTTGTTTTTATTGATGACATCCTCATCTACTCCAAAAGCCGTGCAGATCATGAGAAACATTTGAAGCTGATACTCCAAAAGCTTCGTGAAAATAAGTTATATGCCAAGTTGAAGAAATGTGAGTTCTGGCTTGAGGAAGTAGCATTCCTTGGGGACATGATATCGAATTGTGGAATATCAGTTGACCTAGCGAAAATTGAAGCAATATAAAGTTGGGAGTAACCTAAGTCAGTAACCGAAGTATGTAGCTTTTTGGGCTTAGCTGGTTATTATCGGAGATTCGTGGAAGGATTTTCTCGAATCGTTACTCCGTTAACTCAGCTGACTCGAAAAGATACAAAATTCAGATGGAGGGAGGAATGTGAGAAGAGCTTCCAAGAACACAAGAGGAGACTCATTTCAGCTCATGTTATGACAATACCATTAGGTTCGGAGGGATTTGTCATCCACAGCGATGCTTCAGGCAGAGGTTTAGGATGTGTTCTCATGTAACATGAGAAAGTCATAGCCTATGCCTCATGACAACTCAAAGAATATGAGATTAATTATCCTACTCATGATCTAGAGTTGGCAACAGTTGTGACGCCCCCAAAATAGGTATATATCACCCATCTTGAGTCGCCAAATACATGGTAAAAAAATCAAATACAACTGTCGTGTAAAATACGACAAAACATAAACTGAGAGTTTTAATACGAATATTGTCATCTAGACAATATCCACACTCAATGGAGTCCTCATTACATTTATTATCACACTATTTTATAGAATAGTGAGGACTACTATGACACCATCTCGGACCATTACTCCGTTCCCCGACTAGTCCCGGCTACGTTCTCATTTCTTGAAGAAAACAATGAAAGCAAAAAGGTGAGCTCAACTAGCCCAGTAAGAAATATTATGACTAAGCTAATACAGAATATAAGTTATCATTAGTCTTCAACAATGTTAAACTAATAGAATATAATAGACAACAAGTCTATCCATTAGAAGAGTCAAGTAGAACATAAAATCTACTATCTTCTATGATTTAAAAAGTTTTTTCATCATTTTTATCGTTGAGACTCAGCTTAATAAATAATCAACATTATTGAATCACCCTTGCACTACGGCCAAAGATATTCTTTAGTATCACGACCACAAATTATCCATGCACTACGGGCCAAGGATATTCGTGTATTCATCAATGGTCATGATCATGCCAACAACTGTCCATCAATGCACTACGGGCCAATGAGGACTTTTACCACATCTTTTGTAACATTACGGTCATGATTATGCCGAATAATCCCTGGTCATAATCATACCAAGTCCATCTATGCACTACAGGTCACAGATGACTATCAACATAATATAAACATGAGGATGATGACAATGATATAAGAATTCAATAAAACAAGTTCAAGAATAAATTTTAAAAGAATTTATAATTTAATTTATCCAGAAATCAATAACCTTCAAATTGTCAACATGATACTGCTTTGTACAGTAAAATTCAAGAATGCTCAGAATAATATTTTCATGAAAAGATACTGGATAAAACGCAAATATCAAGGATATTCTACTAATTTCATAGAGTATAGAAGCCAAAACTTTAACAAAACGAATATAGAATTCGAAATTTGAAACGAAATTATATTACTTACATACTACAGAGTATGGAAGAAAATATTATTTCAAGCGAATATTGAACAAAATAATATTCTTTATGAATATTAAACGAAAATAATATTCATTACGAATATTGAACGAAATAATATTCTTACGAATATAAAAAATAATATCTCTTCAGAATATGAAATAAATAATACTCCTTACCTTAAAAAGAAGAGTATTCCGACTGGTAGGGTGAGAATATTTTTGAAGAAAACTTATACTATTTTCTACGCTCAAAGCTTTCTAAAACTCTAAAGAAATACACTCAAGATTATAGAAGAAGAATTCTCTGATTCTGGTGTGATTTTCAATTCTAACTAAGCATTCTATTTATAGGGAAATGGAAGGGATACTATTTGAATTTAATTTCTCACGGATCAATAGAAGAATTCACGGGCGAACGAATTCGGCGAATTCGTTGATTTTTTGATTTTTACTATTCATTACTGTGCAATAAAATATTCTAATAAAACAAAAACTTTAAATAAAATATATTTATATAATATACTCGTACCGTGCCATCCATGGCACCTCATTTTCTTTCTTTACATATATATATATATATATATATATATATATATATATATATATATATATATATATATATATATATTTAGTACAACATCACCACCACCACATTTTCTCCCTCCCATTTCCTTATCCCTCATTTCCACGGCACCATTTATTCACATACTTTCACCCACACACACTACTTCACATGCACACACATTTTATATATTATATATACATCGAATAACAATAATACTCCCACCTTTCTCGTTCCTTTTTTTTTCTTCATTCCATGTGACAACATAAGTTTCCACCAAAAGTCATAAACATGTGGCCCTACATGTCATCATCGCATGTGGGCTCCACCCCTTATAATGAAAACTTTCTACCGATTATTTTGAAAAATGAGTAAATGGGGGTCCATAAAATAAGCAAAATTTACATCAAATACTTCATAAAAATCCCCTTAATATTTTTAACAACATTTATCATCATCATTATAATTCGCAATATTTAACAACCAAGTCGTTCCCTGAAAGATGGGGCTTTCCAATAAGGATTTCTCCCTATTGGCGCGTAATTAGGTGACCAAACCTCTCATTGATAGAACTTCTAGACATCGTCAATATTGCAAATAATAATATGAATAACTTTGTCGTCTCAATTATTGATTTAATAATATATAAAAATATCGACAATAATTGAATCAAATAACGTGAGATATTATGCAACAATTACTGTGGCAATAATTAAACAAAACTGAGTGACTTCTCCCATAAGCATTAATAATCAATATTGTGTGCTACTATGCAATCATGCGTATTACTGTATTTATAACACCGGGTGTTTCAACAGTTAACGGTAAAACTTTTGCCGTTATTTTTATAAAAAGATATTTTTGTCGTTTTCTCAATCGGACAATAATTTCGTTGTGGGGTCCATCAATGATTGCGTCGTCGTACGAATGTTCCCTGTTAAAATGAATATTCCCTGACCAATCGAATATAATATAACAACTCACATACTTTGTAAAATTTATAAATATTACCCACAACTATAACATTGTATTAAATGAACTTCATAATATTCAAAAATGATATTTATAGAAAATTCATCTGTATTCATAAAAGTTGGGGTCTTACAACCTTCCATTCTTATGAAATTTTTCCCTCGAAATTAGGGTAAATACCTGGTATGAGAAAGAGGTGAGGATACCTTGACTTCATTTCAGATTCTAACTCCCAGGCATTTTCTCAACATCGTGGTTTCTCTACAAAACTTTGACTTGAGGTATAACCTTGGAGCGTAGAATTTATTCCTTCTTATCCAAGATTTTAACAAGAACTTCTTCATATGTTAAATCTTCCGCTATTTCGTCTGGTTCTAACTCAACAATATGGTTTGTGTCTTTCACATATTTACGTAACATGAATATGTGAAAAATGTTATGAACGCAAGACATACTTGGCGGTAAAGCGAGTCTATAGGCCACAGTTCCGACTCGATTAAGGATTAAATATGGGCCAATGAATCGAGGATTGAGCTTTTCTCTCTTTCCAAATCTTGTAACTCCTTTCCATGGAGCAACACATAACAACACATGATCTCCAATATTGAAATCCACGTCCTTTCGATGAAGATCAGTATAATCTTTTATCGATCTTGTGAGGTTTTTATACGTTGTCAGATCGTTTGAATCTTTTCTGTAGTCATACGTACCAACTCCGGCCCCAACAATGTTGCTTCACCAACCTCATCCCAGCATACTGGAGAATGACACTTTCTTCCATACAACACCTCGAATGGAGCCATGCCAATACTTGCTTGATAAGTATTATTGTAGGAAAACTCTACTAATGGTAAGAACTTGACCCAACTTCCTTTGAAGTTAAGGACACAGTGTCTTAATAAATCATCAAGAGTTTGAATAGTCCTCTCTGACTGCCCGTCCGTTTGAGGATGATATGCCGAACTAAATCGCAAATCCGTTCCCATGGCTTTTTGCAAACTAACCCAAAATCATGAAGTGAATCTTGGGTCTCGATCAGAAACTATGGATACTGGCATACCATGTAATCTTATAATCTTGTTTATGTATATACGAGCAAGATGTTCAAGTGTATAAGTTTTCCGTATAGGTAAGAAATGAGCAGACTTGATCAATCTATCAACAATGACCCAAATAACATCTATGCCTTGAGAAACCTTAGGAAGACCAGTAACGAAATCCATGATAATGTGCTCCCACTTCCATTCCAGAATTTGAAGTGGTTGCAATAGACCTTTTGGCACTTGATACTCCGTCTTGACTCATTGACAAGTTAGACACCTTGAGATAAAACTCTCTATCTCTCTCTTCATATTGCTCCACCAAAATGTATGTCGAAGATCACGATATATTTTGGTACTCCCAGAATGGATTGCAAACGGTGTGTTGTGCGCATCCATCATGATTTTATACTTCAAGTCAGAATCATTAGGAACACAAAGTCTGGAGTTGACTCGAAGTATTCCTTCTTCATCGATTCTTGCTTCCGGAATAGCACCCTCTTGCACTTTCTTCCTCATACACATCAGCTCCAGGTCTGTAGCTTGAGCAGCTTTAACTTTATCGATTAAAGTTAGTTCTACTCGTATATTCGTCAGCATCACATGGGTCCCTGGAGTCTTTAACTCTATCTCCATCCTTTGAAAGTTATTTAAAATGGGCCTTTACGTTAACAATAACGAACTCGTACCTGCATATGATCTTCTACTCAAAGCGTCAGCTACTACGTTCGCCTTTCTAGGATTGTATTGGATGATATAATCATAATCTTTCAACAGTTCAAGCCAACGTCGTTGTCGCATGTTGAGTTCCTTTTGAGTGAAAAAAATATTTAAGGCTTTTATGATCCGTATAGACCTCCACCTTCTCTCCAAACAAGTAATGCCTCCAAATCTTTAGTGCAAAAATGACTACTGCCAACTCTAGATCATGATTAGGATAATTTCTCTCATATTCTTTGAGTTGTCGTGGGCCATATGCTATGACTTTCTCATGTTGCATGAGAACACATCCTAACCCTTTGCTCGAAGCATCACTATAGATGACAAATCCCTCCGAGCCAGATGGTATTGTCAGAACATGTGCTAAAATGAGTCTCCTCTTGAGTTCTTGAAAACTCTTCTCACAATCTTCACTCCAACCAAATTTTGTATCTTTTCGAGTCAGCTGAGTTAATTGAGTAGCGATTCAAGAAAACCCTTCTATGAATCTCCGATAATAACCAGCTAAGCTGAGAAAGCTACGTACTTTGGCCACTGATTTAGGTTTCTCTCAGCTTTGAATAGCTTCAATCTTTGTCGGGTCAATAGATATTCCATGACTTGATACAACATGCCCAAGGAATACTACTTTCTTAAGCCAGAACTTGCATTTCTTCAACTTGGCATAAAGTTTGTTTTTACGAAGTTTTTAGAGTATCATCCTCAAGTGTTGCTCATGATCTTCACAGCTTTTGGAATATATGAGGATGTCATCAATAAAGATAACCACAAAGTGATCCAAATATTCCTTGAATACTCGGTTCATCATATCCATGAAGGCAGCAGGAGCATTAGTCAATCCAAAAGACATGACTAGGAATTCATAATGCCCGTAACGAGTTCTGAAAGCTGTCTTTGGAATGTCATCGGTTCTAATCTTTAACTGATGATATCCAGAACGAAGATCAATCTTTGAAATGAATTTGGCTCCTTGCAACTGGTCAAACAGGTCATCTATGACAGCCCGAATTTTTACAAGTTATTAAAATAAGAATTGAATAATGATAAAACTCTTATTATGATATGTATATATTTTGAATTATGTGTTTTGGTGTGAGGAAATTAAATTTATGTGAGTTTTAGTAGTTGATTAAACTATTAAAGAAAGTGAAGAAAATTAGTTATGAAAAAGGAACATGGTGGCAAAAAAAATTAACTAAATAATATTAGTTAATTAAGATGAAAATTATATTATGGAATAATATAATTTAATTGGTATGCCTTGTTGGTAATGAAATTATTATGAATTTAATCTCATATATAAAGTGAGTAATTCACTTAATTTAAATAATGAATTAATGTAAATATAACTATTTTAATTAAGTGAGAAGGTAATATATTACATGTAAGGGTATTGCGTTTATGTAATGGCTTAATATATTATATTTAGCCAATTGAATGTAAATGGAGTATGAGAAGTAGAAGGTTTGTAATGAGATAAATAAAATTGCAATTATTTTGGTTAAATATGAATTATAATTAGTAAGGATTAATTGAGTTTATTACTAAAGTAAGTAATTATTTAAGTGTGACATTAAAAATATGTTATATGTCATAGTAAAGTAATAATAGTATATAATGAATAGTCAAACCATTGGGTTGCTTAACTAATGATGGAAAAGTGATGTTATGCTACTAAGATAGCTTAATGTGATATTGGTCATGCATGTAGGAGTTTTGTAACATAAGTTTTATGTTATTATTGGGGGGTTACTATTATATTAATTAATTACATAACTATTACAAATGAGGAGTTACATAAGAAGAAATCCTAGTGTTTTATTTTATTTTATTTTTGTTTAGAGCAAGAGTGTTTGTGGGAGAGAGAAATAGAGAAATTGAGAGAGATGGAGAGATAGATGAATTGAGAGAAGCTAGAAGAAGAAGAAGAAAAGCTATAAGAATGTAACTTCTAAACCCTTATTTAATCTTTGATTTTTTTGGGGTATATTTATTTTTTATAAGATCTAGAGTAGTATATCATGCTTAATCTTGTTTGTATTAGTTTAATCTTGGATTATCAAGAATCAAACAAGAGGATTCAAGAAATAAAATGAATTTTTCCAGAGTAGTTGATGAATTGCAGAATATGTTTTAGATGGACAAGGGTCTGACTTTAAGGCCTAGATGAGGTTGCAGTACACTGAGTAAGGGTTCATTCTATATAAGAAGGAACAAAAACGGACATGTAACGAAGGAGTTACGTTAAAAACGAAAACAACGTTTTGTTAAAGAAATTATGAAGATGAGTTTGATAATTCTGTTTGAATTAAGATTTTGGGTGATGGTATATTTTGATGATTAAAAATATGTTTTGACATATGTAATGAGTATAGATATGTGTTATCATATTCTATGCATAATTAACCATTAAAGATCAAGAGTTGAGATAAGTTAATGTGTGAACACAACGTGATTGATAAAATGCCTAAGAGTAATAGTGTTTCTAAACTTTGGTATATAAAGTGTCTAATTAATGGCTAATATTGGATATCTGAGTATGAAAAGATGATAATACAGGAATAATAATGGAAATAAATTGAAAAGGGCAATTTTTGATTTTTTGAAGGAAAATTAAACATGTAAACAACGTGTTGAATATGCATTTTTGAAACCAAAGTGGTATAATAAAATGGTGTGATATACACACATTAAACTACAAGTGCGATTGTCTTGCATGTGTGGTGATGAAAATGAAAATTAAACCGAGTTGCATATAAAATAGTTAGATGTCTATAAAGATATTATAAAAGATAAAGATAAAGTAAGGTCTTAGAATAAATTTGACCATGAGATTGAGTATTGATTTTATTTATTATCAATCTCACATACAGTGTAGGTTGTGCAAGTACGCGAAGTATTAACGTATTGGTAAAACGCCAGTAAAGGCTTCAGTTCCTATTTGCTATATGAACTTAATGATTAACTGTTTTAAATCTTTATTGCAAAGAGCATGATGTGTTGTATATATATTGAAAGTATGAAACGTTAAAGTCAATTTATGACTACGTTGATTGAGTATTAAATGATGACTGAGTAAGGAACTCAATCTCTTTACTTGTTATATGAACTAAAGCATGTATGCTATGTTAGTCCAATGTTTATGAGATGTATGATAATCATGTTATTATGTGCTACGTGATGCATGAAAATTGTTAGATTTGCTGGGTTGTCGAGTTCAACCTTGCAAATAACCATTTTTGTAGGTAAAAGATTGAAGGTAACACTATGTGGTACTTGAAAGACATGAATCAGATGTAATACACAAAGATTATTATTTTAGCTAAAGTTTTTATTCCTTTAAACCATGATTAGGGCTCATGAGATGTACTCAATGTTTTATGATATAAATTTTATGTTGAGTTGTAAAGTTAAAGTTTGAGTTGTCTGATGTATAAAAGATATCGGTTTGATATGTTAGTATATATATATATATTAACTCTGATAAAGTGAATCGTGGATTATATATGATTCAAAGACATGTAGATGATAAATGTTTTGATTCAGGGAATTAAAGTTAGAAGATAAAAAAGTTTAAATTATTCCGTATCTTATTAAGTTTAACATCGAATAATGATGTAAAAATCAGAAGTTAGACGTGTTATTAACGATCGAAGTCGAGAATTAAATTATTTAAATTTTGGGGTCGTTACATCATCAATGCGAGGTAATGGATATCTATTTTTGACAGTGACATGGTTCAACTCCCGATAATCAATACAAAGTCGTATACTCCCATCTTTCTTTTTCACGAATAGAACAGGAGCACCCCAAAGGGAAGTACTAGGACGAATGAAACCAATGTCTAACAATTCCTGCAGTTGGGTCTTTAACTCCTGAAGTTCAATAGGAGCCATTTGATATGGGGCTTTGGAAATGGGTTTTGTACTGGGTTCAAGGTCGATACAAAATTTAATTTCACGCTCTGGAGGTAGGCCACGAAGTTCTTCAGGGAATACGTCAAGAAATTTATTAATAATAGAAATATCATTCAAAACTGACGTATTTTTGTTTAAATCCGTGACATGAGCTAAGAAAGCTTGACATCTATTTTTCAATAAACGAATAGCTTTATGACTTGAGATGATAGTGATTGATTTTAAGGGTTTGGTTGCTTGAATTCGCATAATAGGTTGGTTAGGAATATGAAAGCTAACAACCTTATAAAAATAATTAATTTTTGCATGATGAGTAGCTAACCAATCAATCCCTAGAATTACGCCAAATGCAAGTATTTTCAATGAAATAAGATTGACAGGTAATGTGAGGGTACCGATTTGAACTAAACAAGACTTATAAATAGTGGACGTAATAAAGGTTTCTCCCAACAGAGTTTCAACTGATAAGTCAAAGTCTAATTTCTCCGGAGTTAAATTTAAACGTTGAGCGCAAGTAGGAGAAATAAAAGAATGGGTAGAACCGATATCAAATAAGGTATAGACTTCGCTATAGTTTATGATAATCTTACCCGTGATGACCTCGTTCGGGTTCCTTATTTTCTGGGAGGTCACGACAAACGCTCTCCCTTGCACTACTGGCTTTGACTTTTTTGGGATGGCTTTTGGTGCCTACATCCCAGCGGGACTTGTCTTCGGTGAATGACAAAATCGGGCTAGGTGACCTTCTCTTCCATAATTGTAACACGCTTTAGACGGCATTGCGCAGTTTGGACTGATGTGTCCCTCCCCTCCGCATTTGAAGCATATGATAGGTGGCCGTTCTCCTTCCTTAACAACGGGTGATGGTGCTGACGTCTTTCCATCATTGTTGAATCTCCTTTTCTTGAAATGTCTACTTTTATTGTCGTGGCCATGATTTCCATCGAAGTGGTTACCATTTCTAGCATGTTGATTCCCTCCACGTTTGTTGTCACCACTTCGATGACTGCTACCACTAGTATTATCAACTTGTCGGCTGCTCTCTCTTGGTTGGGTTGGCTCATTATCGCGCTCCAAAAACTGAGCCCTATTTACAGCATCTGAATACAAACACAATTTATGAGAGATAAGGTCTTGACGTATCTCGGGTTTCAAACCTCTTAGAAAAATCCGCGTCATTCTCTCCTCATTGTCAACTAAGTGGGATGCAAACCGGGACAACTCGGCAAACTTGGCTTCGTACTGTGACACGGTCATGTTATTTTTCTCCAGTTTAATGAACTCTACCTCTTTAATGTGACGAATACTTTTGGGAAAGTACTTGTCATTGAACAGTTCTTGGAACTTCTCCCAAGACATCTTCAGTGCGGTAGGTTGAGTACGCTTTACAGATTCCCACCAGTAATCTGCCTCTGCTCGCAACATGAAGGTGGCAAAGGGAATCTTTTGCTCCTCAGAGCATCCCAATATATCAAATATCTTGTTGATCTGCTTTTTTCACATCTCCGTCTTAAGTGGTTTTAGCTCTATAAAAAACTCTGATGGTCCCAGCTCCTTGAACTGTTTAGCGGTTACCGTCCGAGAGTTGCCAGTGTTTCCACCTACATTTTGGACAGGAGCCGCTCTTGCCTGATGTTGCATGAACTGGATAAAGCCTCTGAACATTTCATCGTTCATCATTTGGTTAGTGTTGTTGTTTACATGAGGATTGTCACCTTCCTGATGCACATTATCTTGATTATTGATCTGTGGAGACTCAACGGCCTCCTATGCTCCATTGCTATTCTCAACATTCTCGGATGTCATTTTCAAATATTGCCACAAAACAAGGGTTAATTGACATGCCATATATTATCCCTATACTCTGACCGACCAATTAAATACCAATTAAACTTAGGTAGGTCATACTAGCGAAGGAATTCCCCGTCTCTCCCCTCCTAGTTCTTATCTCACATCTCAGCCAGCGATCATATCCCTAAGCTTTGATACCAACTGTGACGCCCCCAAAATAGGTATACATCACTCATCTTGAGTCGTCAAATACATGGTAAAAAAATTCAAATACAACTTAATAATACAACTATCCTGTAAAATACAACAAAACATAAACTGAGAATTTTAATACGAATATTGTCATCTAGACAATATCCACACTCAATGGAGTTCTCATTACATTTATTATCACATTATTTTATAGAATAGTGAGGACTACTATGACACCATCTCGGACCATTACTCCGTTCCCCGACTAGTCCCGGCTACGTTCTCATTTCCTGAAGAGAACAATGAAAGCAAAGGGTGAGCTCAAATAGTTCAGTAAGAAATATTATGACAAAGATAATGCAGAATAATTATCGTTAGTCTTCAACAATGTTAAACTGATAGAATATAATAGACAACAAGTTTAACTGTAGCGGAACAAGCAATCCATTAGAAGAGTCAAGTAGAACATAAAATTTACTATCTTATATGATTTAAAACGGTTTTTCATCACTTTTATCGCTGAGACTCAGCTTAATAAATAATTCACATCATCGAATCACCGTTGCACTACGGTCAAGGATATTCTTTAGTATCACGACCACAAATTATCCATACACTACGGGCCAAGGATATTTGTGTATTCATTAATGGTCATGATCATGCCAACAACTGTCCATCAATGCACTACGGGCTAATGAGGACTTTTACCACATCATTTGTAACATTATGGTCATGATTATACCGAATAATCCATGGTCATAATCATACCAAGTCTATCTATGTGATACAGGCCACAGATGACTTTCAACATAATATAAACATGAGGATGATGACTTTCAACATAATATAAACATGAGGATGATGACTTTCAAGGAGAAATTTTAAAAGAATTTATAATTTAATTTATCCAGAAATCAATAACCTTCAAATTGTCAACATGATACTGCTTTGCACAGTAAAGTTCAAGAATGCTCAGAATAATATTTTCATGAAAAGATACTGGATAAAACGCAAATATATAGGATATTCTACTAATTTCATGGAGTATAGAAGCCAAAACTTTAACAAAACGAATATAGAATTCGAAATCTTAAACGAAATAATATTACTTACATACTACAGAGTATGGAAGAAAATACTATTTCAAGTGAAAATTGAACAAAATAATATTCTTTATGAATATTAAACGAAAATAATATTAATTACGAATATTGAACGAAATAATATGCTTACGAATATGAAAAATAATATCTCTTCAGAATATGAAATAAATAATACCCCTTACCTTAAAAAGAAGAGTATTCCGACTTGTAGGGCGAGAATATTCTTGAAAAAAACTTATATTGTTTTCTACGCTCAAAGCTTTCTAAAACTCTAAAGAAATACGCTCAAAATTATAGAAGAAGAATTCTCTATTTCTGGTGTGATTTTTAATTCTAACTAAGCATCCTATTTATAGGAGAATGGAAGGGATACTATTTGAATTTAATTTCTCAAGGATCAACAGAAGAATTCACGGGCGAACGAATTCGGCGAATTCGTTGATTTTCTGATTTTTACTATTCATAACTGTGCAATAAAATATTCTAATAAAAGAAAAATTTTAAATAAAATATAATATATTTATATAGTATACTCCTACTGTGCCATCCATGGCACCTCGTTTTCTTTCTTTCTTTATATATATATATATATATATATATATATATATATATATATATATATATATATATTTAGTACAACATCACCACCACCACATTTTCTCCCTCCCATTTCCTTATCCCTCATTTCCACGGCACCATTTATTCATATACTTTCACCCACACACACCACTTCACATGCACACACATTATATATATTATATATACATCCAATAACAATAATACTCCCACCTTCCTCGTTCCTTTTTTTTTCTTCATTCCATGTGACAACATAAGTTTCCACCAAAAGTCATAAACATGTGGCCCTACATGTCATCATCGCATGTGGGCTCCACCCCTTATAATGAAAAACTTTCTACCGATTATTTTAAAAAATGAGTAGATGGGGGTCCATAAAATAAGCAAAATTTACTTCAAATACTTCATAAAAATATTTGATTACTCTTGCTTACGTGTGAAGTCACTCAGTTATACTCAATTATTATCACAGTAATTGCTACATAGAATCTCACATTATTGATTCAATTATTGTCACAATATTTTATATTATTAAATCAATAATTGAGATGACAAAGTTATTCATATTATTATTTGTATTATTGACGATGTCTAGAAAGTTCAGTCGACAAAGCCCCCTTTTTTCTGAAAATGATCTGGTTGTTACTATTGCAAGTTATAATAATGATGAATAAATGTTATTAAAAATGTGTTTTGTGAAGCCAAATGAATTGGGATAATTAGAGGGAATTTTTATGAAGTATTTGTTGTAAATTTGACTTATTATATGGACCCCCACTTACCCATCTTTCAAAATAGTGTGTTATGAGTGTGATATATATATATATATATATATATATATATATATATATATATATATATATATATATATTATATAAGTTTTATTTTTTTATGTAAAATAAAATATATTATATTTTATTTAATTGCATAGTACTGTATAGTGTTGCATAGTATTGTATAGTGCAATATAGTAAAAAAAAAAAATTAGAATTCTTCGCCCGTGATTTTGTATGAAAATTACTGTGCAGTACGTGATTTTTCTTTTTACATAGTATTCTACCATTCTCCTATAAATAGGATGCTCAGTTTAGAAAAAAAAATCACATTAGAATCAGAGAATTCTTTTTCTATAATATTGAGTGTATTTCTTTTGAGTTTAAGGAAGCTTTGAGTGTAGAAAATAGTGAAAGTTTTCTTCAGAAATAAATCCACTATACCAATCAGAAATACTCTTCTTTTGAGATAAGGGGTATTTTATTTATTTCACATTCGTTTGCGATATTATTTTTTCATATTCGTAAAAAATATTATTTCGTTCAATATTCGCAAGAAATATTATTTTCGTTCAATATTCATAAGGAATATTATCTTTGTTCAATATTCGTAAGGAATATTATTTTTGTTCAACAGTTGTAAGAGATATTATTTTGTTCAGTATTCGCAAGAAATAATATTTTCTTCCATACTCTGAAGTATGTAACTAATATTATTTTGTTTCATATTCCTAATTCTACACTCATTTTATTATGTATTGCTTTTATAATCCTTGAAATTAGTAGAATATCCTAAAAATTTGAGCATCATCTAATATCTTTTTACAAAAATATTATTCTGAACATTCTTGATAAATTTTAACCTTTTCATGTCGGATTACTATTCATGGGGTAGTATTCACGAAGTACTATTCACGTGGTACTATTCACCTGGGGTACTATTCATGATAAAAATTGATTTCTTTTTTGTCTAAATTATTTTTGGTGCAATATTATTCTTGAATTTTACTCTACAAAGCAGTATCATGTTGACAATTTGGATATTATTGAATTTTGGATAAATTAAATTATAAATCTTTAAAATTTATCCTTGCTATCATTTAATTGATTTCTTATATCATTGTCATCATCCTCATGCTTATATTGTGATGAAAGTCATCATTAGTCCGTAGTGCATAGATGGACTGTTGATTGATATGATTATGACTATGTATCCGTATAATCATGACCTATAATATTACAAATGATGTGGTAAAAGTCCTCATTGGGCCGTAGTGCGTTGATGGACAGTTGTTGGTATGATAATGACCATGGGTTCTCTTCGGCCAAGGGTGCAAAGATGAATTATTGTTTGGCATGATCTTGACCATTGGTGATAATAACGAATATCCTTCGCCCATAGTGCATGGATGATTGGTGGATGTGATAATAATGAATATCCTTAGCCCATAGTGCATAGATAATTTAGTGATATGGATTATATATTGAGCTGAGTCTCAGCGATAAAATTTATGATAAACTTTTAAATCGTAGAAGATAGTAGATATCATTCTCAGCTTGACTCTTCTAATGGATTGCTTATTCCACTGCAGTTAAACTTGTTGTCTATTGTATTCTTTCAATTTAACACTGTTGAAGGCTAATGATAATTTATTCTACATTATCTTAATCATAATATTTCTTACTGGGCTAATTGAGCTCACCCTTTTCTTTCACTGTTCTCTTCAGGAAATGAGAATATAGTTGGGACTAGTCGAAGAATGGAGTGACGATCCGAGATGGTTGTCATAGTAGTCCTCACTATTTTATGAAATAGTGTAATAATAATTGTAATAAGGATTTAATTTCAGTTTGGATATTGTCTACGAGACAATATCGTGTGCTACTATGCGACCACGCGTATTACTGTACTTTTACCACCTGGTAGTTCGACAGTTTAACGGTAAAACATTCGCCGTTATTTTTATAAAAAAGATATTTATGTCGTTTTCTAACTATAACAAAACTTCTGTTGTGGGGTCCACCAATGATTGGTCGTCGTACGAATATTTTCTGTTAAAACGAATATTCCCCAACCAATCGAATATTTTATAACAACTTGCATACTTTGCAAAATTTTTAAATATTACCCATAACTATGAAATTATATCAAATCCACACCATAATATTCAAAAATAAATTTCAAAAAAAAAATTCTTTATTCATAAAAGTTGGGGTCTTACAACCTCCCCTTCTTATGAAATTTCGTCCTCAAAATTAGGGTACGTACCTGGTATGTCGAAGAGGTGAGGATACCCTGACTTTATTTTAGTTTCTAACTCCCAGGTCATTTCCTCAACATCGTGGTTTCTCCACAAAACTTTGACTTGAGATGTAGCCTTGGAGCGTAGAATATGATCCTTCTTATCCAAGATTTTAACAGGTACCTCTTCATACGTTAAATCTTCTGCTATCTCGTCTAGTTCTAATTCAATAATGTGGTTCAAGTCTTTCACATATTTACGTAACATAGATATGTAAAAACGTTATGAACACGAGACATACTTGGCGGTAAGGCGATTCTATAAGACACAGTTCTTACTCGTCGAGGATTTCAAATGGACCAATAAAATCGAGGGTTGAGATTTCCTCTCTTTGTCGATTATTGATTCTAGAATAATTCCTTCTTGAACCTTTTTCTTCACATTCATCATCTCTAAGTCTGTAGCTTGAGCGACTTTAACTTTATCGATTAAAGTCAGTTCTAGTCGTATATTTGTCATTTTGGATGTAGAAATATTTGAGGGTTTTAGAAATGAGTTTTGTACTGGGGTCAATACAAAATTCGATTTCACACTCTAGGGGTAGGTTAGGAAGTCTTCACGGAATACGCCAGGAAATTTATTAACGATAGAAATATCATTTAAAACTGTGACTCTCATCCAAGACTTGGATATCACATCACATTGATACATATCAACTTGCTACCGTTATTCATGGCATCTCCTACGGAAAGTCTGGCTTTCGTGAATTCCAAGACTTGGAAGTCTCCAGCGAAAGGCTCGGGGCTCTTTACTTATGACTTAATATGACAATGATTGACTTTAGTGGTTAGGTTACTTGAATTTGTATAACAGGTTGGTTAGGAAGGCTAATAACCTTACAAAAAATAATCGATTTTAGCATGGTGAGTAGTTAACCAGTCGATTACTAAAATCACACGAAAGACAAGTATTTTAAAGAGATAAGATTTACAGGTAACGTGAGGGTGTCGATTTGAATCAAACAAGATTTATAAACACTGGATGTAATGAAGGTTCTCCTAACGGAGTTTCAACCAATAAGTCAAAGTCTAAATTCTCAAGAGTCAAGTTCAAACGTTAAACAAAAATAGGTGAAATAAAAGAGTGGGTAGAACTGATATCTAACAAGGTATAAAATTTGCAAGAGTTTATGATTAACTTACCCATGATAAATTTGTTCGGGTTCCTTGACAAACGTTCTCACTTAAACTACTGGCTTTGACTTTTCTGGGACATCCTTTGGCGTCACCATCCCAGCTGGACTTGATTTCACTACACGACAAAATTGAGCTAGGTGACCTTCTCTTCCGTAATTGAAACACGCTTTGGGTTGCTGCGTACAGTTTGGACGGATGTGTCCCTCGTGTCCGCATTTGAAACATATTATCGATGGTCATTCTCCTTCCTTCAAAACGGGTGTCGGTGTTGCTGTCGACATCTTTCCATCATTGTTGAATCTTCTCTTCTTAAAATTGTTCCCACTTAGTTCACCTTTCCTATTATCTTGGTCATGATTACCACTGAAGTGGTTACCATTTCTTGCTTGATAATTTCCTTCACAATGGTTATCGTTTTTCCGATGGTAATTGCCACCGGTACGATTATTATCGTGTTGTTGGTCGTTGCCTTTTGATTGGGCTGGCTCATTATTGCGCTCCAATAACTAAGCCGTATTGACAACATCTGAATATAAACAAAGTTTGATAATATTTGGTGAAGAAGAAGAAAGATGGAAGTATGCGACTTTGTATTGATTATCGAGAGTTGAATCATGTCATCATCAAAAATAGGTACTTATTACCTCAAATTGATGATCTGTTTGACCAGTTGCAAGGCGCCAAATTCTTTTCAAAGATCAATCTTCGTTCCAGATATCATCAATTAAAGATTAAAATTGTTAACATTGCAAAGACTGCTTTCGGAACTCGGTACTGGCATTACAAATTCCTAGTCATATCTTTTGGATTGACTAATGCTCTTGTTGCCTTCATGGATATGATGAACCGAGTATTCAAAGAATATTTAGATCACTTTGTGGTCGTCTTTATTGATGACATCCTCATTTACTCCAAAAGCTATGAAGATTATGAGCGACACTTGAGGCTTATACTTCAAAAGCTTCGTGAAAACAAGCTATATGCCAAGTTAAAGAAATGCGAGTTCTGACTTAAGGAAGTAGCATTCTTTGGGCACGTGATATCAAATCATGGAATATCTCTTGACCCGATAAAGATTGAAGCAATTCAAAGCTGGGAGCAACCTAAGTCAGTGACCGAAGTACGTAGCTTTCTGGGCTTAGCTGGTTATTATCGGAGATTTATGGAAGGATTTTCTCGAATCGCTACTCCATTAACTCAGCTGCCTCGAAAAGATACAAAATTCGGTTGGAGCAAGGAATGTGAGAAGAGTTTTCAAGAACTCAAGAGGAGACTCATTTCAGCACCTGTTCTAACAATACCATCCGGTTCAGAGGGATTTTTCATATATAGCGATGCTTCTGGAAAAGGTTTAGAATGTGTTCTCGTGCAACATTGGAAAGTCATAGCCTATGCCTCATGATAACTCAAAGAATATGAGAGAAATTATCCTACTCATGATCTAGAGTTGGCAGTTATCATTTTTGCACTTAAGTTTTGGAGGCATTACCTGTATAGAGAGAAGGTGGAGATATATACGGATCATAAAAGCCTCAAATATTTCTTCACTCTAAAGGAACTCAACATGCGACAATGACGATGGCTTGAGCTATTGAACGATTATGATCATACCATTCAATACCATCATGGAAAAGCGAACGTAGTAGCTGACACATTAAGTAGAAGATCATATGCGGGTACGAGTGTGATATTGTCAATGCAAAGGCCCATTTTATAAGACTTACAAAGGATGGAGATAGTGTTAAAAACTCTAAGGACCCATGTGACGATGGTGAATATACGGGTAGAACTGACTTTAATCAATAAAGTTAAAGCTGATCAAGCTATAGACACGGAGCTGATGAGTATGGGAAGAAAGTGCAAGAAGGTGCTATTTCGAAGCAAGAATCGATGAAGAAGGAATACTTTAAGTCAAATCCAGACTTTGTGTTTCTAACGATTCTGACTTAAAGTATAAAATCATGATGGAGGCACACAACACATCGTTTGCAATCCATCCTGGGAGTACCAAAATGTATCGTGATATTTTAACATATATTTTGGTGGAGAAATATGAAGAGAGAGATAGCAGGGTTTATCTCAAGGTGTCTAACTTGTCAACGAGTCAAGGCGGAGCATCAACTGCCAAAAGGTCCATTGTAACCACTTAAAAATCTAGAATGGAAGTAGGAGCACATTACCATGGATTTCGTTACTGGTCTTCCTAAGGTTTCTCAAGGCATAGATGTGATTTGGGTCATTGTTGATAGATTAACCAAGTCTTCTCATTTCTTACCGATATGAGAAACTTATACACTTAAACGTCTTACTCGTATGTATATAAATGAGATTATAAGATTGCATGGTATGCCAGTATCCATAGTTTTTGATCGAGACCCAAGATTCACTTCAAGATTTTGGGTTAGTTTGTAAAAAGCTATGGGCACAGATTTATGATTTAGTTCAGCGTATCATCCTCAAACGGACGGGAAGTCGGAGAGGACTATTCAAACTCTTGAAGATTTATTAAGACTCCGTGTCCTTGACTTCAAAGGAAGTTAGGACAAGTTTTTACCATTGGTGGAGTTTTCCTATAATAACAATTATCAAGCAAGTATTGTCACGGTTCCATTTGAGGCATTGTATAGAAGAAAGTGTCGTTCTCCAGTATGCTGGGATGAGGTGGGTGAAGCAAAGTTGTTGGGACCGGAGTTGGTACGTATGACTAGGAAAAAGATTCAAATGATCCAACAACGAATAAAAACCTCACAAGATCGACAAAAGAGTTATGCTGATCTTCATCGAAAGGACGTCAAATTCAATATTGGAGATCATGTGTTGTTACGTGTTGCTCCATGAAAAGGAGTTATGAAATTTGGAAAGAGAGAAAAGCTCAATCATTGATTCATTGGCCCATTTATAATCATCGATCAAGTAGGAACTATGGCCTATAGACTCGCCTTACCGCAAAGTATGTCTCGTGTTCATAACGTTTTTCACATATCTATGTTACGTAAATATGTGAAAGACCCGAACCACATTATTGAATTAGAACCAGATGAGATAGCGGAAGATTTAACATATGAAGAGGTACCTGTTAAAATCTTATATAAGAAGGATCATATTCTACGCTCCAAAGTTATACCTCAAGTCAAAGTTTTATGGAGAATCCACGATGTTGAGGAAATAACCTGTGAGTTAGAATCTAAAATGAAGTCAATGTATCCTCACCACTTCGACATACCAGTTACGTACCCTAATTTCGAGGGCAAAATTTCATAAGAAGGGGAGGTTGTAAGACCCCAACTTTTATGAATAAAGAATAATTTTTCTCGAAATATATTTTTGAATATTATAGTATGGATTTGATATAATGTTATAGTTGTGAGTAATATTTATAAATTTTGCAAGGTAAGCAAGTTGTTTTATAATATTCAATTGGTCGGGGAATATTCGTTTTAACAGGGAATATTCGTACGACGGTACAATCATTGGTGGATCCAACAACGGAAGTATTGTCGTAGTTAGAAAATGACAGAATTATCTTTTTATAAAAATAATAGCAAAAATTTTACCATTAAATTGTTGAACTACCCGGTGGTAAAAGTACAGTAATACGCGTGGTTGCATAGTAGCACACGGTATTGTTTATTGATGCTTACGTGAGAAGTCACTCAGTTATACTCAATTATTACTATAGTAATTGATGCATAATATCTCTCATATTATTGATTCAATTATTGTCACAGTATCAATATTCTATATTATTAAATGAATAATAGAGATGACAAAGTTATTTATATTATTATTTGCAATATTGACGATGTCTAGAAAGTTATGTCGAGGAGAGGTTTGGTCACCTAATTACGCGCCAATAGGGAGAAATCCTTATCGAAAAGCCCCCTCTTTCCTGGAAATGATCTGGTTGTTAAATATTATGAGTTATAATATTAATGATGAATAAGTTTGTGTTGATTAAAGATGAATTTGATAGTTCCATTATGTTGGGATTATTAGTGTTAGTGGAAATCGACATTTATTTCAATAATAATTGATTTCTGGAGGTTATATTGACCAATCAGGTAATTAATCGGATAAATAAGAGATTAATTGCTATTAATTCATATGCTTATAACTATTTGTTCACATGTGTGCACTATTGATTCACATGCATGTACTATTAGGGGAGGTGGTGTAAGATTGATAATACTTGCATCACTAAATTAAAAATGGAGGTATAGATGAAGGTACTATACTGTAACTATTTTTTTTCACATGTATAGAACTATTTATTCACATGAATATACTATTGATTCACATGATGTACTATTAGGGGAGGTGGTGCAAGTTTGATAATACTTGCAGGACTAAATTAAAAATTAAGAAAAAGATGAAGGTATTATACTATAATATTTTGATCCCCAAAACATGCAATTATCGAAACTATATTTTCCTATAAATAGAAGCTCATTCTTCTTCCATTCTCACCAATTCACTAAGACTCACAAGAGCAATTATAAAGAGAGAAGCTATAGGGAGAGAAGCTATAGAGAGAAAGAAGAAGAGAAGTCTGCTTCAATATTCCAGTATCCAGTCTTCTTCTGAGGTAAGAGATATTAAATTGTTCAGTATTCGTAGAAATAATATTTTCTTCCATACTCTGTAATATGTGAGTAATATTATTTCGTTTCATATTCCTAATTCTACACTAATTCTGTTAAAGTATTGCTTCTATACTCCGTGAAATTAGTAGAATATCCTTGATATTTGCGTTTCATTCAGTATCTTTTCATGAAAATATTATTATGAGCTTTCTTGATAATTAATGATCTTTTCATACCGAAATACCATTCATGAGTTACTATTTACGGATTACTATTCACCTAGTTACTATTCATTCAAATATTATTCACTCGGGTATTCGGGGTAATTTTCATGTCGGAGTACTATTCACGAATTACTATTCAAGGGTTACTATTCACTCGAATATTATTCACTCAGGTATTTGGGGCACTTTTCATGCCGGGGTACTATTCAGGAAGTACTATTCCTGAAGTACTATTCATAGGGTACTATTCACGGGATACTATTCACCCGAAAAATATGTTTTTTTTCTGTCCAAATTATTTTTGATACATGAATATTATTCTTGAATTTTACTCCACAAAGCAATATCATGTTGACAATTTGGATATTTTTAAACTCTGGATAAATTTAAATTATTTATAATTTATCCTTGATTTCGTTTGATTAATGCTTATATCATTGTCATCATCCTCATGCTTATATTGTGATGAAAGTCATCTTTGGCTTACGTGCATAGATGGACTGTTGACTGGTATGATTATGACCATAGATCATTCGGTATAATCGTGACCCGTAATGTTACAAATGATGCGGTAAAAGTCCTCATTGGCCTGTAGTGCATTGATGGACAGTTGTTGGTATGATTATGACTAGGGATTATTCGGTATAATCATGACCATTGATGATTACATGAATATCCTTGGCCCGTAGTGCAGTTTGATGATGTGATTTATTTATTAAGCTGAGTCTTAGCGATAAAATTGATGAAAAAACTTTTTAATTCATAGAAGATAGTAGATATCATCCTCTACTTGACTCTTCTAATGGATTACTTATTCCGCTGCAGTTAAATTTGATGTTTATTGTATTTTATCAGTTTAACACTGTTATAGACTAATGATAATTTATTCTGTATTATCTTAGTCATAATATTTCTTACTGGGCTAGTTAAGCTCACCCTTTTGCTTTCATTGTTCTCTTCAGGAAATGAGAACGTAGCCGGGATTTGTCGGGGAACGGAGTGATGGTCCGAGATGGTGTTATAGTAGTCCTCACTATTCTGTAAAATAGTGTAATAATAAATGTAATGGGGACTCTATTTGAGTTTGGATATTGTCTAGAAGATAATATTCGTGTAAAAACTCTCAGCTCATATTGTATAATTAAGTTTGTATTTGTACTCAGTACCATGTATTTGGCGACCCAAGATGGGTGATGTATACCTCTTTTGGGGACATCACATTTGGTATCAAAGCTTAGGGATATGATCCTTGACTGAGATGTGAGAGAAGAACTAGGAGGGGAGAGACAGGAAATTCCTTCGCTAGTATGACCTACCTAAGTTTATTTGGTATTTAATTGGTCGGTCAGAGTATAGGGATAATATGTGACATGTCAATTAACCCTTGTTTTGTGGCAGTGTTTGAAAATAACATCTGAAAATGTTGAGATCAGCAATGAAGCACATGAGACTGTTGCGTCATGAACGATCAATATCTAGGATAATGTGGAAAAGGAAGACAATAATCCTCAGTTAAACAACAACACCGATCAAATGATGAACGATGGGATGTTCAGAGGCTTTATGCAATTCATACAACATCAGGCGAGAGCGACTCCTGTTCAAAATGCAGGTGGAAACACTGGCAACTCTCGGACGGTCACCGCTAAACAGTTCAAGGAGCTGGGACCATCAGAGTTTTTGGGAGAGCCAAAACCACTTAAGGCGGAGACATGGATAAAGCAGATCACCAAGATATTTGATGTCTTGGGATGGTCTGAGGAGCAAAAGGTTCCCTTTACCACCTTCATATTGTGAGGAGAGGCAGATTACTGGTGAGAATCTGTAAAGCGTACTCATCTTGCCGCACTAAAGATGTCTTG
The DNA here is from genome assembly GCA_016801055.1 of Panax notoginseng. Classification (NCBI taxonomy): domain Eukaryota; kingdom Viridiplantae; phylum Streptophyta; class Magnoliopsida; order Apiales; family Araliaceae; genus Panax; species Panax notoginseng. The sequence continues at coordinate 43,336,220 of CM029020.1, forward strand.
GGAGAAGTTCCAAGAACTGTTCAACGACAAGTACTTTCCTGAAAGTATTCGTTACATGAAGGAGGTAGAGTTCATCAAACTAGAGCAAAATAATATAACCTTGTTACAGTACGAAGCTAAGTTTGCCGAGTAATCCCAATTTGCGTCCCACTTGGTTGATAATGAGGAGAGAATGACGCAGATATTTCTAAGAGATTTGAAACCTGAGATACGTCAATACCTAATTTCTCACAAACATTGTTTGTATTCAGATGTTGTAAATAGGGCTCAGTTATTGGAGTGTGACAATGAGTCAACCCAACCAAGAGAGAGCAGCCGACAAATCGATAATACCAGTGGTAGCAGTCATCAAAGCGGCTACAACAAACGTGGAAGGATTCAACATGTCGGAAATGGTAACCACTTTTGTGGTAATCATGGCCAATATAATAGAAGTGGAAATTTCAAGAAGAGGAGATTTAATAATGATGGAAAGACGTCAGTACCAACACCTGTTGTTAAGGAAGGAGAACGACCGTCGGTCGTATGTTACAAATACGGAGGGGAGGGACACATCAGTCCAAACTGTACGCAGCAATCCAAAGCATGTTATAATTGTGGAAGAGAAGGTCACCTAGCCCGATTTTGTCGTGCACCAAAGTTAAGTCCAACTGGGATGGAGGCATCAAAGGGTGTCCCAGACAAGGCAAATCCGGTAGTTCAAGGGAGAGTGTTTGCCGTAACCTCCCAAAAAGCAAGGAATCCGAATGAGGTAATCACGGGTAAGCTAATCATAAACTTTAGCGAAGTCTATACCTTATTTGATACCGGTTCTACCCATTCTTTTATTTCTCCTACTTGCGCTCAACGTTTAAATTTAACTCCAGAAAAATTAGACTTTGATTTATCTGTTGAAACTCCATTAGGAGAAGCCTTCATTACATCCACTGTTTATAAGTCATGTTTGATTCAAATTGGTAACCGCAGGTTACCTATCGATCTTATCTCTTTGAAAATACTTGCATTTGATGTGATTTTAGGGATTAATTGGTTAACTACTCATCATGCTAAAATCGATTATTTTCGTAAGGTGGTTAGCTTTCATATTCCTAACCAACCTATTATGTGAATTCAAGCAACCAAACCACTAAAGTCAATCACTGTCATATCAGACCATAAAGCTATTCGTTTATTGAAAAACGGATGTTAAACTTTCTTAGCCCATGTCACGGATTTAAATAAAAATACGTCAGATTTGAATGATATTTCTATTGTTAATAAATTTCCTGACGTATTCCCTGAAGAACTTCCTGGCCTACCCCCAGAGCGTGAAATTGAATTTTGTGTCGACCTTGAAATTGGTACAAAACCCATTTCCAAATCCCCATATCGAATGGCTCCTATTGAACTTCAGGAGTTAAAAACCCAACTAAATTGTTAGACATCGGTTTCATTCTTCCTAGTACGTCTCCTTGGGGTGCTCATGTTCTATTCGTGAAGAAGAAAGACGAAAGTATGTGGCTTTGTATTGATTATCGGGAGTTGAATCATGTCACCATCAAAAATAGGTACCCATTACCTCGAATTGATGACCGGTTTGACCAATTCCAAGGCTTCAAATTCTTTTCAAAGATCGATTTTCAATCTGGATATCATCAATTAAAGATTAAAACTGATGACATTCCAAAGTCTACTTTCAGAACTCGGTACGGGCATTACGAATTTCTAGTCATGTCTTTTAGATTGACTAATGCTCCTGCTGCCTTCATGGATATGATGAACCGAGTATTTAAAAAATATTTGGATCACTTTGTGGTCGTCTTTACTGAGGACATCCTCATTTACTCCAAAAGCCGTGAAGATCATGAGCAACACTTGTGGCAGATACTCCAAAAGCTTCGTGAAAACAAGCTATATGTCAAGTTGAAGAAATGCGAGTTCTGGCTTGAGGAAGTAGCATTCCTTGGGCACGTGATGTGACAACCCCAAAATAGGTCCATTCCATCCAACCAATTCTGAGTCGCCAAATACATGGTACAAAAAATAACTACAACTTTATTACAACAATTGTCGTGCAAAATACAACAATACATATGCTGTGAGTTTGGATACAAATATATACCTCACAATGATACCTTACATAAAGGTATAGTCAAAAACTATTTTAGAAATTAGAATCTTTGGGAAGTGCTCAAGGAAACCTTCGTACATGGGAGGTCATGCTTCTAGGTTATGATAGATATCATATGGCCACAGAATTATCCTTGGTTGACCCAATAGACCCCAAAGAAAACGAGAAGATTAATATCATACTCTTCCCAATGGTGAGTTTTCTCTTGACATATCATTATCTCCACTGTCTCTAATTGAGAATTATACTTCAAAGAAACACTAAGATTATATAGGTAGTGCTCGTAAATATACTCAGCAAGTGGATGTGCACAACCCTGTCTTATAATGACACGAGGTTGTATGACATTAGACATCTTGTATGATATTGGCAAAACACCCTTCCAATGTTGGGTTTGCCTCACCCTATTGGATTCATCAAATATAACTACTAAATGATGACCACCGTTCTATTCCCTTGTTACCCCCGCTCGAGCCAGCTACACTCGTATTACCTTGAAAGGATTTTTGAAACAGAAGGGTGAGCACAACTAGTTCAGTTTAGAATATCATGACTAAAGATAATTAAATTATCAATAGCCTTCATCAGTAATAAATCAGAGATTTAGAACATGTGGTAGACAATAAAAATTTTCAACCATAGTTGCAGCGGAACGAACAATCCATTAGAAGAGTCAAATAGACCATAAAATCTATTATCTTCTCCATGTTAAAAATCCATCAACAATATTTTATCCCTGTAACATCAATCAACAGTTCTGGTCCACAATCAAATAAATAACTCATAATCATAATTGTGATTCTAAATTCCTCTTCGCATCTAGGACGAAGATAATTTTCATCACATGTCTTTACTTGAAACATCAAAGATCACGGTTATACCAAATCACAGATCCTGTTCATAATCATACTAATAAATTCTTCTTTACACTATGGGTCAACGATATTTGTCAACTGTTCATCTTTGCACTACTGGCCAAAGATATTCAACAACAGGTCATCTTTGCACTACGGGCAAAAGATATTCAACAACAGATCATCTTTGTGCTACAGGCCAAAGATATTCGTCAACAATTCATATTTGCACTACAGGCCAAATATATTAATATCTCAAAGAAATATATAATCAGTTCAGAATTTATATAAACAATAATTATAACCATGTTGATCTTTTCATCTTTGCACTTAAGCTAAAGATATTCAATTATAAATTTAATGGTCATGATCATACCAATCAACAATTCAACTTTGCACTACTGGCCAAAGGGAACCCATTGTCATGATCATACCAAAAATCTACCCATCTTTGCACTCAAGTCAAAGAGAAATTCAACATCAAGTTATAAAAATGTTATATATGATAATAAAAACAATATGATCAACAACTGCATTTATTTTCAAGAGCAACAATCATAAATCAACGATAATTTGGTCAGAAAAAGAAACCAATTTTTGTCGTAAATAGTACCCGTGAATAGAAACTTGTGAATAGTACTCTGTATTCGTACATAGTGCCGTATACGTAAATAATGTCATATACGTAAATAGTGCCATATACATGAATAGTGCCGTATACGTGAATAGTGTCGTATACGTGAATAGTAACCCCGACTCAAAAAGGTAAAGATTCGACAATAAAATCCATACCAATATTTCAGTATAATGATATTGAAAGAATAACATCATTATGAAGAATATAGCATTCCTTATTATCCCTTACTATCCCTTACTATCCCCTACCTCAAAAGAGCAGCACTTCTGACTGGATATCAGATATGACGCTGAAGGAAACTTGCACTGATGAATAGCAACTCACCAAGTATCTAAATACTTACAAAATACACTCGATAATATAGAGAGAAAAAGAGAGAAAACTTATGAATTCTGGTGTGATTTTTAATTCTAACTTAGCCCCTCTATTTATAGGAAAATGTTAGCACGCCGAAGCAGTCTTGACCTATTACCTAATGGCTTTACCTGCTACTATTCTACCCACCAAAAATCAGTCATCTTCCCCAACAACCAAAAGTTGGGCCCACCCATTTCTAGAATTTTTCACCAAAATCATTTATAAACCTAATTTCCAACTTAGTCACCTCTTAAAATTCATAACAAATCATTCGTTCATTTTTAACGGTTCAAAATTTGAGAATATATACTCAACTTACATATGTATAACATATCCAAAAATCACAACGATCCAACGGTCAGCTTAAAAATTATAACTTACACAATAAAGATGTAAGAACACTGATTTGATCTTTTAATACCTCCAATCCAACAAAATACTGATAAAATACCTCAACATTAATTACTTCATTTATAACCAAATAAATAAATCCATCATTTATATCCACATCAAATAAATATTTTATTATCATATAGATCAATAATTAATTATTCACAAATAATATTACAGAATCACAATAATGACAACCAGGCAGTTCCCAAGAAAGAGGGGGCTTTCCAATAACGATTTCTCCTTACTGGCGCGCAATTAGGTGACCAAACCTCTCCTTGACAGAACTTTCTAGATATTACCAATAATGCTATCTAATAATATTATTCAAATAATATGAATTATTGATCCGATAATGGAGATACTGTGCAGTGACAATTATTGAAACAACAATAATATAAAATATCAACGCAGCAATTATTAATTCAATAAAATAAAATATTGAACATAAATTACTATAATAATTATTGATTAGTGCCTTCTCACGTAAGAATCAATAATTGAAAAAATACTGTGCAATACCGTGTGCTACTGTGCAACTACGCGCATTACTGTATTTTAACCACCAGGTATTCCAACAGTATTAACGGTAACAACTACGCCGTTATTTATAAAAACTCAAATTTGTCGTTTTCTTCATCCGACTGTTATTCTGTTATGGGGCCCACAAATGGCTGCTCCGTTGTACAAATATTCCCCGATAACAAGAATATTTCACGACCAAACGAATATTCCCCGACAACAATAAGTATTTTATAGCCACTTGCGTATTTTGAAAAAAAAATCATATATCACCCTTAACTTTAACTTTTATCAATTTAACCATTTACTGAATAGTAATTATAAGAAAAATTGAATACTTTTATTTCATAAAATTCGGGGTCTTACAATCTCCCCTCCTTATGAAATTTCATCCCCGAAATTTACGTACCTGGTATTTCCAAGAGTTTAGAATACCTTGATTTCATTTCAGATTCCATCTTTCCTTTCATCATGATTTCTCTATTGCTCATCTCCTGTATTTCAAATATCATTCTAGAATACAGCTTCAAAACAATGTTAATTGACATATCACAATTTGTCAACTTAAGTAAGAAAATTCAGCTTAAGTAGGACACACACTAGTGAAGGATATTATTCATTTCTCCCCTCCTAGTTCTATTCCCTGATCTTCGCCATAGATCATATCCCTAAGCTCTAATACCAACTGTGATAACCCCAAAATAGGTCAATTCCATCCAACCTATTCTGAGTCGCCAAATACATGGTACATAAAATAACTACAACTTTATTACAACAATTGTGGTGCAAAATACAACACATACGCTGTGAGTTTGGATACAAATATATACCAAATGTGACTCATGTCCCAACCGTGGACAGCACCTCACAATGACACCTTACATAAAGGTATAGTCAAATATTGTTTTAGAAATTAGAATCTTTGGGAAGTGCTCAAGGAAACCTTCGTACATGGGAGGCCATGCTTCTAGGTTATGATAGTTATCATATGGCCACAGAATTATCCTTGGTTGACCCAATAGACCCCAAAGAAAATGAGGGATTCGTCAAATATAACTACTAAATGATGACCACCGTTCTATTCCCTGTTACCCTCGCTCGACCTAGCTACACTCGTATTACCTGAAAGGATTTTTGAAACAGAAGGGTGAGCACAACTAGCTTAGTAAATAATATCATGACTAAAGATAATTAAATTATCAATAGCCTTCATCAGTAATAAATCAGAGATTTAGAACATATGGTAGATGATAAAAATTTTCAACCATAGTTGCGGCGGAATGAACAATTCATTAGAAGAGTCAAATAGACCATAAAATATATTATCTTCTCCATGTTAAAAATCCATCAACAATGTTTTATCCTTGTTTTTACCTGAAACATTAAAGATCATGGTTATACCAAATCACAATTCCTGTTCATAATCATACTAATAAATTTATCTTTACACTACGGGCCAACGATATTCGTCAACAGTTCATCTTTGCACTACTGGCCAAATATATTCAACAACATGTCATCTTTGCACTACAGGCCAAAGATATTCAACAACAGATCATCTTTGCGCTACAGGCCAAAGATATTCATCAACAATTCATATTTGCACTACAGGCAAAATATATTAATATCTCAAATAAATATATAATCATTTTAGAATTTATATAAACAATAATTATAACCATGTTGATCTTTTCACCTTTGCACTTAAGCTAAAGATATTCAATTATAAATTTAATGGTCATGATCATACCAATCAACAATTCAACTTTGCACTACTGGCCAAAGGGAACCCATAGTCATGATCATACCAAAAATCTACCCATCTTTACACTCAAGTCAAAGAGAAATTCAACATTAGGGTTATAAAAATGTTATATATGATAATAAAAATAATATGATCAACAACTGCATTTATTTTCAAAAGCAACAATCATAAATCAACGATAATTTGGTCAAAAAAAGAAACTAATTTTTATCGTGAATAGTACACGTGAATAATAACTCGTGAATAGTAACTCGTAAATAGTAACTCATGAATAGTAACTCGTGAATAGTACTCCATATTCGTACATAGTACCGTATACGTAAATAATATCATATACGTAAATAGTACCATATACATGAATAGTGCCGTATACGTGAATAGTATCGTATACGTGAATAGTAATCCCGACTCAAAAAGGTAAAAATTCCACAATAAAATCCATACTAATATTTCAGTATAATGATATTGAAAGAATAACATCATTCTGAAGAATATAGTATCCTTTAATATCCCTTACTATCCCTTACCTCAAAAGAGCAATACTTCTGACTGGATATCGGATATGACGCTGAAGGAAACTTGCACTGATGAATAACAACTCACCAAGTATCTAAATACTTACAAAATACACTCGATAATCTAGAGAGAAAAAGAGAGAAAACTTTTGAATTTGGTGTAATTTTTAATTCTAACTTAGCCTTCTATTTATAGGAAAATGTCACCGAAGCAGACTTGACCTGTTACCTGATGGCTTTACCTGCTACTATTCTACCCACCAAAAATCAGCCATCTTCCCCAACAACCAAAAGTGGGGCCCACCAATTTCTAGAATTTTCCACCAAAATTATTTATAAACCTAATTTCCGAATCAGTCACCTCTTCAAATTTATAACAAATCACTCGTTCATTTTTAACGGTTTAAAATTTGAGAACATATACTCAACTTACATATGTATAACATATCCAAAAATCACAACGATCCAACGGCCAGATTAAAAATTATAACTCACACAATAAAGCTGTAAGAACACTAATTTGATCTTTTAATACCTCCAATCCGATAAAATACTGATAAAATACCTCAACATTAATTCCTTCATTTATAACCACATAAATAAATCCATCATTTATATCCACATCAAATAAATATTTCATTATCATATAGATCAATAATTAATTATTCATAAATAATATTACAGAATCACAATAATGGCAACCAGGAAGTTCCCAGGAAAGAGGGGACTTTTCGATAAGGATTTCTCCTTACTAGCGCGCAATTAGGTGACCAAACCTTTCCTTAACAGAACTTTCTAGACATTACCAATAATGCTATCTAATAATATTATTCAAATAATATGAATTATTGATATGATAATGGAGATGCTGTGCAGTGATAATTATTGAAACAACAATAATATAAAATATCAACGCATCAATTATTGATTCAATAAAATAAAATATTGAACAGAAATTACTGTAATAATTATTGAGTGGTAACTTCTCACTCAAGAATCAATAATTGAAAAAATATTGTGTAATACCGTGTGCTACTGTGCAACTACGCGTATTACTGTATTTTAACCACCAGGTATTCCAACAGTGTTAACTGTAACAACTACGCCGTTATTTATAAAACCTCAAATTTGTCGTTTTCTTCATCCGACTGTTATTCTGTTATGGGGTCCACAAATGGCTGCACCGTCGTACGAATATTCCCCGACAACAATAAGTATTTTATAGCCACTTGCGTATTTTGAAAAAAATTCATATATCACCCTTAACTTTAACTTTTATCAATTTAACCATTTACTGAATAGTAATTATAAGAAAAATTGAATACTTTTATTTCATAAAATTCGTGGTCTTACAATCTCCCCTCCTTATGAAATTTCGTCCCCAAAATTTACGTACCTGGTATTTCCAAGAGTTGAGAATACCTTGATTTCATTTCAGATTCTATTTTCCTTGTCATCATGATTTCTCTATTGCTCATCTCCTGTATTTCTGATATCATTCTAGAATACAGCTTCAAAACAAAGGTTAATTGACATATCACAATTTGTCAACTTAAGTAAGAAAATTCTACTTAGGTAGGACACACACTAGCGAAGGATATTACTCATCTCTCCCCTCCTAGTTCTATTCCCTGATCTCCGCCAGAGATCATATTCCTAAGCTCTGATACCAACTGTGACAACCCCAAAATAGTTCCATTCCATCCAACCTATTTTGAGTCGCCAAATACATGGTACAGAAAATAACTACAACTTTATTACAACAATTATCGTGCAAAATACAACAACACATATGCTGTGAGTTTGGATACAAATATATATCAAATGTGACTCATATCCCAACCGTGGACATCACCTCACAATGACACCTTACATAAAGGTATAGTCAAAAACTGTATTAGAAATTAGAATCTTTGGGAAGTGCTCAAGGAAACCTTCGTACATGGGAGGCTATGCTTCTAGGTTATGATAGATATCATATCGCCACATAATTATCCTTGGTTGACCCAATAGACCACAAAGAAAACGAGAAGATTACTATCATATTCTTCCTAATGGTGAGTTTTCTCTTGACATATCATTATCTCCACTGTCTCTAATTGAGAATTATACTTCAAACAAACACCAAGATTGTGACGCCCCCAAAATAGGTATACAACACCCATTCTGAGTCGCCAAATACATGGTACAGAAAGCAAACTACAACTTCAATAATACAGTTGTCGTGCAAAATACAACAACACATACTGTGAGTTTAAATACAAATATTGTCTTCTAGATAATATCCACACTCAAATGAATCCTCATTACAATTATTCAAACACTATTTTATAGAAATAGTGAGGACTGCTAAAATATCTTTCTAGAACCATCACTCCATACCCTGACTAGATCCTGCTATGTTCTCACCTCCTGAGAAGAAAAATGGAACAAAAAGGAAAAGGGTGAGCTCAACTAGCCCTGTAAAGAATATTATGACTAAGATAATATAAAACAAATTATCGTTAGTCCTCAACAGGGAAAAATCTGATAGAATATAATCGGCAACAAGTTTTAGATCAACAACTGCAGCGGAAACAGCAAACCATTAGAAGAGTCAAGTAGAGAAAGAATTCTACTATCTTCAAAGATTTAAAAGTCCATCATCAATATTTTATCCCTGTAACATCAATTAATAATCATCTTTATCCAAATATTCATCTTTGCACTACATGCCAAATATATTCATTTGTATCACCTATCAGTCATGTTCATCTCAACACCTGTTCATCTTTGCACTACAGGCCAAAGATATTCATTTGTATCACCTGTCAGTCATGTTCATCTCAACACCTGTTCATCTTTGCACTACAGGCTAAAGATATTCATCAAGTAATCATACATCTTTGCACTACAGGCCAAAGATATTCAGTAATATCATCATTTAGGACTGAGGATGATGAAAAATATCTTAAAGAGAACGAATCCAATGAGACAGAAGGACAAATATTAGGGATTCGTATAACAGTTTATCCAAGATCAATAGTACTTCATAATAATCAATTGTGAAGCAGAATTCAAAAATAATGATCAAAACATGGATACAATCAAAGATAGTAACCATAATAGATATCTTGGACAAAAAGAATTTTTTTTTATTTTTCGGTGAATAGTGCCGTATTCGTGAATAGTACCGTATACGTGAATAGTGCCGTATACGTGAATAGTAACCCCGACACAAAAAGTTCCAAATTTGATAAAAACTCATATCAATATTTCAGTATAATGATAATGAAGAAAATAATATCATTAAGAAGAAAATAATATCCCTTACCTCAAAATATCAGTACTTCTGGTCGGAATACCGGTATAAGGCTGAAAGAAACTTGCTCTGATGAATAGAAACTCTCAAAGTATCTAAATACTCACAAAATACACTCAATAATCTAGAGAGAGAAAGAGAAAAAACTTGTTTCTGGTGTGATTTTCAATTCTAACTTAGCCCTCTATTTATAGGAAAATGTTAGCACGCCGAAGCAGACTTAACCTGCAACCTGATGGCTTTACCTGCTACTATTCCCACCCACCACATTTGAATAAAAATCTCAGCACATTTCTTCACCAACCAAGAGTGGGGCCCACTAATTCTAGAATTTTCCATCAAAATGATAAACTCCGAAAATTCAACAATTTCTGAACTAGTCATCTCGTAAAATTCATAATAAATCATACGTTTATTTTTAACGGTTCAGAATTTGTGGACATATACTCAACTTATATATGTATAACATATCCAAAAATTACCACGACCCAACGGTCGGATTAAAAATTATAACCCCCGCAAAATATCTCAAAAACCCTGACAACTAGGCCGTTCCCAGGAAAGAGGGGGCTTTCCAATAAGGATTTCTCCTTACTGGCGTCCAATTAGATGACCAAACCTCTCCTTAGACAGAACTTTATAGACATTGCCAATAATGTTATCTAATAATATTATTCAAATAATATGAATTATTGATCTGATAATGGAAAATACTGTGCAACAACAATTATTGAAACAACAATAATATAAAATATCAACGCAACAATTATTGAATAAATAAAATAAAATATTGAACAATAACTACTGTAACAATTATTGAGTAGTGCCTTCTTACGTAAGAATCAATAATTGGTGCAATATCGTGTGCTACTGTATTTTAACCACCGAGTATTCCAACAGTATTAACGGTAACTACGTCGTTATTTATAAATAACTTATACTTGTCATTTTCTTCATCCAATCGCTTTCCGTTATGGGGCCCACACAAGGCTGTGCCGTCGTACGAATATTCCCCGACAGCAAGAATATTCCACGACCAAACGAATATTCCCCGACAAAATGAATATTTTATAACCACTTGCTTATTTTGCAAAATTTGCACATTTCACCCATAACCAAAGTATTATATCAAATTAACCCCTTATTATTCACAATAATATTTAGAGAAAATTTTATTTTATTCATTAATAAGTTGGGGTCTTACAACCTCCCCTCCTTATGAAATTTCGTCCTCGAAATTGACGTACGTACCTGATATTTCGAAAAGGTGAGGATACCTCGCTTTCATTTCTGATTCCAACTCCCAGGTCATTTCTTCAATAGCATGGTTTCTCCACAAAACCTTAACTTGTGGTATAACCTTTGTGCGTAGGACATGCTCTTTCCTATCCAAGATCTTAACAGGTACCTCCTCGTACGTTAAATCTTCAGCTATCTCGTCTGGTTCTAACTCAATAATGTGGTTCGGGTCTTTAACATATTTACGAAGCATAGATATGTGAAAAACATTATGAACACGAGACATGCTTGGAGGTAATGCGAGTGTATATGCCACATTTTCTATTCGCTCAAGAATCTCAAATGGACCAACAAATCTTGGATTGAGCTTTCCTCTCTTCCCAAATCTTGTAACTCCCTTCTATGGTACAACACGTAATAATACATGATCCCCAATATTAAATTCCACGTCCTTCCGATGAAGATCCGCATAACTCTTTTGTCGATCCTGTGCCGTTTGTATACGTTGTCGAATCGTTTGGATCTTCTCTGTAGTAATGCGTACCAATTCTGGTCCCAACAATGTTGCTTCACACACCTCGTCCCAGCATACTGGAGAACAACATTTTCTTCCATACACTGCCTCGAATGGAGCCACGCCTATGCTCGCCTGATAATTGTTGTTGTAGGAGAATTCCACCAATGGTAGGTACTTATCCCAACTCCCTTTGAGATCTAGGACACAAAGTCTTAATAGATCTTCAAGAGTTTGAATAGTCCTCTCTGATTGTCCGTCCGTTTGAGGATGGTATGCCGAACTGAATCGTAAATCCGTGCCCATAGCTTTCTGCAAGCTAACCCAAAATCGTGAAGTGAATCTTGGGTCACGATTCGAAACTATAGATACTGGCATGCCATGCAATCTCACAATCTCGTTCACGTACATACTAGCAAGATGTTCAAGGGAATAAGTCTCACGTATTGGTAAGAAATGAGCAGACTTGGTTAATCTATCAACAATAACCCAAATCGCATCTATGCCTTGAGAAACCTTGGGAAGACCTGTAACGAAATCCATGGTAATGTGTTCCCACTTCTATTTCAGAATTTCAAGTGGTTGTAATGGACCCTTTGGTACTTGATGCTCCGCTTTTACACGTTGACAAGTTAAACATCTCGAGATAAACTCCGCGATCTCTCTTTTCATATTGCTCCACCAAAATGTATGTCGAAGATCGTGATACATTTTGGTACTCCCAGGATGGATTGCAAACGGTGTGTTGTGTGCCTCCATCATTATTCTATGCTTCAAGTTAAAATCGTTAGGAACACAAAGTCTGGAGTTGACTCGAAGTATTCCTTCTTCATCGATTCTTGCTTCTGGAATAGCACATTCTTGCACTTTCTTCTTCATACGCATCAGCTCCATGTCCGTAGCTTGAGCAGCTTTAACTTTATCGATTAAAGTCATTTCTACTCGTATATTTGATATCATCATGTGGGTACTTGGAGCCTTCATCTCTATCTCCATCCTTTGCAAGTCATACAAAATGGGCCTTTGTGTTAACAACATTGCACTCGTACCCGCATATGATCTTCTACTCAATGCGTCAGCTACTACGTTTGTTTTTCCAGGATGATATTGGATGGTATGATCGTAATCTTTCAACAGCTCGAGCCAACATCGCTGCCGCATGTTGAGTTCCTTTTGGGTGAAGAAATATTTGAGGCTTTTATGACCTGTATAGATCTCCACTTTCTCCCCATACAGGTAGTGTCTCCAGATCTTCAACGCAAAAATGACTACTGCCAACTCCAAATCATGAGTAGGATAATTCCTCTCATATTCTTTGAGTTGTCGTGAGCCATAGGCTATGACTTTCCCATGTTGCATGAGAACACATCCTAACCTTTTGCCTGAAGCATCGCTGTAGATAACAAATCCATCCGAATCAGATGGTATTGTCAGAACAGGTGCCGAAATGAGTCTCCTCTTGAGTTCTTGGAAACTCTTCTCGCATTCCTCACTCCATACGATTTTTGTATCTTTCCGAGTCAGCTGAGTTAACGGAGTAGAAATTCGAGAATATCTTTTCACAAAATCTTCGATAATAACCAACTAAGCATAGAAAGCTACGTATTTCGATTATTGACTTAGGTTGCTCTTAACTGTGACTCATATCCCAATCTTGGATAGCACGTCACAATGACACCTATCAGTTTACTACCATACGAATATGGCATCCCCTACGAAGAGTCTGGCTTCAGTGCATTCCACAAAGGAAGTCACCAGATAGAGGCTCAGGTACAAACTTCTACGGTTAAGTTTTTAACTCCTGAAGTTCAATAGGAGCCATTCGATATGAGATTTTAGAAGTGAGTTTTGTACCAGATTCAAAGATGATACAAAATTCAATATCACGCGTAGGCCATGAAATTCTTCAGGAAATACGTCAGGAATTTACTAACAATAGAAATATCATTCAAATCTGACGTATTTTTGTTCAAGTCCATAACATATCTAAGAAAGCTTGACATCCGTTTTTTAATAAACGAATGACTTTACGGCTTGATATGAAAGAGTTTGACTTCAATGGTTTGGTTGCTTGAATTTGAATAACAGGTTGCTTAGGAATATGAAAACTAACAACCTTACGAAAGTAATCAATTTTTGCATGATGAGTGGTTAACCAATCAATTCCTAAAATCACATCAAAAGCAAGTATCTTTAAAGAGATAAGATCAACAGGTAATGTGATAGTGCCAACTTGGATCATGCAAGATTTATAAACTGTAGATGTAACGAAGGTTTCACCCAACGGAGTTTCAACAGATAAGTTAAAGTCCAATTTCTCCAGAGTCAAGTTTAAACGTTGAGCACAAGCAGGAGAGATAAAAGAATGGGTAGAACCGGTATCTAGTAAAGTATAAACTTCGCAAGAATTCAAGATTAGCTTACCCGTGATCACCTCGTTCGGATTTCTCGCGTTTTGGCCAGTCACGACAAACGCCCTTCCAAGAACAGCTGATTTCGACTTATCCGGGACAACTTTTGGAGTCACCATCCCTGCTAAACTTGGTTTTGCTACAGAACACTCTCGAGCTATATGACCCTCCTTTCCACAGTTATAACATACCTTGGATTGTTGTGGGCAGTTTGGGCTGATATGTCCCTCTTTCCAACATTTGTAACATACGACCGGTGGTCATTCTCCTCCCCTAGAAACAGTTGATGTTTGTGCTGACGTCTTCACGTTATCATTGTTGTACCTTCTCTTCTTGAAATCTCCTCCCGACTCGCTCCTTCTATTATCACGACCACGATTACCACCAGAGTGGTTACCGCTTTTGTCCGAATGTTTTCCTCCCTGCTGGTTTTCATTGCTTCGATGACTGCCGCCACCGGTATGACCCTGGTTGTGGTCCCTCGGTTGCACATACTTATTATCTCGCTCTAATAATTGAGCCCTGTTTACAACATCTGAATATAAAAAAAATTTATGAGAGATAAGATATTGCCGAATCTCAGGTTTTAGACCTCTCAGAAACATCCTTGTCATTCGTTCCTCATTTTCGACCAAATGAGGTGCAAACCTGGATAACTCTTCAAACTTCGCTTCGTACTGGGACACCGTCATGTTGTTTTGTTCCAGTTTGATAAACTCCACCTCCTTCATATGACGAATACTTTCAGGAAAGTACTTGTCATTGAACAGTTTTTAAAATGTTTCCCAGGACATGTTGAGTGCGTCAGGCTGGGTACGCTTCACAGACTCCCACCAGTAGTCTGCCTCACCGCGGAACATAAAGGTGGCAAATGGAACCTTCTGTTCCTCCGTGCATCCCAAGACATCGAATATCTTGGTAATTTACTTTACCCACGTTTCCGCCATGATCGGATCCGGCTTTCCCTTAAATTCTGGTGGTCCCAATTCTTTGAACTGCTTGGCTGTGACAAACCGCACGTTGTTATCATTTCCACCCGTATTCTGCACACGAGTCTCCCTCGTCTGGTTTTGCATGAACTGCAAAAAGTTCCTAAACATTCCATCATTCATCGTTTGCTCGGTAACGTTGTTTACAGGAGGAATATTGCCTTCCTGTTGCACGTTCCCCTGGGTGGTGATCAAAGGTGTCTCCACGGTCTGATTTACTCCATTATTAACGTTCTCAGCTGCCATTCTTAAATACTGCCATAAAACAAGGGTTAATAGTCATGTCATATATTATCCTTATACTCTGACCGACCAAATAAACACCAAATAAACTTAGTCAGGTCATACTAGCGAAGGAATTCCCCGTCTCTCCCCTCCTAGTTCTTGTCTCACATCTCAGCCAGGGATCATATCCCTGAGCTCTGATACCAACTGTGACGCCCCCAAAATAGGTATACAACACCCATTCTGAGTCGCCAAATACATGGTACAGAAAGCAAACTATAACTTCAATAATACATTTGTCGTGCAAAATACGACAACACATACTGTGAGTTTAAATACAAATATTGTCTTCTTGACAATATCCACACTCAAATAAATCCTCATTACAATTATTCAAACACTATTTTACAGAAATAGTGAGGACTGCTAAAACATCTTTCTAGAACCATCACTCCATACCCCGACTAGATCCTGCTATGTTTTCACCTCCTGAGAAGAAAAATGGAACAAAAAAGAAAAGGGTGAGCTCAACTAGCCCAGTAAAGAATATTATGACTAAGATAATATACAACAAATTATCGTTAGTCCTTAACAGGGAAAAATCTGATAGAATATAATCGGCAACAAGTTTTAGATCAACAACTGCAGCGGAAACAACAAACCATTAGAAGAGTCAAGTAGAGAAAGAATTCTACTATCTTCTAAGATTTAAAAGTCCATCATCAATATTTTATCACTGTAACATCAATTAATAATCATATTTATCTAAATATTCATCTTTGCACTACAGGCCAAAGATATTCATTTGTATCACCTATCAGTCATGTTCATCTCAACACATGTTCTTCTTTGCACTACAGGCCAAAGATATTCATTTGTATCACCTGTCAGTCATGTTCATCTCAACACCTGTTCATCTTTGCACTACAGGCCAAAGATATTCATCAAGTAATCATACATCTTTGCACTACAGGCCAAAGATATTCAGTAATATCATCATTTAGGACTGAGGATGATGAAAAATATCTTAAAGAGAACGAATCCAGTGAGACAGAAGGACAAATATTAGGGATTCGTATAACAGTTTATCCAAGATCAATAGTACTTCATAATAATCAATTGTGAAGCATAATTCAAAAATAATGATCAAAACATGGATACAATCAAAGATAGTAACCATAATAGATATCTTGGACAAAAAGGAAATTTTTTTATTTTTCGGTGAATAGTGCCGTATTCGTGAATAGTACCGTATACGTGAATAGTGTCGTATACGTGAATAGTAACCCCGACACAAAAAGTTCCAAATTTGATAAAAACTCATATCAATATTTCAGCATAATGATATTGAAGAAAATAATATCATTAAGAAGAAAATAATATCCCTTACCTCAAAATATCAGTACTTCTGGTCGGAATACCGGTATAAGGCTGAAAGAAACTTGCTCTGATGAATAGAAACTCTCAAAGTATCTAAATACTCACAAAATACACTCAATAATCTAGAGAGAGAAAGAGAGAAAACTTGTTTCTGGTGTGATTTTCAATTCTAACTTAGCCCTCTATTTATAGGAAAATGTTAGCACGCCGAAGCAGACTTAACCTGCAACCTGATGGCTTTACCTGCTACTATTCCCACCCACCACATTTGAATAAAAATCTCAGCACATTTCTTCACCAACCAAGAGTGGGGCCCACAAATTCTAGAATTTTCCATCAAAATGATAAACTCCGAAAATTCAACAATTTCTGAACCAGTCATCTCGTAAAATTCATAATAAATCATACGTTCATTTTTAACGGTTCAGAATTTGTGCACATATACTCAACTTATATATGTATAACATATCCAAAAATTACCACGATCCAACGGTCGGATTAAAAATTATAACCCCCGCAAAATATCCCAAAAACTCTGATTTTTAATACCTCCATTCCGACAAAAATACTGATAAAACCCTCAACATTAACTCCTTCATTTTTAACCACAAAAATATATCCCTCATTTATATCCACATAGAATAAACATTTCCTTATCATATGAATCAATAATTAATTATTCACAAATAATATTACAGAATCACATTTATGACAACCAGACCGTTCCTAGGAAAGAGGGGGCTTTCCAATAAGGATTTCTCCTTACTGGCGCGCAATTAGATGACCAAACCTCTCCTTAGACATAACTTTCTAGACATTGCCAATAATGTTATCTAATAATATTATTCAAATAATATGAATTATTGATCTGATAATGGAAAATACTGTGCAACAATAATTATTGAAACAACAATAATATAAAATATCAACGCAACAATTATTGAATTAATAAAATAAAATATTGAACAATAACTACTGTAACAATTATTGAGTAGTGCTTTCTTACGTAAGAATCAATAATTGGTGCAATACCGTGTGCTACTTTATTTTAACCACCGGGTATTCCAACAGTATTAACGGTAACAACTACGCCGTTATTTATAAATAACTTATACTTGTCGTTTTCTTCATCCAATCGCTTTCCGTTATGGGGCCCACACAAGGCTGTGCCGTCGTACGAATATTCCCCGACAGCAAGAATATTCCACGACCAAACGAATATTCCCCGACAAAATGAATATTTTATAACCACTTGCTTATTTTACAAAATTTGTACATTTCACCCATAACCAAAGTATTATATTAAATTAACCCCTTATTATTCACAATAATATTTAGAGAAAATTTAATTTTATTCATTAATAAGTTGGGGTCTTACAAAGATTATATAGGTAGTGCTCGTAAATATACTCAACAAGTGGATGTGCACAACCCTGTCTTATAATGACACGAGGTTGTATGACATTAGACATCTTGTATAATAGTGGCAAAACACCCTTCCAACGTTGGGTTCGTCTCACCCTATTGGATTCATTAAATATAACTACTAAATGATGACCACCGTTCTATTCCCCTGTTACCCCCACTCGACCCAGCTACACTCGTATTACCTGAAAGGATTTTTGAAATAGAAGGGTGAGCACAACTAGCTCAGTAAAGAATATCATGACTAAAAATAATTAAATTATCAATAGCCTTCGTCAGTAATAAATCAGAGATTTAGAACATATGGTAGATGATAAAAAATTTCACCAATAGTTGCAGCGGAACGAACAATCCACTAGAAGAGTTAAATAGACCATAAAATCTATTATCTTCTCCATGTTAAAAATCCATCAACAATGTTTTATCCCTGTAACATCAATCAACAGTTCTGGTCCACAATCATATAAATAACTCATAATCATAATTATAATTCTAAATTCCTCTTAGCATCCAGGACGAAGATAATTTTCATCACATGTCTTTAACTGAAACATCAAAGATCATGGTTATACCAAATCACAGTTCCTGTTCATAATCATACTAATAAATTCATCTTTACACTACGGGCCAATGATATTCGTCAACCGTTCATCTTTGCACTACTGGCCAAAGATATTCAATAACAGGTCATCTTTGCACTACGGGCCAAAGATATTCAACAACAGATCATCTTTGCGCTACAGACCAAAGATATTCATCAACAATTCATATTTGCACTACAGGCCAAATATATTAATATCTCAAAGAAATATATAATCATTTCAGAATTTATATAAACAATAATTATAACCATGTTGATCTTTTCACCTTTGCACTTAAGCTAAAGATATTCAATTATAAATTTAATTGTCATGATCATACCAATCAACAATTCAACTTTGCACTACTGGCCAAAGAGAACCCATAGTCATGATCATACCAAAAATCTACCCATCTTTACACTCAAGTCAAAGAGAAATTCAACATCAGGGTTATAAAAATGTTATATATGATAATAAAAACAATATGATCAACAACTGCATTTATTTTCAAGAGCAACAATCATAAATCAATGATAATTTGGTCAGAAAAAGAAACCAATTTTTGTCGTGTGTAGTACCCGTGAATAGTAACTCGTGAATAGTAACTCATGAATACTCCGTATTCGTACATAGTACCGTATACGTAAATAATGGCATATACGTAAATAGTGCCATATACATAAATAGTACCGTATACGTGAATAGTGTCGTATACGTGAATAGTAAAAATGGTAAAAATTTCACAATAAAATCCATACCAATATTTCAGTATAATGATATTGAAAGAATAACATCATTATGAAGAATATAGCATCTCTTAATATCTCTTACTATCCCTTACCTCAAAATAGCAGCACTTCTGACTGGATATCGGATATGACGCTGAAGAAAACTTGCACTGATGAATAACAACACATCAAGTATCTAAATACTTACAAAATACGCTCGATAATCTAGAGAGAAAAAGAGAGAAAACTTATGAATTCTGGTGTGATTTTTAATTCTAACTTAGCCCTCTATTTATAGGAAAATGTTAGCACGCCGAAGCAGACTTGACTTGCTACCTGATGGCTTTACCTGCTACTATTCTACCCACCAAAAATCAGTTATCTTCCCCAACAACCAAAAGTGGGGCCCACCCATTTCTAGAATTTTCCACCAAAATCATTTATAAACCTAATTTTCGAATCAGTCACCTCTTAAAATTCATAACAAATCATTCGTTCATTTTTAACGGTTCAAAATTTGAGAACATATACTCAACTTACATATGTATAACATATCCAAAAATCACAATGATCCAACGGTCAGATTAAAAATTATAACTCACACAATAAAGCTGTAAGAACACTGATTTGATCTTTTAATACCTCCAATCCGACAAAATACTGATAAAATACCTCAACATTAATTCTTTCATTTATAACCACATAAATAAATTCATCATTTATATCCACATCAAATAAATATTTCATTATCATATAGATCAATAATTAATTATTCACAAATAATATTACAAAATCACAATAATGACAATTAGGCAGTTCCTAGGAAAGAGGGGGCTTTCCGATAAGGATTTCTCCTTACTAGCGCGCAATTAGGTGACCAAACCTCTCCTTGACAGAACTTTCTAGACATTGCCAATAATTCTATCTAATAATATTATTCAAATAATATGAATTATTGATCTGATAATGGAGATATTGTACAGTGATAATTATTGAAACAACAATAATATAAAATATCAACGCAGCAATTATTGATTCAATAAAATAAAATATTGAATAGAAATTACTGTAATAATTATTGAGTAGTGTCTTCTTACGTAAGAATAAATAATTGAAAAAATACTGTGCAATACCGTGTGCTACTGTGCAACTATGCGTATTACTGTATTTTAACCACCAGGTATTCCAACAGTGTTAACTGTAACAACTACGACGTTATTTATAAAAACTCAAATTTGTCGTTTTCTTCATCCGACTGTTATTCTGTTATGGGGCCCACAAATGGCTGCGCCGTCGTACGAATATTCCCCGATAACAAGAATATTCCACGACCAAACGAATATTCCCCGACAACAATAAGTATTTTATAGCCACTTGCGTATTTTGAAAAAAAATTCATGTATCACCCTTAACTTTAACTTTTATCAATTTAACCATTTACTGAATAGTAATTATAAGAAAAATTGAATACATTTATTTCATAAAATTCGGGGTCTTACACGTGATAACAAATCATGGAATATCTGTTGACCCGACAAAGATTGAAAAAATTTTAAGTTGGGAGCAACCTAAGTTAGTGACCGAAGCATGTAGCTTTTTGGGCTTAGATGATTATTATCGGAGATTTGTGGATGGATTTTCTCAAATTACTATTCCATTAACTAAGCTGACTCTAAAAGATACAAAATTTGGTTGGAGCGTGAAATGTAAGAAGAGTTTTTAAGAACTGAAGAGGAGACTCATTTCAGAACCTGTTCTGACAATACCATCTGGTTCGAAGGGATTTGTCATATACAACGATGCTTCAGAAAAATGTTTAGGATGTGTTCTCATGCAACATGGAAAGTCATAGCCTATACCTCACGACAATTCAAAGAATATGAGAGGAATTATCCTACTCATGATCTAGAGTTGGCAGCTATCATTTTTGCGCTTAAGATTTGGAGGCATTACCTGTATGGAGAGAAGGTGGAGATCTATACGGATCATAAAAGCCTCAAATATTTCTTCACTCGAAAGGAACTCAACATGCGACAACGACGATGGCTTGAGCTGTTGAAAGATTATGATCATACCATTCAATATTTTGTTGGAAAAGCGAACGTAGTAGCTAACGCATTGAGTAGAAGATCATATGCGGGTATGAATGCGATATTGTCAGCGTAAAGGCCTATTTTGTATGACTTACAAAGGATGGAGATAGAGTTAAAGACTCCAGGGACCCATGTGTTGATGGCGAATATACGAGTAGAACTGACTTTAATCGATAAAGTTAAAGCTGCTCAAGCTACAGACCTGGAGCTAATGCGTATGAGGAAGAAAGTGCAAGAAGGTGCTATTTCGGAAGCAAAAATCGATGAAGAAGGAATACTGCGAGTCAACTCCAGACTTTGTGTTCCTAACAATTATGAATTGAAGTATAAAATCATGATGGAGGTGCACAACACACCGTTTGCAATCCATCCTGGGAGTACCAAAATGTATCATGATCTTCGACATACATTTTGGTGAAGCAATATGAAGAGAGAGATAGCGGAGTTTATCTCAAGGTGTCTAACTTGTCAACAAGTCAAGGCGGAGCATCAAGTGCCAAAAGGTCCATTGAAACCACGTAAAATTCTAGAATGAAAGTGGAAGCACATTACCATGGATTTCGTTACTAGTCTTCCTAAAATTTCTCAAGGCATAGATGCTATTTGGGTCATTGTTGATAGATTTACCAAGTCTGCTCATTTCTTACCGATACGAGAAACTTATACACTTGAACATCTTGCACGCATGTACATAAACCATATTATAAGATTGCATGGTATGCTAGTATCCATAGTTTCTGATTAAGACCCAAGATTCACTTTAAAATTTTGGGTTAGTTTGCAAAAAGGTATGGGCACGGATTTACGATTTAGTTCAGCATATCATCCTCAAATGAATGGGCAGTCAAAGAGGACTATTCAAACTCTTAATGATTTATTAAGACTCTGTGTCCTTGACTTCAAAGGAAGTTGGGACAAGTTCTTACCATTAGTGGAGTTTTCTTAGAACAACAGTTATCAAGGAAGTATTGGCATGGCTCCATTTGAGGCATTGCATGGAAGAAAGTATCGTTCTCCAGTATACTAGGATGACGTGGGTGAAGCAACATTGTTGGAAACGGAGTTGGTACGTATGACTACGGAAAAGATTCAAATGATCCGACAACGTATAAAAACCTCACAAGATCGACAAAAGAGTTATGTTGATCTTCATCGAGAGGACGTAGAATTCAATATTGGAGATCATGTGCTATTACGTGTTGCTCCATAGAAAGGAGTTATGAGATTTGGAAAGAGAGGAAAGCTCAATCCTCTATTCGTTGACCCATTTATAATCCTCGATCGAGTAGGAACTATGTCCTATAGACTCGCCTTACCGCCAAGTATGTCTCGTGTTCATAACGTTTTTCACATATCTATGTTACGTAAATATGTGAAAGACCTGAACCACATTATCAAATTAGAAGAAGACGAGATAACAGAAGATTTAATGTATGAAGAGGTACCTATTAAAATCTTGGATAAGAAGGATAGTATTCTACGCTCCAAAGTTATACCTCAAGTTAAAGTTTTATGGAGAAACCACGATGTTGAGGAAATGACCTAGGAGTTAGAATATGAAATGAAGTCAAAGTATCCTCACCACTTCGACATACGAGGTACGTACCCTAATTTTGAGGGCGAAATTTCATAATAAGGGGAGGTTGTAAGACCCCAACTTTTATGAATAAAGAATAATTTTTCTCGAAATATATTTTTGAATATTATGGTGTGGATTTGATATAATGTTATAGTTATGAATAATATTTACAAATTTTGCAAAGTAAACAAGTGGTTATATAATATTCGATTGGTCGGGGAATATTCGTTTTAACATGGAATATTTGTATGACGATACAATCATTGGTGGACCCCACAACAGAAGTATTGTCGTAGTTAGAAAACAACAGAATTATCTTTTTATAAAAATAACGACAAAAATTTTACCGTTAAACTGTTGAACTACCTGGTGTTAAAAGTATAGTAATGCACGCGATTGCATAGTAGCACACGGTATTGATTATTGATGCTTACGTGAGAAGTCACTCAGTTATACTCAATTATTGCTATAATAATTGCTACATAATATCTCTCATATTATTAATTCAATTATTGTCACAATATCAATATTCTATATTATTAAATCAATAATTGAGATGACAAAGTTATTCATATTATTATTTACAATATTGACGATGCCTAGAAAGTTCTGTCGAGGAGAGGTTTGGTCACCTAATTACGCGCCAATAAGGAGAAATCCTTATCGGAAAGCCCTCTCTTTCCTGGGAATGATCTAGTTGTTAAATATTATGAGTTATAATATTAATGATGAATAAGTTTGTGTTGATTAAAGATGAATTTGATAGTTTCATTATGTTGGGATTATTAGTGTTAGTGGAAATCGATATTTATTTCGATAATAATTGATTTCTGGATGTTATATTGACCAATCGGGTAATTAATCTGATAAATGAGAAATTAATTGGTATTAATTCACATGCTTATAAAATATTTGTTCACATGTGTGTACTATTGATTCACATGCATGTACTATTAAGAGAGGTGGTGCAAGATTGATAAAACTTGCATGACTAAATTAAAAATAGAGGTATAGATGAAGGTACTATACTGTAACTATTTTTTTCACATGTATAGAACTATTGATTCACATGAATGTACTATTGATTCATATGATGTACTATTAGGGGATGTGGTACAAGTTTGATATTACTTGCAGGACAAAATTAAAAATGAAGAAAAAGTTGAAGGTATTATACTGTAATATTTCGAGCCCCAAAATGTGTAATTATTAAAATTATATTTTCCTATAAATAGAAGCTCATTCTTTTTCCATTCTCACCAATTCACTAAGACTCACATGAGCAATTATAGAGAAAGAAGAAGAGAAGTCTGCTACGTCACTATTCCAGTATCCAGTCTTCTTCTGAGGTAAGAGATATTATATTTTTCAGTATTCGTAGAAATAATATTTTTTTCCATACTCTGTAGTATAAGTAATATTATTTCGTTTCATATTCCTAATTTTACACTCATTTTGTTAAAGTATTGCTTCTATACTCCGTGAAATCAGTAGAATATCATTGATATTTGCGCCTCCTCCAGTATCTTTTCATGGAAATATTATTATGAGCTTTCTTGATAATTATTGATCTTTTCATACCAGAATAGTATTCACGAGTTACTATTTACGGGTTACTATTCAGTCAAATATTATTCACTCGGATATTCAGGGCACTTTTCATGTCGGAGTACTATTCACGAGTTACTATTTATGGGTTACTATTCATCCGGTTACTATTCACTCAAATATTTTTTACTTGGATATTTGGGGTACTTTTCATGGCGAGGTACTATTCACTTGGTAATATTCCCAAAGTACTATTCACAGGGTACTATTCACGAGATACTATGCAGCCGAAAAATATATTTTTTTCTGCCCAAATTATTTTTGATACATGAATATTATTCTTGAATTTTACTCCACAAAGTAGTATCATGCTGACAATTTGGATATTTTTAAACTCTGGATAAATTTAAATTCTTTAAAATGTATCCTTGATTTCGTTTGATTAATGCTTATATCATTGTCATCATCCTCATGCTTATATTGTGATAAAAGTCATCTTTAGCTTACATGCATAGATGGACTGTTGACTGGTATGATTATGACCATGGATCATTCGGTATAATCGTGACCCGTAATGTAACAAATGAAGCGGTAAAAGTCCTCATTAGCCTGTAGTGCATTGATAGACAGTTGTTGGTATGATTATGACCAGGGATTATTCGGTATAATCATGACCATTGATGATTGCATGAAAATCCTTGGCCTGTATTGCAAAGATGATTTGATGATGTGATTTATTTATTAAGCCGAGTCTCAGCGGTAAAATTGATGAAAAACTTTTTAAGTCATAGAAGATAGTAGATATCATGCTCTACTTGACTCTTCTAATGGATTGCTTGTTCTGTTGCAGTTAAACTTGATGTTTATTGTATTTTATCAGTTTAACAATGTTAAAGACTAATGATAATTTATTCTGCATTATCTTAGTCATAATATTTCTTACTGGGCTAGTTTAGCTCACCCTTTTGCTTTCATTGTTCTCTTCGGGAAATGAGAACGTAGCCGGGACTAGTCAGGGAACGGAGTGATGATTCGAGATGGTGTTATAGTAGTCCTCACTATTCTACAAAATAGCGTGACAATAAATGTAATAAGGATTCTATTTGAGTTTGGATATTGTCTAGAAGATAATATTCATGTAAAAACTCCCAGATCATGTTGCATAATTAAGTTTGTATTTGTATTCAGTACCATATATTTGGCGACCCAAGCTGGGTGATGTATACCTATTTTGGGGGCGTCAAAGATATTGTGATAATAACTGAATCAAAAATATCAGAGATATTATGCAGCAATTACTGTAGCAATAATTAAGTATAACTGAGTGA
Source organism: Panax notoginseng (assembly GCA_016801055.1). Taxonomy (NCBI): domain Eukaryota; kingdom Viridiplantae; phylum Streptophyta; class Magnoliopsida; order Apiales; family Araliaceae; genus Panax; species Panax notoginseng. The sequence continues at coordinate 43,362,711 of CM029020.1, forward strand.
CTTCTCACGTAAGCATCAATAATCAATACCGTGTGCTACTATGCAATCACGCGTATTACTGTACTTTTACCACCGGGTAGTTCAACAGTTTAACGGTAAAACTTTTATCGTTATTTTTATAAAAAGATATTTTTGTCATTTTGTAACTACAACAAAACTTCCGTTGTGAGGTCCACCAATGATTGTGCCGTCGTACGAATATTCCCTGTTAAAATGAATATTCCCCGACCAATCGAATATTTTATAACAACTTGCATACTTTGCAAAATTTGTAAATATTACCCAGAACTATAAAATTATATCAAATCCACACCATAATATTCAAAAATATATTTCAAGAAAAAAATATTCTTTATTCATAAAAGTTGGGGTCTTACAACTGGGCTAGTTGAACTCACCCTTTTCTTTCACTATTCTTTTTAGGAAATGAGAATATAGCCGGGACTAGTCAGGGAATTGAGTGACGGTTCGAGATGGTTGCCATAGTAGTCCTCACTCACTACTAGAAAACAGTAAATAGACAAAGCGGAAAAAACGTTGTGGTTTCAGTCAGGAAAACGTCGTGGTTAAGGGTGTCATCTATTTGACACCCTTACACAACGTTTTAAAAACGTTGTAGTTAAGCACAATACACAACGTTTTTTAGGAAAAAAACGTTGTAGATTTGTTTTTCAAAAATTAACAGATGCTTAAAAACGTTGTAGAATGTATGATTCCACAACGTTTTTTGGATAAAAATGTTGTTGTTTAGTATATCAGACAACGTTTTTTAAATGTTGTAAATAAAAAAAGAAAAGAAAAAAAAAGATTGTGGTTCACCAAAAATGTGACCTGGTACTGTAAATAAAAGGATACCAATACACACAATTCTTGTTCACCTACATTACCAATACACCTATAACCACACACAATTCTTGTAAAATATTAAGTGATAATAAAATATCAAATAACATATATGGTGTCTTAAACAAACAAAAATCAGATCTTAGTCCTTAAAAAATCCCACTGCCAAATCCAACTAACATCTGTAAATATAAAATCTAATAGAGAACCTAGTGAGAAAGGCCAACATAACTAATCCAAACCCCACTAGTAGTTCCTGCACCTAAACAATAGCATTAGCAACACTTGCAATCCTTGGCCACAGATCAGCACACTCTTTTCCTATTGGGCCAATAATGGCAAATCCTACACACATTAAAAGCAGAAACCATAAGTACAATAGAAACAACATGGCATTTCTTTAATCTTTATTAATACAACACGAGAAGAGCATCAAGCAAGATCTAGGTCTGTCACCCAAAAAACATATTGAATGTGTGCGGTGAAAGGAAAATTACAACAAAGTGAACTAAATTGAGATTGGTGAAAAGACTGGCATTCTAGATTACCAAATAATTTACACATGTCTCAAGTTATAAAAGGATGTACAATGTGCCTCACTCACACTTGTAATTAGATACAAATTATGGAGTGGCCCCCATCCCTATGGATCAAATGTTTACAAGAGACACAGGCTATGCACAGGCCCCCAAGTAACAGAAATAAACAGAAGGTAGAAACTAGAAAGAAAATGAAAACAAAAATACTGTCAGTAATGAGAACCCTAAAGTTAAAAAGTAATAGAACATGACAGTAGTTTCTGATGGTATTGTACCCTCCTTGGTGAACATCAATAACACAAAAGCTAGAACCTCTTGCATCTGCAGGTTAATGTTTTACTTCTTCATCCTCGTCCATTAGTAGTCCCAATACGGTTTTGCAAGACTGAACAAATTTACTGCCAAAATAAGCATACCAGATCTTTTCTTGCATGGACTGTAATGCAGATGTTGATGCATTTCAGAATTGTGAACCAGTTCAGTATATCCAAGACTCTTCAGTAGGAACATTTCTTGTGCTTGCTTTGCACCAGGCTGAGAAGGAAGTCCGTAAATATGTGCTCATATTCTGGCATTTTCCCATACCCTGAAGAATATATCCAGAACCATGTTATACCAATCCCTTGAATAGCTTCCCATACACAATCAATAAAAATTGGTGAATGGAATGGCATGATATTTCCTAAAATGGATCCTTACCAGGAAAATCGTTTATGTCAATGACATAAAAACGATCTCTGGTTCCATGCTCACGGATGATATCTAAGTTGAACAGATGAAGACCCTACAAAATAAACATAGTAGAAAACAACATTATATAAAAGATCAAGAAATAAAATAGAAAATAAAAAACATACTCCGTGGAATTTAAACCCATAAGATTTTCATGGATATTGCTGTAAAATCACAAGGAAAAATCAGCCAAGTACCAGACGACGCTGAAGTTCCCGAGCAAGCTTGTAGAATACAGATTTCATAGCAGAAACACTAAGCTTGTAAAAAGTCTCAAGCTCCTGTGTATGACATTAAAAATATACCTGAATTACTGCTTTCATTGAATTTATTTACAATATACATATTGAAATAACTCACTCTTTAAATTACTACTTTCATTGAAATACGAGCGTGCCTGCTGCAGCAGCAACTACTGCTCAATTCTACTAGTTGCAGTCCATAATGCCAACCTGCTAGTTTTGAGATTTTATAACTCACAAACCTTGCGTCTGATTGAAACCAACTTTTGATATGTTATATAGTTAGTATGACATATTATTTTTAAAAAATATAACCCTGCCAATCCGATTGTCTTAGACATGTCTAACAAGACTTCAAAACTACTATGTCGAGGCAGTTTTTCAACTAATCCATAACTAAACATTCATTCCAAAACATGTTTTAAACCTCATTTGGCTTACATATACTACTTTATATAACATACTTATATGTCATCTTGCTTATAACATAGAGCAATTCTCTATTTTAAGCTTTACAGTCCCTAAGAAGCATTTCATCAAACATACTAAGTGCAACACTTTTAAAAATAGAGTTCATATATGTTGATACTTGATTTAAGCAAAGTTTTCCTTCCTTATTACTTCGCACAACAACAACTAATCTCCTTCTAATTCATAGCCCAATTAACAGAATAATTGTTCATAATCGCATATATATACTTACTCAATATTTCTGAAAATGCAATATAACTTCATAACTTGCCTCTTGGATTGCTTTCTATTATGAATTTCTTCATAAAATAAAAACTTCAATTAATGCATCCTTAAGTCGAGGTGCAGCCCAACCTGCCTTGCCTGCAAAAAAAATGCTAAGAAACTTCAATTAATGAAGGTAAAAGAATTTCAAAACACAAACTTCTAAACATAATTCGAACAGCAATTTACTGCAAAAATTACAAAATTGATCGAATCCAGGAAATCTTTACCGAAATAATACTCATTTGAGGCCACCAAACTAGGGATGAAAATCTCGAATTAGGGTCTCCATGTATCGTCTGTACATAGAAAAATAAATACTCTCACGGGAACCGTCTTCTCGAGCGGCAGCTAATTGAGAGTCGTCGGTGCTGGTGGCTAAGGCTACAACCAGAGACAGCTTCCATTCAACAAAGCTGCTGCGCATGCCATAATAGACGCGCTCTGGATCCCGATTCACTGGCATTCGTAGCCATTCTCCGGCGGCGGCTGAACTGGATCCCGATTCTCCAGATGCAGAAGTTCTACTCCATCACCGATGTGTCGCTGGAGCTTAGATCGGTGGCAGCGAAGAAATTGAAAGATTTTGTGTGAAAAATGGGAAGGAGGGAATATCAGATCGGGAGAAAATTAGGGGAAAAGTAAGGAGGGAATAAAATTAAAGTACAGGAAATGTTTTAAGCTCCGTGTTTTCACTTCCATATTTTTTTAAGCTCCGTGTTTTGTCTGATAGACAACGTTTTTAAATAAAAACGTTATCTAATTAAAACAAAAAAAATATCCATTTAAATAGATAACGTTTTTACATATATATCTACAACGTTTTTTTTAAAAACGTTGTGAAAAAAAATACCACAACGTTTTTATAAAAAATGTTGTGGTTTAAGCGTTGTCTATTTAGTAATTTGTAGTAGTGACTATTCTATGAAATAATGTGATAATAATTGTAATGATGATTTAATTTGAGTTTGGATATTGTCTACGAGACAAATTTGTGTTAAAACTCAGCTATTGTGTTGTCGTATTTTGCATTACAGTTGTATAATTAAGTTTGTATTTGAATTTTGTACCATGTATTTGGCGACTTAGAATGGGTTATGTATACCTATTTTGGGGGCGTCACATAAGCAGTATCCCGTTGCCGTCAAGTTGCTGTTTGCCAGCACCAACAATACAACTGAGTATGAAGGCTGTATCATGGGGTTGAAACTAGCCCAATCCTTGGGCATCGGACGGTTAACTATCTTTGGAGATTTTGAATTGGTAATCAGACAAACCGCTGAGATCTATCACACCAAAGAGCTACATTTGTTGCCTTACCATCGATAAGTTATCCAAATGGCTTCGGAGTTTGAAGAAATATCCTTCCTCCACATTCCTTGGAATAGGAATGACTTTGCGGATGCACTAGCAACTTTGGCCACTTTGATCAACATACTTGATAAGGAAAATATGCCAAATATCACATTTGCCCTGCAAAAAGGCTCCAGCCTATGGGAACTACATTGGAGAAGTATCGGATGAGCTGTCTCCCATCCAACACCCTTGGTATCAAGATATCAAGGAGTATCTGCGAGATGGATCTACACTCGCTGAGGTGAGTCCAGCCGAAAGAAAGCGGATCCATTGGATGGCGATGAAATTCTACTTGAGTGGATACACACTCTACAAAAGAGATGCATGATTAGGTCTTCTTATATGTCTAGACAAAGACCAAGCTCAAAGGTACATGGATGAAATTCATGGTGGAGTATGCGGCCCACACATGAGCGGCCCTCTACTTGTCAATAAAATCCTAAGAACATAGCATTTTTGGCTCTTTCTCAAGGCTGACTGTGATGATCACGTCAAGAGATGTTACCAATGCCAAATTCATGGGAATGTTATCCACGCCCCTCTAAGGGAGCTTCATAACATAAGTTCGTCCTGGCTCTTCTCAATGTGGGGAATGGACGTGATCGGGCCAATCGAGCCCAAAGCCAGTAATGGTCATCGATTTATCTTCACCATGATCGACTACTTCACCAAGTGGGTAGAAGCAGCCTCTTCCCCTAGGGTTACTAAAGAGGTTATCATTGGTTTCATTAGAAACAATATCATTTGTCGATATGGACAACCAGAGGTGATTGTGTCAGACAATGCTAAAAACCTCAACAACCAAATGATGGAGGAGTTATGAAGTAAATTCCACATCAAACATGTCAACTCCGTCATCTATCATCCAAAGATGAATGGTGTTGTTGAAGCGGCTAAAAATAATATCAAAAAGATCATGCAAAAGATGTCCGCCAATCATAAAGGATGGCCTAACTTGTTGCCTCTGACTCTATTAGCCTACAGAACTTAAATGCGCACTTCCACTGGGGCAACCCCCTACTCATTAACCTATGACATGGAAGTAGTGCTCCCCATAGAAGTGGAAATGGAATCCCTTAAAGTGTTGATAGACGCTTAGCTGGATAAAGACCAATGGTTACAAGATTGGTACCACCAATTATCTCTAATAAATGAAAGGAGGGCCTCAACTACCTTCCATGGTCAGTTATACCAACAAAGGATTGCTAGATCCTACAACAAAAAAAGTCTAGATACGACAGTTCAAAGAATATGACTTGGTCTTGAAGAAGATTCTTGACAACCAAGATCAATCCAAAGGAAAATTTGGCCTAAACTGGGAAGGCCCATTTGTTGAAAAAGGAGGTATGTTCAAAAGGAGCCCTCGGATTACAAGAGATGGATGACGATGAATTTCCCCAACTCATTAATTCGGACACCATGAAACGGTACTATGTCTGAAGTTACCTACAAACTAGCATCCTGGTTTTGGATCAATAGATCCCCAATCAATTTATGGTTTCAAAACATTTCACCACATACAACCTTTCTTCACATCTGTTTGCCCCATCAGGGATAAACATACATTCTAACCAACAGCCTGGTTCTGGATCATCAGATCTATCACTCAACTCAGGTTTCCAAAACCTTTTCATACTTTCAGTTTTATCCCACCAGGGATAAAACTTTTCACATCCTTCAGTTTATTCCACTCAGGGTAAACATTTCACACCTTCAGTTTGTCCCACCAGGGATCAAACATTTCACACCTTCAGTTTGTCCCACTAGGGATAAAACTTTTCATCTGTAGTCTATCCCACCAGGGTTGAACTACGCAGACCTAATCTTCCCGATGCACGGGAGTACGTAGGCAGCCATTTTTATGGTCCGGTCTAACTACAGGAAAAAAAACAAAAAAGATCTCTACACCCTTTTCACCACTTACAACGTTGAACCTTTTTATTCTAGGTTTGAACTACGTAGACCTGATCTCCCCTCATCAATGGGAATACCTAGGCAGCCATTCATGGTTTGGTCTCACCCCTATCAAAACATAAAAACTTGTCAAATGGTACTGGGATCATCCTTCAAACCACAGATCATCAGCTTAGACCAAAGGGATGGAATCACCTGGTCTCCCCACATAAATGGGAGAATTGGAGACTATTTAAGCTAAGGTTACGTCCTCAAAGAGAAATACCAATCCATAAGAGATGGAACTACCTGGGCTCCCCAATACAAAGGAGTACCGACGACCATCTGTAGTGCGGTCAACCTCAGAGAGGAAAGTCACAATCCTTTCTATAACTACATACAAAAATAAGTCCCAAGACACCAAAGGGTAGGGGGATTCACAGATCAATGGTCCATTCTAAAAGATCCTGAGACATCTCAATGTCCATCCATCAAGGGAGAGTTCAGAATACATCAAGATCACAAGCCCTGGAGGAACAAACAACTATCAAGAAAGTAACAAGGCATAACTAAAAGGGAAGTGAATCAAAATATACTTCGTTGCCATATAATTCTATTTGATATATATATATAATGTGTATTGTACATGACAAAAATGGCTAAGTTAGTCTATGTAGGAAAATACAAGCTAATCTACAATCCAGTGGATATGCGCGCTATCAAATCCAACATGGCATCCCTCTCCAAAGAAGGGGTAACTCTGTGAGCTCCTGCCCAAGGGTATCAATGCGAGCCAAGAGATCCACAACCATCTGCATAGTAACACTATGCTCATCAATAAAATTGCTCATCTCTGCAATGATATCAGCAGTATGGGATTGCAATGCAGTATTATCTGTAATAGCGGCATCTCGGGTAGATAGAGCACCATCCCACTCAATAATAGTGACATCTTTAGATGATCTAGTCTCATTTCACTCAGCAGTGGCGGTGTCTCTAAGAGCTAAAGCATCATCTCTCTCAAATCGATCGACATGTCTACCATAAAGAGCTGTCAACATCAAGTCTCTAGCCTGATCTCTCTCAAATTTTATCAGATGCAGACTCTGCTCTAAATACTCTGTAGAATGTGGAGTTACAGTAGCAGCACTGGGGGAATCAACAAGAGATGTTGTCAACCTAGTAAATAGCTCGTCCTCTATAGGAAAATAAGTGTCATCCATGGGTTCCCTACTGTAAGAATTAACACCCGGCTCCATGGATACAACCCCAACCGATGTAATCTCTTCCTCTAACCATGCAGAATACTCTGTGGAACGACCTGGATGGCTAGTAGTAAATTCCACCCTCTCACGCTGGGCGCAACAGGCATAAACCTTGTACAAATCTTCTGCTGATAAAAGCCAAGATGACATACGCTGACCCAAGGCCCCATCAAAGGGATGAACATCCTAAAATTAGTCAAACTGTGACATCACAGCCAGTAGATGATAAGTGGTCACGCCCCTCAAACTAGCCAGAGGGAGATAATCCATGCCAGATGTATGAGTAATGAAGCTATAGGGATAACTAAGCCTTGGACATGGCAAAATATCAAATGGATCCTCGATCCCTGCCAAGAAAATCGACCGCGAAGCAGCGTTTGTACACACCGCCAGCTGAAAGGAGTAAGACATGGCTATCTCATGGGAAAATAATACCCATGAAGTCAGAATGTGCTAATCAGTCTTAGGTGCGACAGGAACCACACATACAGTAAGACCAAGTTGCCTGAAAACACCCCCGCAGGATGGGTATGGCAATATGTGGTCGACCTCAAGGTCTCTGCCACAATCATCGGCAAAATGGTATGTCCTTCCCGGAGAGCTCGCACTGCCATAATCACGTCAATGTCTAAATAATCCATGTATAGTGGCATGTACAGATAGGCCACTATACATATCAAGGGTACATCTACTCTGGCAATACGCGAATCATCCTCCGATGTGGTGAAATCCCTGGAGTGCTGTGCATAATTATCCAAAGAGCCAAATCTTTCTATTAGAAAATGCATGGACACTACATGCCCGAAAGAGATCTCATCCTGGGCCACTCTGCGCCTCAATCGGGAGAGGGTCATGAATTGTCAGCTCATATCTCCGATAGCCATATGAGCGCAAGGCCTGTCCAGAGGCAAATTTTCCAGTCGCTCATACTCCTCGAAGGTAGGAGTCAACTCCTGGGTCTTGAACCGGAATACCTGTCTTTCCGGTACCCAGTGCTCCAGCATGCCCTCTATAAAATCCGATAGAACCTGGAACATCAAGAGGCTCATAAAGTGTCACAACAGCTGATCTACAGTCACCCGATCTAGGGATGGCAAATTATCATGCCATGATCTCAAACAGGAGGCCACCAATACTGGTGGGGTATAATAAATGCAGCTAACTGTCAAGGAAGACATCTGTAGGGCCATGTCATAAGACCATCCAGGGGTTAATGCTGAACATTTTTGGACATACATATGCATAACATAATACATGCATGATAAAAATAGATGGAAATATGATGTAGGGAATGGAAAATAATATATATACATTCCTAAGTACATCATTATCTAATACATCATCTTTGTATATATTTGGAAAATACAGGGAAATGGGGCATATCCACCTAGTATCTAACAGAGGCCTATCAAAAGATGTAGCGAGAAAATACATCAGAAGAAGTTGATAATGTTGATGTCGATATCATCTAACCTATCCACCTGATGTAACTCCTCCTGAGTCACTGGATCTTCGCCAAGAGGGATATCAGACCAATACAATGGAGGATCTACACTAGAAAAACCATCTAAATATGGGACACCTGAAGGGCCAGCCCCTAAGCTGGAAGGATCAAAAGAATCCACCTTGGAAGGATCTCTACCCAAATGCGGAATGAAAAATGCAACCGATCCATTTGTTGGGTCAAGCTATCAATCTACATCAAATGAGTAGGCTCTCGGATGCATGCAATCCAATCTGCCATCATGATCGAGCCATGAATCATATCCCCAATGAACTAGGTGGCGCGGGTCTGAGCTCCGATGGTACGAGGAGACCACTAGCGGTAGAATGCCTCCTGAGTGAACAGTCCCTCTGATAAATCAAAGCCATCAACTCCTTCCAACGGGATATCACTGATTGGCGGCTGTGACACATGCCAATAACACCTGACAAGAGGACAAATTGAGATACGGATCTCTCATGTGGTGCTCTTGATAGTACTCTCTCCTAAATAGAGCTTCTATCCTCTATCTATGAAGAGAGGAACCCGGCGGGTGGATATCACATGCTCGACACCAGTCGAGAAACCACCCTCAAAGACAACTGTCAAATGGTCCTCAGAATTGGGAACCCATATAAAAACATCGACTGTCAACAACTCCAACTGTAGGCGAGAATGGGTGAAACCCTGAGCTACAGGAACCTCAACCAGCGTGGAGTGATGCCATCGTTGTCCCCGTGGATAGGTATCCAAACCTAACAGGCTAATGGGACGCAGGCATGGAAGCCTCTCATAGGCCCAAAACTACCAATACAAGAGCAAACATCTGTGGTCAGTCAACACTCTTAACCCGTACAAGGGAAAACAAAAGAGAAATACTCACCAACAGAAATAGGTAAAATCCTAGTCATGCCACTGTCAAGCCCTGCAAGGGCATGCGCATTCCCCTAAGGAAATAGGCAAAGGTATAGGAGCCCCAATCATACTCTCCAATACGATCCACCTCACGTGTGGTGCTAACTAAAGTGAACGACACCGTGGAAGAGTTATCTGCTATAAAACAACCCCGAATGATGACCAAGAACAATCGTCGAAGAATGCGGTCCCTGACTCTCCTATCATCGGGAAATGGCTCACTCAATGCCCCACTAGTGGAGTCTATACTTAAAGGACCATCACGAACTATCCTACCTTTGAGCACCTCAGCCTGGACTCCTAGCAAGGATCTGATGGCAGTAGGGGAAATGTTAGCCACACAAGGCACTTGTGCCCTTGAAAACTCTATACTGGTGATAAAATACCAATTCATTGGCGTCATCATCACCTCACAGTCCAGCAGATGGAGAGACTGAGTCTGGTGAAACCAATGCTCAGACAATGCCCTGATGTAACCCAGTGACAACGATGGGGGAGGATGGAAAAAAACACCTCGAAACCCCAAGAAAGTATAATTTCTCGGTACTTTGGGTGAAGAGTCTGGTATAGAGAGTGTATACTGAACTAATTCCCTCTAGGCTGCATAAAGCCGAGAACCTACATCATAAATGCAAACCAACATTAGAACCATTGCTCCTTATCAATAGGAAAAAGGAAGGTCAAACACAACTTTTACCTCGTTCGCATACAATTAGACCGAGGGGTGGCAACTCAAATCATCCAGAAGCTTTGGATTCATCACATTTATGGCTGGTAACACCCAGCGGGGAATAAAAGCAACCAGGATAGGATGAATCATGGACTCAGTCAATCGACGAGGCTGTCGGGTTGGGCGAGGCCGAGGCACATCAGAAGTTCTCCTCCTCACACCTAAAGTGGTCCTGCAGGAGTTGCTCAACTAGTCTAGATCCATATATCTGGACACAAGTCTCCAAATCACCTCAGAAAGGGTGTGGTAACTTCTAACCTGGAGCTTTTTAAAGGCATTTTATGTCTATATGAATGCATGCATTATTTTAACATACGCCTACAGTAGAGTTAAAAATGTATGTTCATTCAATGCCTAGACTCATGGAAATTTTTTTCCTAAGTCTCCTTTGTAAAAAGGACTATCCATATGCACCATGACTAGGTGGCCATTCAGTAGCACACCAATCCCAGTCATAAACATCCTATATGCATAAAAAACATCAAAGTCATAATCCGTAAGGGTAGTTTAATTACCAGGATTACTTTTTTTACAACCTTTGCTCATTTATCCTCAAATAGGATAAGAAATAGCAGAACAAATGTGCCAATTTGACTACTTCAAAAGTAAATTTTTTTCACATCAATACATTTAGCATAGTTAAATACTAACATTTACTGTGTTGAATAATTTTTATCAAGTCATATGAGCATGCATATTCACGACTATGTGTTTAGAAGCATTTCATGTGATAAATCACTTTCCAACGGACAAAACTGGAAAATAAGACATACATACATTACTAAGATAGTGCAAAACACTTGTACGGTGACAAATTTTGCAGAAAATGGCCCGAACTCAGTAGATCTGAAGAACTCTCAGATTCTCTGTGTGGCTTAACTTAAAAATAACTTGTGAAAGGGAAATAACAATCAAATACCACCCACGGATGGCCGCAGGTGTATCTGCGGCTGCCATAGGTCTACCTACAGCTGTCCTAGGTGGGTCCCTCCCCTCCGGCTCAAACCAATTTAAGTTGAAAAGGAGGTCCCACAAGCTAAAAAGTTAAATTAGGAAAAAAGACGCTACGCAATTAAGTGAAAAAGCCTAAAATCCTGATTTTCAAAGACCAAACTGCGGGTCTACATGTCACTCATTGGTATTCTCCCAAACCCAAGGTTCATGCAGATGATCATAGTTGTTGCAAACTACATTTGGCAATACCTTATAAAGGTCCAATGCCATTAATTTGAGGTTGTGATTCCAATTGCAACCATACTTTTCATCAAAACCCTATCTCCAGCAGAGACTTCATATAACTTCAGCCGTTGAAGTACATTTCAATGAAGGTCAAGTAACCTTGAGGTTATTCAGCCGTTGGCAAGTAAATCCAGTGAAGCATCGGTGATGGTCCGATGATTTTAGCCGTTGAAGCACATTTCAACGAAGGTCAAGCAACCTTAATGTTATTCAGCCGTTGCAAATAAATCTAGCGAAGCATCGGTTATGGTTCAATGATTTTAACCGTTGAAGTACATTTCAACAAAGGTCAAGCAACCTTAACGTTATTCAGCCAAATCTAGCGAAGCATCAGTGATGGTCCGATGATTTTAGTCGTGAAGTACATTTCAATTAAGGTCAAGTAACCTTGACATTATTCAGCCATTGGCAAGTAAACCCAATAAAGCATCGGAGGTGGTCTGATGATGTCATCTGTTGGATCACATTTTAGCGAAGGTTAGATGGTCCTGACATCATTAACTATTGGAAATTAAACCTAGCAAAGCATCGGAGGTGGTCCGATGATAGTAGCCATTGAAGGACATTTCAATGAAGGTCAGGCAGCTTTAACAACACCAACTATTGGCAGTAACTCCAATAGAACACTGAAAAGACCTGGTGATTCAAACCAGGGAAACTATCCTCATCAGGGAGGACCGATGATGGAATATGTTATACAAGTCTACATCATACAAGGCATAATTCCGTAATAGTCTCTCGTACATGAGAAGTACATATTCAGTGGGAAGTCTGTACTCAGGATGAAGGACTTTGGTGATAATCCCAATGTCAACATACTGGAGGTTCCTGTGAGCTTTGGAATAGACATCCAAGTAGTTCATTAGGATCATCAATGATAGCTCTGTTCCATAACAGAATTCGTGGGAGCAGATAATCATCACATCCCATTGGAAAACGGTCCAACAAACTATATTTCATCATACATTTATATCATACTACACTACATTACATCATGATTATCTTGGCACATTTCAAGTGTCTTGTATTCTTTATCCTATCCACGCCATTACATCATATGAATATGATAAAGAGGGGCCTCTATAGACACTCAAAAGTTTGCATTCTTGTTACTAACCTTGTAGGAGGGCAAAATCGTCTTCTAGAGATAACCCTGGAAGTCAAATCAGTTCAATCCCGGAGACAACCCCAGAATCCTCAGTTTTTAATCTCAGATACAACCCTGAGATACTTAGTTTCAATCCCAAAGACAACCCCAGAAGATTTAGTTCCAACCTCGAAGATAACCCTAAGGGATGCAGTTCCAGTTCCAGAGATAACCCCCCAAAAGTCCATTTTAACCCTCAAAGAAGTCAGTTCTAACCTCAGAGATAACCCCGAGGCACTCAGTTCTAACCCCAGATATAACTCCGAGAGGTTAGGCACACCTCAGAGATAACCCTGAGGATATTCAGTGCTCACAGCAGCTCAATCTCAGAGATAACCTTGAGCAACGACTACTACATCTGCACAGAAACGGAGATAACCTTGGTGAGGGGAAAAATAGTCATTTTGCTACCTTGATACTACATTCATGTCATCTCAACATCATTTTATCCCACATTTCATACGAAGTGTCCTACAAGAACTATAACTCAAAATCCCGAGTGATTACTACGTAAGACAGCATACCGGATAGAATTTGAAGACTTGAAGATCTGGTTATGGACCCATCTTCCCGGCATCGTACAACCTCTTATCCCAAGTTATTGTGTAGCTCTCGACAATAGCATTCCAGAAAGGTACAGCACGTCTCAATCGGATGCCCAGATTGAAAGTTATGAAGGTTTAAGCGGTCAGTGCTTTGCACGAGTGCACATACTTCGAGATGGTAGGACCCGCAAAGCCCGGGGCACCCTGGGCAGACGCGGGTCTCACGACTTTTGCGGCTTTCGCGGTTAGACCTGCAACTCCTCCTTTTATAATTAGAAGGCTTGGGGTGCCCATTTTAAGAAAAGAGGAAGAACGAGGAAACCCTGTCCATTTCACTTTGTACACCCCTCTATAGTGCTCCAAACTGAGTACTTCCTTTTCCTAAACACTTGTGTACTCGTGTTTTACCACATATTGAAATTTAACAGGTGGAAACGAGTATTCATTGATCAAAAGCTATCTGTAGTCTTCTTTGGCAGCCCACTATAAGACATTTTAGATTTTTATGCTTTTTCTCACTTCTATACCTATATATTTATTCACATTGAGAGTTGTGTTGTGTGGGTATGCCCAGATCGTCAATCCGTGGTTTTTTATTACTTTATATATATATATATATATATATATATATATATATATATATATATATATATATATATATATATATATATATTATCGAACTATGCTTCGATTGAGCCCGAATATGATATTCGAAGCGTTTACTGCTTTTATATATATAAATACTTATATATATATTTCCTGTCATCAAACTCCATTTGATTGAACCTGGATGTACATCCCGAGTGTTTATTGCTTATATATATATATATATATATATATATATATATATATATATATATATATATATATATATATGTATGTATTACAGTCCATTTCTTAAGCTCACCCTTATTGACCTCACCCCGAGCTCACCCTGCTTTTTTTAAAAAAACATAACTAATAAAAAATGTATAATAATTTTTGGAATTGAAAGTTTTTAAAAAAAAAGTGTTTTGGGTGTGATTTGGGTACATATAACAAAACAGTGTTGTACAACACTGTTTTGTTATATGTACCCAAATCACACCCAAAACACTTTTTTTAAAAAAACTTTCAATTCCAAAAATTATTATACATTTTTTATTAGTTATGTTTTTTTTAAAAAAAGCAGGGTGAGCTCGGGGTGAGGTCAATAAGGGTGAGCTTAAGATCCTTGCTATATATATATATATATATATATATATATATATATATATATATATACACACACACACACACACACACACACACACACACACATACACACATATATATTTTTACATTTCGGCCAGGCCTGGAGATCACTTCGTGGCCATTTATCGCTTATATATATATATATAGAAGCTGTAAAAGGCCACGAAGTGAGCTCTAAGCTAGACAGAAATATATATATATATATATATATATATATATATATATATATATATATATATATATATATATATATATATAACTGTTTCTCAGTCTGCGAGTTATATTTGCCTAAATATGGCTATTCTCACTTTAACCGGTTCATGGTGACTAAACTGGAACCGTTGAAGCTGGAATGCTTAGATTTACTCAAATTTAATTCATCTTCTAGCTTGAAATAGTTTAGATTTCTTCAAATCTAGTTCTTGTTTTAGCTTTTGTACGTATTGTTTCATCATGTGAGCCTAGGAATCATGTGTCCACAGATTCAGTTTCTGAATCTAGATTCGGTTCCCGTGATGGACATTTTCAGCTGCATCCAGCTTGTAAATTATTCACGGTGTTTAAATTTTCTTAGATGGCTCTCATGCCTACAAGGAATTTGACATTGCTATGTATCTTATTTACTCGAAGATGCTTTGTATCTTAAAAATAATAACAGCAATCAAGCCGAACACATAATAAAATTGAAGTATCAAAGACCTCAATTACTATTGAGTATAAGGGTTTGAAAAACCTATTTTTCAAAACATCATTGCCATATCTCGTTAAAATTAAACTTTTATACAAAAGTCAAACCCTTTTTATATAGGTGCGAATGAGGCATAGCACTACTTCCAAACAAATTACACATACACCTACACACACATATTCAGATAAAAGTTTAAATTGAAAAGTGGCAATAACCGTGTTATCACCGAATTCGGGGGGGTGCCTAAAACCTTTCCTCTGCTTAATCAAACCCCGGACCCTAAAGAATTTTAGGTTTTGTAGACTAGTTGAACAGTGTCACATCACTAGGTCAATGTGCAAACCATTTCTCTGTTGAGTTAGTGCAACCATTTAAAAATACCAACTGGCGACTCTTACAGTCAAATCATCGACATATACATGTCAAACCTTTTCAAACTTATTTTTTTAAACAAATCTCACCTAACATGAGAACACCAAAAGACAAGAACAAAAAGGGATAAATAAAAATCTTGATGTCGACAGTCTCATTAGCACGTTAGGTTTGGGCACCTATCCACGGGGACGACAATGACATTACTCCACTTTGGTAGAGGTTCTTGTAGTTGAGGGTTTCACCCATTCTCGCCTAAAGTTGGAGTTATTGACCACAGATGTCATTACATGGGTTCGTTACTCTGAGGACCACTTGACAGTTGGCTTTGAGGGTGGTTTCCCGACTGGTGTTGAGTATGTATTGTCCACCCATCGGATTCCTCTCCTTACTGACGGAGTTTGGGAGCTCTATTTAGGAGAACGTGCTATTAGGAGCACCACATAAGAGATACGCATTCCTTTCTTTCCTCCTTCAGGCGTCATTGGCCTTTATCTCAATTGATCACTGAGATCCCCTTGATGGGTGTAGATGGCTTTACTTTGTCAAAAGGACCTTTCATTTAGGGGGCTTTTTACTGCTGGTGGTTCCCTCGTACCATTGGAGCTTAGACCTATGCCACACAGTTCATAGGGGATATGGTTCTTGGCTCTGTCATGATGACAGATTGGATTACCTGCGTCCGAGAGCCTACTCATTCGACGCAGATTGAAAGTTAACCCAGCAGTTGGACTGGGCACATTTCTTTATTCGACATTTGAACAGAGATCCATCAGAGGCAAATACTTTTGATCCTTCCTGCTCTGGGGCTGACCCTTCAGGTGGCCCATATTCTAATGGTTTTACAAGTACAAATCCTCTATTGAATCGACATGATATCCCTTCTAGTAGAGATTCAGTGACTCAGGAGGAGTAACATCATATGGATAGATTAAATGATGTAGACATCATTGACTTCTTCTGATGCATTTCTCGCTATGTCTTTTTGATAGGCTTCTGTTAGATATTGGGCGGTTGTGCCCCAGTTCTCGTTATATCTTTTGATATGCCTTTGTCAGATGTTACGCGATTATGCCCCATTTCCCTATATTTTTATTTCCAGTTGTATACAGAGATAATGCATTTATATAATGATGTACTTAGGAATGTATGTATAATGCTTTCTATTCCCTACATCATATTTTCATATGTCATTTATTATGCATGCATTATGTCATGAATATGCTTTTCTAGAGATAAGTTTAGCATTAACCCATGAATGGTCTTATGATACGGCTCTATAGATGTCTTCATCCATTGTTAGCCGGATTGAGCATACCCCACCCACTTTGGTGGCCTCTTCTTTGAGATCTTGGTATGTCATTTTTTCTTCCCTAGATCGGGTGACAATTGATCAGTTGTTGAGGCACTCCATGACCTTCCTTACATTTCAGGTTCCGCTGGGCTTTATAGAGGGCATGCTTGATCATTGGATACCAGATAGATATATGTTCAGATTTTATACCTATGAGTTGACTCTTATATTGGAGGAGTATGAGCGTCTTACTAACTTGCCTTCGGATCAACCTTGCGCTCGGATGGCTATCAGGGATATCAGCCGGTAGTTTATGACCTTGACAGGTTTGATGCGCAGAGTTGCCCTAGACAAGATTACCTCGGGGCATGTGGTGTCCATGAACTTCTTAGTTGACAGATTTGGGTCATTAGACAACTATCTACGATATTCCGGGGACTTCACCATTTTTGAGGGTGAGTGGCATATTGCCCGTGTAGATATATTCTTGATGTTCATTGTGGTCTATCTGTACATGCCATTGTACATGGACCATCTGGATATCGGTGTGATTATGGTAGTCCGTGCTCTTAGGGAGGGTCATACTATCTTACCGATGATTTTGGCAGAGACCTTGAGGTCGACCACATTTTTCCATACCCATTCAGTGGGGGTTTTTAGAGGTAGTGCCATCTTGTTGTACATGTTGTTTATGACACACTTAAGACCGATTAGCACCTTCAGACGTCATGGGTATTATTTTTCCATTGAGATAGACACGTCCTTTTCCTTTTAGCTGGCTGAGTGTACAGATGCAGTATCATGTTTGGCTTTCTTGTCGGGGATCGAGGACCCATTTAATATTTTTCCATGTTCAGGGCTCAGCTCTCCCTATAGCTTTATCACTCATGCAGTCGGTATAGACTATCTTCCCCTAGTCGGTTTGAAGGGGCTGACCATATATCATCCACTATGTGTCATGGGACAGCTTGACCAGTTTCAGGATATTCATCCCTTTGACGGGGTAGTGGGTCAGTGATTGTCATCTTGACTTTTGTCAGCGGAGGATTTGACCAGAATTTATGAATGTTGGACTCGTTAAGAGAGGATTAACTTTTTAACTAGTCATCCAAGTCACTCTTCAGAGTATTCTGCATGGCTAGAGGCAGAGATTGCATCGGCTAGGGTTACTTCCTCAGAGTCGGGTATTGATTCTGATGATGGGAAGCCTATGGAGTACGTTGATTCTCCCATCGAGGATGATCTGTTTACTATTTTTTTCAGTAGCTCTAGTTGATTCTCCCAATATTCCCACTACTGTGACTCCATCTTCTGTAGAGTATTTAGAGCAGAGGTTACATCTAATGACATTTGAGAGGGACCAGGCTAGGGCCTTGATGTTGACAGCTCTTTCTAATAGAGATGCTATTTTTATTGAGAGAGATGTTGCTCTAGCTAGCAAGGATACTACTGTTATTGAGCAGGATGAGGCCCTATAGTCTCGGGATACAGTTGTTGTTGAGCCGGATGAGGCACTAGATATCTAAGATGTTGGCATTACAGATAGTACTGCACTTTGATCTCATACTGCTGACATCGTTGCATAGATGAGTGCCTTCATTGATGAGCAATATAGCACTATGCAGATGGATGTAGATTTCTCAGATTACATGGACACCCTAAGACAAGAGCTCATAGATTCACCTCCATCTACTAAGAGGGATGCCATGTTGGACTTGATGGCTTGCTTATCTACAAATTTGTAGATTAGCTTTAATTTTTCTGCATAAACTAGGTTAGCCATATTTGTCATGTGCAGGACACATTGTATATATCAAAAAGTATTATATAGCAAGTAAATATGTTTTGATTCACTTCCCTTTTAGATAAGCCTTATTACTTGCTTGATAGTTGCCTTTTCTCCAGGACTTGCGATCACAATGTATTCTGAACTCTTCCTTGGTGGATGAACATTGAGATGTCTCAGGATCTTTTAGAATGGATCATTGATCTTTGGGTTTCCCAATTCTTTGGTGTTTTAGGACATGTTTCGAGAAGGTGGTTATGGTTTGAGGAGAGGATTTTGGCTTTCCTCTCTAAGGTTGACCGTACCACAGATGGTCACCGATTTTCTCCCATTGATGAAGGGAGACCAGGTAGTTTCATCTCTTATGGATTGATGTTTCTCTTTGAGGATTCAACCACAACATAGATAGTTGCCGATTTTTCTCGCATTTGTGAGGGGAAACCAGGTAATTCCATCTCTTATGGTTTGGTTTGAAAGCTTGAAAGTTAAAAGGATGATCATAACACCATTGAAAGGGTTTTGTGATTTTGCAGGGGTGAGACCGCACCATAAATGGTTGCCTACGTACTCCCATTGATGAGGGGAGATCAGGTCTGTGTAGTTCGAACCTAGCGTGAAAAGGTTTGAAAGGTTGACAAAGTTGAAGGTGTTTGATTTTTTTGTTTTGTGGTTAGACCGCACCATAAAAGGTTGCCTACGTACTCCCGTTTCTGGGGGAGATCAGGTATGCGTAGTTCCAACCTAGCGTGAAAATGTTAAAAGTTGTATGTGGTGAAGGATTTTACTTTTTTCATAAAGTTTAGACCACACCATAAATGGTTGCCTACGTACTCCCATGGCTGGGGGAGATCAGGTCTATGTAGTTCTACCCTTAGGGTAAACTGATGTGGTTGGAAAGGTTTTGAAAACCTGAATTGACTGATGGATTCATGATCCAGAACCAGGATGCTGGGTTTCTGGTAACTTCAGACATAATACCTTTTTACGGTGTCTGAGTTGATGAGCTGGGGAAATTCTTCGCCATCCATTTCTTACAATCTAAAGGCTCTTCCTGTCAATATCTCCTTGACAATGAAAGGGCCTTCCCAGTTTGGGGCGATTTTTCCTTTAGATTGATCTTGGTTGTCAAGGACATTTTTTAAGACCAAGTAATTTTCTTTGAACTGCCATAGTCGGACTTTCTTGTTGTAGGATGAAGCGATCCTTTGTTGATATTATTAACCATAAAAAATGGTTGTGGCCCGCCTCTCATCTATCAGAGATAATTGGTGGTATCGATCTTGTAACCATTGGTCTTCCTCTATTCGAGCATCTATTAACACTCTTAGGGATTCCATTTCCACTACTATGGGGATCACTACTTCCATACCACGGTGCCATAGGTTAATGAGTAGGGGGTTGCCCCAATGGAAGTGTGCATTGACATTTTATAGGCTAATAGAGTCAGAGGTAACAAGTCAAGCCATCCATTGTAATTGGTGGACATCTTTTACATGATATTTTTGATGTTCTTATTAGCCGCTTCAACAACACCATTCATCTTTGGTTGATAGATAACAGAGTTAAGATCTTTAATGTGGAATTTGCTGCATAATTCCTCCATCATTTAGTTTTTGAGGTTTTTTGCATTACCTGAAACAATCACCTCTACTTGTCTATATCGACAAATGACATTAGTTCTGATGAAACCAATGATCACCTCTTTGGTAACTCTGGGAAAAGAGGCCGCTTATATCCACTTGGTGAAGTAGTCGATCATGGTGAAGATAAATCGATGACCATTGCTGGCTTTGGCCTCGATTGGTCTGATCACGTCCATTCTCCACATTGAAAACGACCATGATGAACTCATATTGTGGAGTTCCCTTGGAGGGGCATGGATAATATTTCCATGAATTTGGCATTGATAGCATCACCTAGCGTGATCATCATAATCAACTTTGAGAGAGATCCAATAATGTCCTATTCTTATGATCTTCTTGACAAGTAGAGGACTACTCATATGTGGGCCGCATACTCCACCATGGATTTCATCCATGAGTCTCTAGGCTTAGCCTTTGTCTAGGCATCTTAGGAGGCCAGAGTTGCTAATGCATCCACAAAGTCATTCCTATTTCGAGGAATATGGTGGAAGGATATTTCTTCAAACTCTGAAGCCGTCTGGATAACTTGTCGATGGTAAGGCAGTAAATGCAATTCTTTGGTATGGTAGACCCCAGTGATTTGTTTGATTACCAGCTCGTAATCTCCAAAGATAGTTAATCGTTTGACACCCATGGATTGGTGTAAGACCCCAAATTTTATGAAATAAAAGTATTCAATTTTTCTTATAATTACAACTCAGTAAATGGTTAAATTGATAAAAAGTTAAAGTTATAGGTGAAATGTGAAAATTTTTCAAAATAAACAAGTGGTTATAAAATAATCATTGTTGTCGGGGAATATTCGTTGGTCGTAGAATATTCTTTCTGTCGGGGAATATTCGTACGACGGCGCAGCTATTTGTGGGCCCCATAACGAAAAACGGTCGGATGAAGATAACGACAAATTTGAGTTTTTATAAATAACGGCGCAATTGTTACCGTTAACACTGTTGGAATACCCGCTGGTTAAAATACAGTAACACGCGTCGTCACACAGTAGCACACGGCATTGCACAGTATTTTTGAATTATTGATTCTTACGTAAGAAGGCACTACTCAATAATTGTTACAGTAATTACTGTTCAATATTTTATTTTATTGATTCAATAATTGCTACGTTGAAATTTTATATTATTGTTGTTCAATAATTGTTATTGCACAGTATTTCCCATTATCAGATCAATAATTCATATTATTTGAATAATATTATTAGATATCATTATTGGCAATGTCTAGAAGGGTCTGTCTAAGGAGAGGTTTGGTTATCTAATTGCGCGCCAATAAAGAGAAATCCTTATTGGAAAGCCCCATCTTTCCTGGGAACGGCCTGATTGTCATAAATGTGATTCTGTAATATTATTTGTGAATAATTAATTATTGATTCATATGATAAGGAAATATTTATTTTATGTGGATATAAATGAGGGATATATTTTTGTGGTTAAAAATGAAGGAGTTAATGTTGAGGTATTTTATCTGTATTTTTGTCGGAGCGGAGGTATTGAAAATCAAATTAGGGTTTTTGAGATATTTTTCGGGGGTTATAATTTTTAATCCGACCGTTGGATCGTGGTAATATTTGGATATGTTATACATATATAAGTTGAGTATATGTCCACAAATTTTGAACCGTTAAAAATGAACGTATGATTTGTTATGAATTTTACGAGATGACTGGTTCAGAAATTGTTGAAATTTCGGAGTTAATCATTTTGGTAGAAAATTCTAGAATTGGTGGGCCCCACTCTTGGTTGGTGAAGAAATGTGCTGATATTTTTATTCAAATATGGTGGGTGGGAATAGTAGCAGGTAAAGCCATCAGGTTACAGGTTAAGTCTGATTCGGCGTGCTAACATTTTCCTATAAATAGAGGGCTAAGTTAGAATTGAAAATCACACCAGAATTCATAAGTTTTCTCTCTTTATCTCTCTAGATTATTGAGTGTATTTTGTGAGTATTTAGATACACTGTGAGTTTCTATTCATCAGTGCAAGTTTCCTTCAGCCTTATACCGATCAGAAGTACTGCTCTTTTGAGGTAAGGGATAGTAAGGGATTTTAAGGGTTGTTATGTTTTTCAGTTTCGTAATTTTTCTGACCTTCAAAAATTCTAGAAAAATTTGAAACAATATTTTGATGAGTTTTCTTGACTGTGTCCAAAAATGGTGATTTTTGGATTTATAGATTAAGAGTTATGAATTTTATGAGAAAAGACTATTTTGAAAGTAACCGCTTATAACTCCTTGTGGTTAACTCCAAAATTGATGAAATTTTTATTGGAAGTATATCTATATAATATCAGTGTACTCTTTGAATTTCGGAATTTTTGGATAAAAGTACAATTTATGATAAATGTCTAAATAATCGGCGGGTTTGGCCATATGAAAAATAGTAAATGAGTTTTAAAAATTCTAAGAAAAATATATGTTCAATATGGGACTATATTCTGCTAAATCCCAGAAAAGAAATATTTTTGATACTGATTTGGTATTTTTCATAAAAATAGACTAGTTATGAGAAAATGAATTAAATATGTTATGTGGAGTAAGAAAATTAGAAAATAGGATTTTATGGCTTGAAGATCCTATATGAGGTTTATGCAGATTTTTGATGAGGGTTTTGGTTATTGGTAATGAAATCTTATGAGTTTGACATTTTATGATGATTAAATGCATTAATTAGTAAAGTGTAAACAATTTAAATAAATTATTTATAAGCTTAAGAAATATTATTCTTTCAATATCATTATACCGAAATATTGGTATGTATATTATTGTGGAATTTCTACCTTTTTCATGTCGGGGTTACTATTCATGAGTTACTATTCACGAGTTACCATTCACGACAAAATTGGTTTCTTTTTCTAACCAAATTATAGTTGATTTATGAATATTGCTCTTGAAATTAAATCCATGTTTTGATCATATCATTTTTATTATCATATATAACATTTTTATAACCTTGATGTTGAAATTCTCTTTCACTTGAGTGTAAAGATGGGTAAATTATTGGTATGATCATGACTAGGGTTCTCTTTGGCCAGTAGTGGAAAAGTTGAATTGTGACTGGTATGATCATGACCATTGAGTTTATAATTCAATATCTTTAGCTTAAGTGAAAAGGTGAATTGATCAACATGGTTATAATTATTGTTTATATAAGTTCTAAAATGATTATATATTTCTTTGAGATATGAATATATTTGGCCTGTGGTGCAAATATGAACTGTTGAGGAATATATTTGGCCTGTAGTGCAAAGATGGTCTGTTGATGAATATCTTTGGCATGTAGTGCAAAGATGGTCTGTTGATGAATATCTTTGGCCTGTAGTGTAAAGATGAACTGTTGTTGAATATCTTTGGTTGTAGTGCAAAGATAGATTTATTAGTATGATTATGAACAGGAACTGTGATTTGGTATAACCATGATCTTTGATGTTTCAGGTAAAGACATGTGATGAAAATTATCTTCATCCTAGATGCGAAGAGGAATTTAGAATCAAAATTATGATTATGAGTTATTCATATAATTGTGGAAAGGAACTGTTGATTAATGTTACAGGGATAAAATATTGTTGGTGGACTTTTAATGTGGAGAGGATAATAGACTTTATGGTCTATTTGACTCTTCTAATGGATTGCTCGTTCCGCTGCAACTATGGTTGAAAATTTTTATCATCTACCATATGTTCTAAATCTCTGATTTATTACTGATGAAGACTATTGATAATTTATTTATCTTTAGTCATGATATTCTTTACTGGGCTAGTTGTGCTCACCCTTCTGTTTCACAATTCCTTTCACGTAATAAGAGTGTAGCTGGGTCGAGCGGGGGTAACAGGGGAGTAGAACGGTGGTCATCATTTAGTAGTTATATTTGGTGAATCATCTAGGGCGAAGCGAACCCAACGTTGGAAGGGTGTTTTGCCACTATCATACAAGATGTCTAATGACGTATAATCTTGTGTCATCATAAGATAGGATTGTGCTCATCAACTTGCTGAGTATATATATACGAGCACTACATATATAATCTTGGTGTTTGTTTGAAGTATAATTATCGATTAAAGACAGTGGAGATAATGATAAGTCAAGAGAAGAATCACCATTGGGAATAATATGATAGTAATCTTCTCGTTTTTCTTTGGGGTCTATTGGGTCAACCAAGGATAATTCTGTGGCCATATGATATCTATCATAACCTTGACGCATGGCCTCCCATGTACGAAGGTTTCCTTGAGCACTTCCCAAATATTCTAATTTCTAAAACAGATTTTGACTATACCTTTATTTAAGGTCTCATTGTGAGGTGATGTCCACGGTTGGAACATGAGTCACATTTGGTATATATTTGTATCCAAACTCACATCATATGTGTTGTTGTATTTTGCACGACAATTGTTGTAATAATGTTGTAATTATTTTCTGTACCATGTATTTGGCGACTCAGAATAGGTTGGATGGAATGGACCTATTTTGGGGTCGTTACAATTGGGCTAGTTTCAACCCCATTATACAGCCTTCATACTCAGCTGTGTTATTGGTGCTGACAAACTGTAACTTGATAGCAACGAGATACTGTTCTCCCAAAGTAGACACCAGAACTGCTCCTGCTCTGGTACCTTCCATGTTTACAGCTCCATAAAAATACATCTTCCATGATCGGACTGTGTCCTCCTGATGGTGTTGTTGAATTGTCATTACCCCTTCAACGAGAAAATATGTTTCCAAGGGTTTGAAATCCCTTGATGGTGATACGACCAGTTGATCCGCAATTCCTTGACATTTGATAGACTTTTGGGTCACGTAGATGATGTTAAATTGTTGGAGGATCAACTGCCATTTGCACAGTCAACAATTCAATATGCGTTTGTAGAATACGTACTTCAGAGGATCTATACGGGATATAAGATGAGTTGTGTGACCATGGAGATAATGTTGTAATCTTTATGGAGGCATATGCTAATGCACAACAAGTCTTTTCAATCAAAGTGTACTTGTGCTCACTGTTGCTGAATCTTTTGTTGAGGTAATAGATATCTCTTTCTTTGCCTCTATCCTCTTTTTATCCCAGCATGCAACCCATGGCATTGTCATTGATTGACAGGTACATAAATAGGGGAACATCATCCCTTGGAGGAACCAAAAAGGAGCTTTGACCAATTGCTCTTTGATGGAAAGGAAGGCATTTTGACACTCTTCATTCTATTTCTTAGAGGATTTCTTCCTTAACTACTTGAAGATGGGATCACACGTTGCTGTGAGTTGGGAGATGAATCTGCTGATGAAATTGATTCTTCCCAAAAATCCCTGTATTTCCCTCTCTGTCTGGGTCATGGGCATCTCAGTAATGGCTTGAATTTTGGCAGGATCCAGCTCAATGCCTTTGTGGCTCACTAAAAATCCAATCAACTTGCCTGACTTGACATCGAAGGCACACTTGGCTAATTTAGCTTCAAGTTATAATTACATAACCGGTTGAAAATCTTTTTGAGATGGTCTATGTGGTCTTCTTCCCTTCGGATTTGACAATGATGTCATCCACATAGACTTCTATTTTTTTGATCATTAAATCATTGAATTGAGCCATCATGGCTCGCTGATAGGTGGCACCAAAATTGATGAGGCCGAATGACAATCATCTGTAGCAAAAGGTTCTCCAGGGAGTGATGAATGTTGTCTTCTCCCGGTCCTCTTCAGTAACCATGATCTGGTGGTCCCCTGCAAAGCAATCTACAAAAGAGTACATGCCATACTGAACCGTATTGCCTATGAGTGTATTGATAAATGGTATCAGGAAGTTATCCTTGAGATAAGCATTATTCAAATCCCTGCAATCCATGCATACTCGCACCTTTCCTTCTGGTTTAGGTACGAGAACTATGTTGGATAGCCACTCGGTGTAAGTTGATACCATGATGATGCTGACTTTGAATTGTTTCACAATTTCTTCCTTAACTTTCAAACTCCACTCAGGTTTCAATCGCCTGAGCTTCTATTTGATTGGCTTGAATCCTTCTTTAATGGGAAGGTGATGAATGACAATGTCAGTTGACAAACCAATTATGTCTTCATGAGACCATGAAAACGTATCCTGGAATTAGGTCAATCAAGTACCCATGTCATTCCTTTGGCTTGGGGTAAGGTCCATGCCAATTTGGATTTGTTTACGATTTTCTAAGGTTTCGAGGTTGACGGAGGTGGTTTGATCAAGGTTTGATTAAGGTTTATCTTCAACCCTTTCTTTGATCTCCTCAGGCACCTCATAGTCATATTGCTCAATCTCCATCAAGTCGGAGTCTAACTTTACATCAAAGTTGCAAACATTGTGTAGAACTGGCATTCCATCAGCAAGTTTTGACAAATCTAAGTCTGGAGTCTTGAAAACAAAAATACTTTCACTTAATATATGAAACTATTTGATCACACAGAGTGTTAGGATGGCGTGACAAAAGTAACTGCTAATACTATGCAACAAAAGTAAACAGTTAATGATATCTACAGGGCATAGTGATTTTCTACCCTTTTTACCCTTTTCAAAAAATATAAGGAGTGCTGCTCCAATTACCTAGGGTCAAGTCCTAATGGACAACTATGATGAAGGGACGATTATCATCCTCCTCCTCTTGGATAATGACCATGACTGAGTTCACATTAGGGTCAATGTTTTTCTTTGATCGATTCTCCTTAGCCCTATTGATGCGAGGGATCAGGATCTGATCATCTGAACAGTCATCATCTGGGATATCATCATTCATACCATCGGTATGTACCAGGACGTACATCTTTGATAACTGTCTCTTTATGTCTTGTTTGCGCCTTTGATTCCTTTCTTCAATATCTAGGTCTGGAATTAGGACTTCTTTCCCACAAGCTGGTCTGGGCTTAGGAAATAGCATACCCGCCATGGAAATAGGAATTTTCCTTATAGGCCATACAAAATCTGCATTTGTAGGTTTAGGAAATAGAATTATAGATGAAGGAATTGGTGTATGTTTATGCTGGTTCATGTGACTTGACTAGAGGAATAGCCTAGTTCGGCCTTCCCTGTCTGGTTAGAAATTTGAATTGGGCTTTTGATTCCTTGTTGATTTGTTCCTAACCCTTGTTCAGGTTAGAAACCCAAAGATATCATTTCTTGACTGGCCGACATTACTTCGACAGAAACTCTGGGTTTCAAAGCTCGAGCCCCTATAGGTTGATAGTTAGTGTTGCTCACCTCAATGACGCGGAAACTGACAGGCTCAACTCATTCATTAAAACTGATTAGCGGCATATCACTTTGGATATGATACTCTGGTTCAACATTGACAATGACCAAATTACTATTTATGATATACTCGAGTTGTTGATAAAGAGTGGATGACAAGGCTCTTGCCATATGAATCCAAGGTCTCCCCAATAGTAACTTATATCCTGTAGTGATTTTGAGAAGTTAAAAGGATATGTTGAAGATATGTGGGCCAATTTCCTGTGACGCCCCTAAATCCAGGTCCCTTCGTCCCTCAGATTAGGTCCAGCACGATACTACTATCGTCAAACTATTTATATCTTTTATTCATAACTTAATGAATATAACTTTGCTTATTACAATTTAGAAAATAAATTCTTTCCATTTTCAGGATCTGTACAATGACCCCAAATTTTATAAGTTTCTAATCTTGGTCATTACCATTCATGTCTTATATCATATTCTATGTTATAAAAAATATGGGGAATAATTTAAACCTTTTTAATCTTCTTTGGAAAAAAAATCCTTTATTGATTTCTTAACTTGAATCAATTACAAATCCCCGAATCAAATTATGCTATGATTCACTCTATTCAATTACTGTATAAATTTTTACATCTCAATACGAATTCCTTTATGTACCGCCTAATACAACTTTACAACTTAACATGTATTACACGTCGTAAACTACTATCACATACATTTTCTAGAACCTAAACATGGTTCAAAAGTAAATATTCAAACAAATGAATTAATCTCCTTTGATATTATTGATCTTTATCAATCAAGTAGCACGTAATCTTTATCGTGAATCCTTAACGTGCAAAAGTGATTATTTACAAGGGTGAGCTCGACAGCCTAACAATTCTAACAGTTTTCATGTAGCACATAGCATATAATAGCATATTCAGTTCATGCATTCATAATCAATTAATATTTATTACTCATGCTACTTCTCATATAACAGGAATAGAGATTTACTTCACAAGCATATCATCAAAGATCAACTTTCACATTTCATACATATCTCAAATGCATTTCATATATATACATCAACATTCTCATGATATAATATAGCTCAACTAACAGTTATCGAATTCATATAACAAATAGGAACTGAAAGACTTGCCTGATTCGTAGTTTATCAACTACGACTTAACTGCGTAAATCTTATCTGAACTGCGTGTATTCCTACACGGTTATATAATCATGGATTCGCGTCCATTAGTAACATATTTCATGCACTTTTAATACAAGAATAATGTTACATTGTTTCCTAACTAGGTTTGTAAAACCTTTATTTCACTTTCTCATCATACTCTTAGAATAGCTAGGCATGTATAAGTATACCTTAACCATCCTTTCTTGACATCAACATTCATATACATTTATCACACACTTGACTCGTTATGTGTTCGACACATATTTAAAGTTTATAGATGCGTGATCTACGTCGTTCATATTCAGACTACTTAGTTCCATAATAATTTATTTTAATCAATAAAGCTTAACAACTTTCTTTAACAAGATTCAATGATATAAGATTTTAAACCATATATTGGAACTAATATGTAAGACCCCAACTTATTAATGAATAAAATCAAATTTTCTCTAAATATTATTGTGAATAATAAGGGATTAATTTGATATAATACTTTGGTTATGGGTGAAATGTGCAAATTTTACAAAATAAGCAAGTGGTTATAAAATATTCATTTTGTCGGGGAATATTCGTTTGGTCGTGGAATATTCTTGCTGTCGGGGAATATTCCTACGACTGCACAGTCTTGTGTGGGCCCCATAACGGAAAGCGATTGGATGAAGAAAACGACAAGTATAAGTTGTTTATAAATAACGGCGTAGTTGTTACCGTTAATACTGTTGGAATACTCGGTGGTTAAAATACAGTAGCACACGGTATTGCACCAATTATTGATTCTTACGAAGGAAGGCACTACTCAATAATTGTTTTAGTAGTTATTGTTCAATATTTTATTTTATTGATTCAATAATTGCTGCGTTGATATTTTATATTATTGTTGTTTCAATAATTGCTGCTGCACAGTATTTTCTATTATCAGATCAATAATTCATATTATTTGAATAATATTATTAGATAACATTATTGCCAATGTCTAGAAAGTTCTGTCTAAGGAGAGGTTTGGTCATCTAATTGCGCGCCAGTAAGGAGAAATCCTTATTGGAAAGCCCCCTCTTTCCTGGGAACGGCCTAGTTGTCATAAATGTGATTCTGTAATATTATTTGTGAATAATTAATTATTGATTCATATGATAAGGAAATATTTATTTTATATGGATATAAATGAGGGATATATTTTTGTGGTTAAAAATGAAGGAGTTAATGTTGAGGTTTTTATCAGAATTTTTGTCGGAATGGAGGTATTAAAAATAAGGGTTTTTGAGATATTTTGCGGGGGTTATAATTTTTAATCCGACCGTTGGATCGTGGTAATTTTTGGATATGTTATACATATATAAGTTGAGTATATGTCCACAAATTTTGAACCGTTAAAAATAAACGTATGATTTATTATGAATTTTACGAGATGACTAGTTCAGAAATTGTTGAATTTTCGGAGTTTATTATTTTGATGAAAAATTCTAGAATTTATGGGCCCCACTCTTGGTTGGTGAAGAAATGTGCTGAATTATATTTCAAATGTGGTGGGTGAGAATAGTAACAGGTAAAGCCATCAGGTTGCAGGTCAAGCCTACTAAAATTTTCCTATAAATAGAGGGCTAAGTTAGAATTGAAAATCACACCAGAAACAAGTTTTCTCTCTTTCTCTCTCTAGATTATTGAGTGTATTTTGTGAGTATTTAGATACTTTGAGAGTTTCTATTCATCAGAGCAAGTTTCTTTCAGCCTTATACCGGTATTCCAACCAGAAGTACTGATATCTTGAGGTAAGGGATATTATTTTCTTTTTAATGATATTATTTTCTTCTTAAATGATATTATTTTCTTCAATATCATTATGCTGAAATATTAACATGAGTTTTTATCAAATTTGGAACTTTTTGTGTCGGGGTTACTATTCACGTATACGGCACTATTCACGTATACGGTACTATTCACGAATACGGCACTATTCACCGAAAAATAAAAATTTTCCCTTTTTATCCAAGATGTCTATTATGGTTACTATCTTTGATTGTATCCATGTTTTGATCTTTATTTTTGAATTCTGCTTCACAATTGATTATTATGAAGTATTATTGATCTTGGATAAACTGTTATACGAATCCTTAATATTTGTCCTTCTATCTCACTGGATTCGTTCTCTTTAAGATATTTTTCATCAACCTCAGTCCTAAATGATGATATTACTGAATATCTTTGGCCTGTAGTGCAAAGATGTATGATTACTTGATGAATATCTTTGGCCTGTAGTGCAAAGATAAACAGGTGTTGAGATGAACATGATTGACAGGTGATACAAATGAATATCTTTGGCCTGTAGTGCAAAGATGAATATTTGGATAAAGATGATTATTAATTGATGCTACAGGGATAAAATATTGATGATGGACTTTTAAATCTTAGAAGATAGTAGAATTCTTTCTCTACTTGACTCTTCTAATGGTTTGCTGTTTCCGCTGCAGTTGTTGATCTAAAACTTGTTGTTGATTATATTCTATCAGATTTTTCCCTGTTGAGAACTAACGATAATTTGTTGTATATTATCTTAGTCATAATATTCTTTACTGGGCTAGTTGAGCTCACCCTTTTCCTTTTTGTTCCATTTTTTCTTCTTAGGAGGTGAGAACATAGCAGGATCTAGTCGGGGTATGGAGTGATAGTTCTAGAAAGATGTTTTAGCAGTCCTCACTATTTCTGTAAAATAGTGTTTGAATAATTGTAATGAGGATTTATTTGAGTGTGGATATTGTCCAGAAGACAATATTTGTATTTAAACTCACAGTATGTGTTGTCGTATTTTGCACGACAATTGTATTATTGAAGTTGTAGTTACTTTTTGTACCATGTATTTGGCGACTCAGAATGGGTGTCGTATACCTATTTTGGGGGTGTCATAGTTGGTATCAGAGCTTAGGGATATGATCCCTGGCTGAGATGTGAGACAAGAACTAGGAGGGGAGAGACGAAGAATTCTTTCGCTAGTATGACCTGACTAAATTTATTTGGTGTTTATTTGGTCGGTCAGAGTATAGGGATAATATGTGACATGTCAATTAACCCTTGTTTTGTGACAGTATTTGAGAATGGCAGCAGAGAACGTTAACAATGGAGTGAATAAGACTGTGGAGACACCTTTGATCACCACCCAGGGGAACGTGCAACAGGAAGGCAATATTCCTCTTGTAAACAACGTTACTGAGCAAACGATGAATGATGGAATGTTTAGGAGCTTTTTGCAGTTCATGCAAAATCAGACGAGGGAGACTCGTGTGCAGAATACGGGTGGAAATGATAACAACGCGCGGTTTGTCACAGCTAAGCAGTTCAAAGAATTGGGACCACCAGAATTTAAGGGAATGCCGGATCCGATCATGGCGGAAACGTGGGTGAAGCAAATTACCAAGATATTCGATGTCTTGGGATGCACGGAGGAACAGAAGGTTCCATTCGCCACCTTTATGTTCCACGGTGAGGCAGACTACTGGTGGGAGTCTGTGAAGCGTACCCAGCCTGACGCACTCAACATGTCCTGGGAAACATTTTAAAAACTGTTCAATGACAAGTACTTTCCTGAAAGTATTCGTCATATGAAGGAGGTGGAGTTTATCAGACTAGAACAAAACAACATGACGGTGTCCCAGTACGAGGCGAAGTTTGCAGAGTTATCCAGGTTTGCACCTCATTTGGTCGAAAATGAGGAACGAATGACAAGGATGTTTCTGAGAGGTCTAAAACCCGAGATTCGACAATATCTTATCTCTCATTAATTTTCTTTATATTCAGATGTTGTAAACAGGGCTCAATTATTAGAGCGAGATAATGAGTATGTGCAACCGAGGGACCACAACCAGGGTCATACCGGTGGCAGCAGTCATCGAAGCAATGAAAACCAGCAGGGAGGAAAACATTCGGACAAAAGTGGTAACCACTCTGGTGGTAATCATGGTCGTGATAATAGAAGGAGCGAGTCAGGAGGAGATTTCAAGAAGAGAAGGTACAACAATGATAACGTGAAGACGTCAACACAAACATCAACTATTTCTAGGGGAAGAGAACGACCACCGGTCGTATGTTACAAATGTGGGAAAGAGGGACATATCAGCCCAAACTGCCCACAACAATCCAAGGTATGTTATAACTGTGGAAAGGAGGATCATATAGCTCGAGAGTGTACGGTAGCAAAACCAAGTTCAGCGGGGACGGTGACTCAAAAGGCTGCCCCAGAAAAGTTAAAGTCAACGGTTCCTGGAAGAGCGTTTTTTGTGACTGGTCAGAATATGAGGAACCCGAACGAAGTTAGCACATGTTAGTTAATTATAAATTTTTGTGAAGTCTATACCTTATTAGATACCGGTTCTACCCATTCATTTATCTCTCCTGCTTGTGCTCAACGTTTAAACTTGACTCCGGAGAAATTAGACTTTGATTTATCTGTGGAAACTCCGTTAGGAGAAACTTTCGTTACATCCACTGTTTATAAATCTTGTTTGATCCAAGTTGGCACCATCACATTACCTGTTGACCTTATTTCTTTAAAGATACTTGCATTTGACGTGATTTTAGGGATTAATTGGTTAACTACCGGTCATGCCAAAATTGACTGCTTTCGTAAGGTTGTTAGTTTTCATATTCCTAAGCAACCTGTTATTCGAATTCAAGCAACCAAACCATTGAAGTCAAACTCTTTCATATCAAGCCATAAAGTCATTCGTTTATTGAAAAATGAATGTCAAGTTTTCTTATCCCATGCCATGGATTTGAACAAAAATACATCAGATTTGAATGATATTTCTGTTGTTAGTGAATTTCCTGACGTATTTCCTGAAGAATTTCTTGGCCTACGCATGATATTGAATTGTGTGTCATCTTTGAATTTGGTACAAAACTCACTTCTAAAAATCTCGTATCGAATAGCTCCTATTGAACTTCAGAAGTTAAAAACCTAACTGTAGAAGTTTGTACCCGAGCCTCTATCTGGTAACTTCCTTTGTGGAATGCACTGAAGCCAGACTCTCCGCAGGGGATGCCATATTCGTATGGTAGTAAACTGATAGGTGCCATTGTGACGTGCTATCCAAGATTGGGATATGAGTCACAGTTGAGAGCAACCTAAGTTAGTAATCGAAATACCTAGCTTTCTGGGCTTAACTGGTTACTATCAGAGATTCGTGGAAGGATTTTCTCGAATCGCTACTCCGTTAACTTAGCTAACTCAGAAAGATACAAAATTTGTATGGAGTGAGGAATGCGAGAAGAGTTTCCAAGAACTCAAGATGAGACTCATTTCGGCACCTGTTCTGACAATACCATCTGGTTCGGATGGATTTGTTATCTACAGCGATGCTTCAAGCAAAGGGTTCGGATGTGTTCTCATGCAACATGGGAAAGTCATAGCCTATGCCTCACGACAACTCAAAGAATATGAGAGGAATTATCCTACTCATGATTTGGAGTTGGCAGCAGTCGTTTTCGCGTTGAAGATTTGGAGACACTACCTGTATGGGGAGAAAGTGGAGATCTATACGGATCATAAAAGCCTCAAATATTTCTTCACCCAAAAGGAACTCAACATGCGGCAACGACGTTGGCTCGAGCTGTTGAAAGATTACGATTATACCATCCAATATCATCCTGGAAAAGCAAACGTAGTAGCTGACGCATTGAGTAGAAGATCATATGCGGGTACGAGTGTAATGTTGTTAACACAAAGGCCCATTTTGTATGACTTGCAAAGGATGGAGATAGAGATGAAGGCTCCAAGTACCCACATGATGATATCAAATATACGAGTAGAACCGACTTTAATCGATAAAGTTAAAGCTGCTCAAGCTACGGACATAGAGCTGATGCGTATGAAGAAGAAAGTGCAAGAAGGTGCTATTCCAGAAGCAATAATCAATGAAGAAGGAATACTTCGAGTTAACTCCAAACTTTGTGTTCCTAACGATTTTGACTTGAAGCATAGAATAATGATGGAGGCACACAACACACCGTTTGCAATCCATCCTGGGAGTACCAAAATGTATCACGATATTCGACATACATTTTGGTGGAGCAATATAAAAAGAGAGATCGCGGAGTTTATCTCGAGGTGTTTAACTTGTCAACGTATAAAGGCGGAGCATCAAGTGCCAAAGGGTCCATTGCAACCACTTGAGATCCCGAAATGGAAGTGGGAACACATTACCATAGATTTTGTTACAGGTCTTCCCAAGGTTTCTTAAGGCATATATGCGATTTGGGTTATTGTTGATAGATTAACCAAGTCTGCTCATTTCTTACTGATACGTGAGACTTACTCCCTTGAACGTCTTGCTAGTATGTATGTGAACGAGATTGTGAGATTGCATGGCATGCCAGTATCCATAGTTTCGGATCGTAACCCAAGATTCACTTCACGATTTTGGGTTGGCTTGCAGAAAGCTATGGGCATGGATTTACGATTCAGTTCGGCATACCATCCTCAAACGGATAGACAATCAGAGAGGACTATTCAAACTCTTAAAGATCTATTAAGACTTTGTGTCCTAGATCTCAAAGGGAGTTGGGATAAGTACCTACCATTGGTGGAATTCTCCTACAACAACAGTTATCAGGCGAGCATAGGTGTGACTCCATTCGAGGCGTTGTATGGAAGAAAATGTCGTTCTTCAGTGTGCTGGGACGAGGTGGGTGAAGCAACATTGTTAGGACCAGAGTTTGTACGCATTACTACAGAGAAGATCCAAACGATTCGACAACGTATACAAACGGCACAGGATCGACAAAAGAGTTATGCGGATCTTCATCGGAAGGACATGGAATTTAATATTGGGGATCATGTATTGTTACGTGTTGCACCATGGAAGGGAGTTACAAGATTTGGGAAGAGAGGAAAGCTCAATCCAAGATTTGTTGGTCCATTTGAGATTCTTGAGCGAATAGAAAATGTGGCATATAGACTCGCATTACCTCCAAGCATGTCTCGTGTTCATAATGTTTTTCACATATCTATGCTTCGTAAATATGTTAAAGACCTGAACCACATTTGTGACGCCCCCAGAATAGGTATACAACACCCATTCTGAGTCGCCAAATACATGGTACAGAAAGCAAACTACAACTTCAATAATACAATTGTCGTGCAAAATACGACAACACATACTGTGAGTTTAAATACAAATATTGTCTTCTGGACAATATCCACACTCAAATAAATCCTCATTACAATTATTCAAACACTATTTTACAGAAATAGTCAGGACTGCTAATACATCTTTCTAGAACCATCACTCCATACCCCGACTAGATCCTGCTATGTTCTCACCTCCTGAGAAGAAAAATGGAACAAAAAGGAAAAGGGTGAGCTCAACTAGCCCAGTAAAGAATATTATGACTAAGATAATATACAACAAATTATCGTTAGTCTTCAACAGGGAAAAATCTGATAAAATATAATCGACAACAAGTTTTAGATCAACAACTGCAGCGGAAACAACAAACCATTAGAAGAGTCAAGTAGAGAAAGAATTCTACTATCTTCTAAGATTTAAAAGTCCATCATCAATATTTTATCCCTGTAACATCAATTAATAATCATCTTTAACCAAATATTCATCTTTGCACTACAGGCCAAAGATATTCATTTGTATCATCAGTCGGTCATGTTCATCTCAACACCTGTTCATCTTTGCACTACAGGCCAAAGATATTCATCAAGTAATTATACATCTTTGCACTACAGGCCAAAGATATTCAGTAATATCATCATTTAGGACTGAGGATGATGAAAAATATCTTAAAGAGAACGAATCCAATGAGACAGAAGGACAAATAGTAGGGATTCGTATAACAGTTTATCCAAGATCAATAATACTTCATAATAATCAATTGTGAAGCAGAATTCAAAAATAAAGATCAAAACATGGATACAATCAAAGATAGTAACCATAATAGACATCTTGGACAAAAAGGAAAAATTTTATTTTTCGGTGAATAGTGCCGTATTCGTGAATAGTGCCGTATACGTGAATAGTGCCGTATACGTGAATAGTAACCCCCGACACAAAAAGTTCCAAATTTGATAAAAACTCATATCAATATTTCAGCATAATGATATTGAAGAAAATAATATCATTAAGAAGAAAATAATATCCCTTACCTCAAAATATCAGTACTTCTGGTCGGAATACCGGTATAAGGCTGAAAGAAACTTGCTCTGATGAATAGAAACTCTCAAAGTATCTAAATACTCACAAAATACACTCAATAATCTAGAGAGAGAAAGAGAGAAAACTTGTTTCTGGTGTGATTTTCAATTCTAACTTAGCCCTCTATTTATAGGAAAATTTTGGTAGGTTTGACCTGCAACCTGATGGCTTTACCTGCTACTATTCCCACCCACCACATTTGAAATATAATTCAGCACATTTCTTCACCAACCACAAGTGGGGCCCACCAATTCTAGAATTTTCCATCAAAATGATAAACTCCGAAAATTCAACAATTTCTGAACCAGTCATCTTGTAAAATTCATAATAAATCATACGTTCATTTTTAACGGTTCAAAATTTGTGGACATATACTCAACTTATATATGTATAACATATCCAAAAATTACCACGATCCAACGGTCGGATTAAAAATTATAACCCCCGCAAAATATCTCAAAAACCCTGATTTTTAATACCTCCATTCCGACAAAAATACTGATAAAAACCTCAACATTAACTCCTTCATTTTTAACCACAAAAATATATCCCTCATTTATATCCACATAAAATAAATATTTCCTTATCATATGAATCAATAATTAATTATTCACAAATAATATTACAGAATCACATTTATGACAACCAGGCCGTTCCCAGGAAAGAGGGGGCTTTCCAATAAGGATTTCTCCTTACTGGCGCGCAATTAGATGACCAAACCTCTCCTTAGACAGAACTTTCTAGACATTGCCAATAATGTTATCTAATAATATTATTCAAATAATATGAATTATTGATCTGATAAATGAAAATACTGTGCAGCAACAATTATTGAAACAACAATAATATAAAATATCAACGCAGCAATTATTGAATCAATAAAATAAAATATTGAATAATAACTACTGTAACAATTATTGAGTAGTGCCTTCTTACGTAAGAATCAATAATTGGTGCAATACCGTGTGCTACTGTATTTTAACCACCGGGTATTCCAACAGTATTAACGGTAACAACTACGCCGTTATTTATAAACAACTTATACTTGTCGTTTTCTTCATCCAATCGCTTTCCGTTATGGGGCCCACACAAGGCTGCGTCGTCGTACGAATATTCCCCGACAGCAAGAATATTCCACGACCAACCGAATATTCACCGACCAAAAATAAATATTTTATAACCACTTGCTTATTTTGCAAAATTTGCACATTTCACCCATAACCAAAGTATTATATCAAATTAACCCCTTATTATTCACAATAATATTTAGAGAAAATTTGATTTTATTCATTAATAAGTTGGGGTCTTACAACCTCCCCTCCTTATGAAATTTCGTCCTCGAAATTGACGTACGTACCTGATGTTTCAAAAAGGTGAGGATACCTCGCTTTCATTTCTGATTCCAACTCCCAGGTCATTTCTTCAATAGCATGGTTTCTCCACAAAACCTTAACTTGTGGTATAACCTTCGTGCGTAGGACATGCTCTTTCCTATCCAAGATCTTAACAGGTACCTCCTCGTACGTTAAATCTTCAGCTATCTCGTCTGGTTCTAACTCAATAATGTGGTTCGGGTCTTTAACATATTTACGAAGCATAGATATGTGAAAAACATTATGAACACGAGACATGCTTGGAGGTAATGCGAGTCTATATGCCACATTTCCTATTCGCTCAAGAATCTCAAATGGACCAACAAATCTTGGATTGAGCTTTCCTCTCTTCCCAAATCTTGTAACTCCCTTCCATGGTGCAACACGTAACAATACATGATCCCCAATATTAAATTCCACGTCCTTCCGATGAAGATCCGCATAACTCTTTTGTCGATCCTGTGCCGTTTGTATACGTTGTCGAATCGTTTGGATCTTCTCTGTAGTAATGCGTACCAATTCTGGTCCCAACAATGTTGCTTCACCCACCTCGTCCCAGCATACTGGAGAACGACATTTTCTTCCATACAACGCCTCAAATGGAGCCATACCTATGCTCGCCTGATAACTGTTGTTGTAGGAGAATTCCACCAATGGTAGGTACTTATCCCAACTCCCTTTGAGATCTAAGACACAAAGTCTTAATAGATCTTCAAGAGTTTGAATAGTCCTCTCTGATTGTCCGTCCGTTTGAGGATGGTATGCTGAACTGAATCGTAAATCCGTGCCCATAGCTTTCTGCAAGCTAACCCAAAATCGTGAAGTGAATCTTGGGTCACGATCCGAAACTATGGATACTGGCATGCCATGCAATCTCACAATCTCGTTCACGTACATACTAGCAAGACGTTCAAGGGAATAAGTCTCACGTATCGGCAAGAAATGAGCGGACTTGGTTAATCTATCAACAATAACCCAAATCGCATCTATGCCTTGAGAAACCTTGGGAAGACCTGTAACAAAATCCATAGTAATGTGTTCCCACTTCCATTTCGGAATCTCAAGTGGTTGCAATGGACCCTTTGGTACTTGATGCTCCGCTTTTACACGTTGACAAGTTAAACATCTCGAGATAAACTCCGCGATCTCTCTTTTCATATTGCTCCACCAAAATGTATGTCGAAGATCGTGATACATTTTGGTACTCCCAGGATGGATTGCAAACGGTGTGTTGTGTGCCTCCATCATTATTCTATGCTTCAAGTCAAAATCGTTAGGAACACAAAGTCTGGAGTTGACTCGAAGTATTCCTTCTTCATCGATTCTTGCTTCTGGAATAGCACCTTCTTGCACTTTCTTCTTCATACGCATCAGCTCTATATCCGTAGCTTGAGCAGCTTTAACTTTATCGATTAAAGTCGGTTCTACTCGTATATTTGATATCATCATGTGGGTACTTGGAGCCTTCATCTCTATCTCCATCCTTTGCAAGTCATACAAAATGGGCCTTTGTGTTAAAAACATTGCACTCGTACCCGCATATGATCTTCTACTCAATGCGTCAGCTACTACGTTTGCTTTTCCAGGATGGTATTGGATGGTATGATCGTAATCTTTCAACAGCTCAAGCCAACGTCGTTGCCGCATGTTGAGTTCCTTTTGGGTGAAGAAATATTTGAGGCTTTTATGATCTGTATAGATCTCCACTTTCTCCCCATACAGGTAGTGTCTCCAGATCTTCAACGCAAAAACGACTGCTGCCAACTCCAAATCATGAGTAGGATAATTCCTCTCATATTCTTTGAGTTGTCGTGAGGCATAGGCTATGACTTTCCCATGTTGCATGAGAACACATCCTAACCCTTTGCCTGAAGCATCGCTGTAGATAACAAATCCATCCGAACCAGATGGTATTGTCAAAACAGGTGCCGAAATGAGTCTCCTCTTGAGTTCTTGGAAACTCTTCTCGCATTCCTCACTCCATACGAATTTTGTATCTTTCCGAGTCAGCTGAGTTAACGGAGTAGCGATTCGAGAAAATCCTTCCACAAATCTCCGATAATAACCAGCTAAGCCCAGAAAGCTACGTACTTCGGTTACCGACTTCGGTTGCTCCCAACTTTGTATGGCTTCAATCTTCGCCGGGTCGACAGATACTCCATGTTTTGACACCACGTGCCCAAGGAATGCTACTTCCTCAAGCCAGAACTCGCATTTCTTCAGTTTGGCATATAGCTTGTTTTCACGAAGCCTTTGCAGTACCAGCTTCAAATGGCGCTCATGATCTTCACGGCTTTTGGAATAGATGAGGATGTCATCAATAAAGACAACAACGAACTGATCCAAATATTCTTTGAATACACGGTTCATCATATCCATGAAGGCAGCAGGAGCATTAGTCAATCCAAAAGACATTACTAAGAATTCATAATGCCCGTACCGAGTTCTGAAGGCAGTCTTTGGAATATCCTCAGTTTTAATCTTCAGCTGATGATATCCAGAACGAAGATCGATCTTTGAAAAGAATTGTGCTCCTTGCAACTGGTCAAACAGGTCATCAATGCGAGGTAGCGGATACCTATTCTTGATGGTGACATGGTTCAATTCTCGATAGTCAATACAAAGTCGCATACTCCCGTCTTTCTTCTTTACGAATAAAACAGGAGCACCCCAAGGAGACGTACTAGGACGAATAAAACCGATGTCCAACAACTCCTGTAGTTGGACTTTTAACTCCTGAAGTTCAATAGGAGCCATTCGATATGGGGTTTTAGAAATGGGCTTTGTACCGGGTTCAAGGTCAATAAAGAATTCAATTTCTCGTTCCGGGGGTAGACCGGGAAGTTCTTCAGGAAATACATCGGAAAATTCTCTAACAATAGAAATATTATTCAAATCTGACTTGTCTTTGTTCAAATCCATAACATGGGCTAAGAAAGCTTGACATCCGTTT
This sequence comes from Panax notoginseng, assembly GCA_016801055.1. Taxonomy (NCBI): domain Eukaryota; kingdom Viridiplantae; phylum Streptophyta; class Magnoliopsida; order Apiales; family Araliaceae; genus Panax; species Panax notoginseng. Next base: position 43,404,300 of record CM029020.1, read on the forward strand.
TTCAATAAACGAATAGCTTTGTGGCTTGATATGACAGTGACTGATTTTAGTGGTTTAGTAGTTTGAATTCGTATGACAGGTTGGTTAGGAATATGAAAACTAACAACCTTACGAAAACAATCAATTTTAGCATGATGAGTGGTTAACCAATCAATTCCTAAAATCACATCAAAAGCAAGTATCTTTAAAGAGATAAGATCAACAGGTAATGTGATAGTGCCAACTTGGATCATGCAAGATTTATAAACTGTAGATGTAACGAAGGTTTCACCCAACGGAGTTTCAACAGATAAGTTAAAGTCCAATTTCTCCGGAGTCAAGTTTAAACGTTGAGCACAAGCAGGAGAGATAAAAGAATGGGTAGAACCGGTATCTAGTAAAGTATAAACTTCGCAAGAATTCAAGATTAGCTTACCCGTGATCACCTCGTTCGGGTTTCTCACGTTTTGGCCAGTTACGACAAACGCTCTTCCAGGAACCGCTGATTTCGCCTTATCCGGGACAGCCCTTGGAATCACCACTCCCGCTGAACTTGGTTTCGCTATAGTACAATCTCGAGCGATGTGGCCTTCCTTCCCACAGTTGTAACACACCTTGGATTGTTGTGGACAGTTTGGGCTGATATGTCCCTCTTTCCCGCATTTGTAACATCTAACTGGCGGTCGTTCTCCTCCCCTAAAATTTGTTGTTGTGCTGGTGCTGGTGCTGATGTCTTCCCGTCATTGTTGAATCTCCTCTTTCTGAAATTTCCACTTGACTCACCTCTCCTATTATCATGGCCACGATGACCACCCGAGTGGTTACCGCCTTTGTTCGTATTTTTCCCTCCTCGTTGGTTATCATCGCTCTGATGATTGCTGTCACCGGTATGACCCTGGTTGTGGTCCCTCGGTTGAGTATACTCATTATCTCTCTCTAATAATTGAGCCCTGTTTACAACATCTGAATATAAAGAAAATTTATGAGAGATAAGATATTGCCGAATCTCGGGTTTTAGACCTCTCAGAAACATCCTTGTCATTCGTTCCTCATTTTCGACCAAATGAGGTGCAAACCTGGATAACTCTGCAAACTTCGCCTCGTACTGGGACACCGTCATGTTGTTTTGTTCCAGTCTAATAAACTCAACCTCCTTCATATGACGAATACTTTCAGGAAAGTACTTGTCATTGAACAGTTTTTGAAATGTTTCCCAGGACATGTTGAGTGCGTCAGGCTGGGTACGCTTCACAGACTCCCACCAGTAGTCTGCCTCACCGCGGAACATAAATGTGGCGAATGGAACCTTCTGTTCCTCCGTGCATCCCAAGACATCAAATATCTTGGTAATTTGCTTGACCCACGTTTCCGCCATGATCGGATCCGGCTTTCCCTTAAATTCTGGTGGTCCCAATTCTTTGAACTGCTTAGCTGTGACAAACCGCGCGTTGTTATCATTTCCACCCGTATTCTGCACACGAGTCTCCCTCGTCTGATTTTGCATGAACTGCAAAAAGCTCCTAAACATTCCATCATTCATCGTTTGCTCGGTAACGTTGTTTACAGGAGGAATATTGCCTTCCTGTTGCACGTTCCCCTGGGTAGTGATCAAAGGTGTCTCCACGGTCTGATTTACTCCATTATTAACGTTCTCAGCTGCCATTCTTAAATACTGCCATAAAACAAGGGTTAATAGTCATGTCATATATTATCCCTATACTCTGACCGACCAAATAAACACCAAATAAACTTAGTCAGGTCATACTAGCGAAGGAATTCCCCGTCTCTCCCCTCCTAGTTCTTGTCTCACATCTCAGCCAGGGATCATATCCCTAAGCTCTGATACCAACTGTGACGCCCCCAGAATAGGTATACAACACCCATTCTGAGTCGCCAAATACATGGTACAGAAAGCAAACTACAACTTCAATAATACAATTGTCGTGCAAAATACGACAACACATACTGTGAGTTTAAATACAAATATTGTCTTCTAGACAATATCCACACTCAAATAAATCCTCATTACAATTATTCAAACACTATTTTACAGAAATAGTGAGGACTGCTAATACATCTTTCTAGAACCATCACTCCATACCCCGACTAGATCCTGCTATGTTCTCACCTCCTGAGAAGAAAAATGGAACAAAAAGGAAAAGGGTGAGCTCAACTAGCCCAGTAAAGAATATTATGACTAAGATAATATACAACAAATTATCGTTAGTCTTCAACAGGGAAAAATCTGATAAAATATAATCGACAACAAGTTTTAGATCAACAACTGCAGCGGAAACAACAAACCATTAGAAGAGTCAAGTAGAGAAAGAATTCTACTATCTTCTAAGATTTAAAAGTCCATCATCAATATTTTATCCCTGTAACATCAATTAATAATCATCTTTAACCAAATATTCATCTTTGCACTACAGGCCAAAGATATTCATTTGTATCATCAGTCGGTCATGTTCATCTCAACACCTGTTCATCTTTGCACTACAGGCCAAAGATATTCATCAAGTAATTATACATCTTTGCACTACAGGCCAAAGATATTCAGTAATATCATCATTTAGGACTGAGGATGATGAAAAATATCTTAAAGAGAACGAATCCAATGAGACAGAAGGACAAATAGTAGGGATTCGTATAACAGTTTATCCAAGATCAATAATACTTCATAATAATCAATTGTGAAGCAGAATTCAAAAATAAAGATCAAAACATGGATACAATCAAAGATAGTAACCATAATAGACATCTTGGACAAAAAGGAAAAATTTTATTTTTCGGTGAATAGTGCCGTATTCGTGAATAGTGCCGTATACGTGAATAGTGCCGTATACGTGAATAGTAACCCCCGACACAAAAAGTTCCAAATTTGATAAAAACTCATATCAATATTTCAGCATAATGATATTGAAGAAAATAATATCATTAAGAAGAAAATAATATCCCTTACCTCAAAATATCAGTACTTCTGGTCGGAATACCGGTATAAGGCTGAAAGAAACTTGCTCTGATGAATAGAAACTCTCAAAGTATCTAAATACTCACAAAATACACTCAATAATCTAGAGAGAGAAAGAGAGAAAACTTGTTTCTGGTGTGATTTTCAATTCTAACTTAGCCCTCTATTTATAGGAAAATTTTGGTAGGTTTGACCTGCAACCTGATGGCTTTACCTGCTACTATTCCCACCCACCACATTTGAAATATAATTCAGCACATTTCTTCACCAACCACAAGTGGGGCCCACCAATTCTAGAATTTTCCATCAAAATGATAAACTCCGAAAATTCAACAATTTCTGAACCAGTCATCTTGTAAAATTCATAATAAATCATACGTTCATTTTTAACGGTTCAAAATTTGTGGACATATACTCAACTTATATATGTATAACATATCCAAAAATTACCACGATCCAACGGTCGGATTAAAAATTATAACCCCCGCAAAATATCTCAAAAACCCTGATTTTTAATACCTCCATTCCGACAAAAATATGATAAAAACCTCAACATTAACTCCTTCATTTTTAACCACAAAAATATATCCCTCATTTATATCCACATAAAATAAATATTTCCTTATCATATGAATCAATAATTAATTATTCACAAATAATATTACAGAATCACATTTATGACAACCAGGCCGTTCCCAGGAAAGAGGGGGCTTTCCAATAAGGATTTCTCCTTACTGGCGCGCAATTAGATGACCAAACCTCTCCTTAGACAGAACTTTCTAGACATTGCCAATAATGTTATCTAATAATATTATTCAAATAATATGAATTATTGATCTGATAAATGAAAATACTGTGCAGCAACAATTATTGAAACAACAATAATATAAAATATCAACGCAGCAATTATTGAATCAATAAAATAAAATATTGAATAATAACTACTGTAACAATTATTGAGTAGTGCCTTCTTACGTAAGAATCAATAATTGGTGCAATACCGTGTGCTACTGTATTTTAACCACCGGGTATTCCAACAGTATTAACGGTAACAACTACGCCGTTATTTATAAACAACTTATACTTGTCGTTTTCTTCATCCAATCGCTTTCCGTTATGGGGCCCACACAAGGCTGCGTCGTCGTACGAATATTCCCCGACAGCAAGAATATTCCACGACCAACCGAATATTCACCGACCAAAAATAAATATTTTACAACCACTTGCTTATTTTGCAAAATTTGCACATTTCACCCATAACCAAAGTATTATATCAAATTAACCCCTTATTATTCACAATAATATTTAGAGAAAATTTGATTTTATTCATTAATAAGTTGGGGTCTTACAACATTATTGAGTTAGAACCAGACGAGATAGCTGAAGATTTAACGTACGAGGAGGTACCTGTTAAGATCTTGGATAGAAAAGAGCATGTCCTACGCACGAAGGTTATACCACAAGTTAAGGTTTTGTGGAGAAACCATGCTATTGAAGAAATGACTTGGGAGTTAGAATCAGAAATGAAAGCGAGGTATCCTCACCTTTTTGAAACATCAGGTACGTATGTCAATTTCGAGAACGAAATTTCATAAGGAGGGGAGGTTGTAAGACCCCAACTTATTAATGAATAAAATCAAATTTTCTCTAAATATTATTGTGAATAATAAGGGGTTAATTTGATATAATACTTTGGTTATGGGTGAAATGTGCAAATTTTACAAAATAAGCAAGTGGTTATAAAATATTCATTTTTTCGGGGAATATTCGTTTGGTCGTGGAATATTCTTGCTGTCGGGGAATATTCGTACGACGGCGCAGCCTTGTGTGGGCCCCATAACGGAAAGCGATTGGATGAAGAAAACGACAAGTATAAGTTGTTTATAAATAACGGCGTAGTTGTTACCGTTAATACTGTTGGAATACCCGGTGGTTAAAATACAGTAGGACACGGTATTTCACCAATTATTAATTCTTACGAAGGAAGGCACTACTCAATAATTGTTTTAGTAGTTATTGTTCAATATTTTATTTTATTGATTCAATAATTGCTGCGTTGATATTTTATATTATTGTTGTTTCAATAATTGCTGCTGCACAATATTTTCTATTATCAGATCAATAATTCATATTATTTGAATAATATTATTAGATAACATTATTGGCAATGTCTAGAAAGTTCTGTCTAAGGAGAGGTTTGGTCATCTAATTGCGCGCCAGTAAGGAGAAATCCTTATTGGAAAGCCCCCTCTTTCCTAGGAACGGCCTGGTTGTCATAAATGTGATTCTGTAATATTATTTGTGAATAATTAATTATTGATTCATATGATAAGGAAATATTTATTTTATGTGGATATAAATGAGGGATATATTTTTGTGGTTAAAAATGAAGGAGTTAATGTTGAGGTTTTTATCAGTATTTTTGTCGGAATAGAGGTATTAAAAATGAGGGTTTTTGAGATATTTTGCGGGGGTTATAATTTTTAATCCGACCGTTGGATCGTGGTAATTTTTGGATATGTTATACATATATAAGTTGAGTATATGTCCACAAATTTTGAACCGTTAAAAATGAACGTATAATTTATTATGAATTTTACGAGATGACTGGTTCAGAAATTGTTAAATTTTCGGAGTTTATTATTTTGATGGAAAATTCTAGAATTTGTGGGCCCCACTCTTGGTTGGTGAAGAAATGTGCTGAATTATATTTCAAATGTGGTGGGTGAGAATAGTAACAGGTAAAGTCATCAGCTTGCAGGTCAATCCTACTAAAATTTTCCTATAAATAGAGGGCTAAGTTAGAATTGAAAATCACACCAGAAACAAGTTTTCTCTCTTTCTCTCTCTAGATTATTGAGTGTATTTTGTGAGTATTTAGATACTTTGAGAGTTTCTATTCATCAGAGCAAGTTTCTTTCAGCCTTATACCGGTATTCCAACCAGAAGTACTGATATCTTGAGGTAAGGGATATTATTTTCTTTTTAATGATATTATTTTCTTCTTAAATGATATTATTTTTTTCAATATCATTATGCTGAAATATTAACATGAGTTTTTATCAAATTTGGAATTTTTTGTGTCGGGGTTACTATTTATGTATACGGTACTATTCACGAATACGGCACTATTCACCGAAAAATAAAAATTTCCCCTTTTTGTCCAAGATGTCTATTATGGTTACTATCTTTGATTGTATCCATGTTTTGATCTTTATTTTTGAATTCTGCTTCACAATTGATTATTATGAAGTATTATTGATCTTGGATAAACTGTTATACGAATCCTTAATATTTGTCCTTCTGTCTCACTGGATTCGTTCTCTTTAAGATATTTTTCATCATCCTCAGTCCTAAATGATGATATTACTGAATATCTTTGGCCTGTAGTGCAAAGATGTATGATTACTTGATGAATATCTTTGGCCTGTAGTGCAAAGATGAACAGGTGTTGAGATGAACATGACTGACAGGTGATACAAATGAATATCTTTGGCCTGTAGTGCAAAGATGAATATTTGGATAAAGGTGATTATTAATTGATGTTACAGGGATAAAATATTGATGATGGACTTTTAAATCTTAGAAGATAGTAGAATTCTTTCTCTACTTGACTCTTCTAATGGTTTGCTGTTTCCGCTGCAGTTGTTGATCTAAAACTTGTTGTTGATTATATTCTATCATATTTTTCCCTGTTGAGGACTAACGATAATTTGTTGTATATTATCTTAGTCATAATATTCTTTAATGGGCTAGTTGAGCTCACCCTTTTCCTTTTTGTTCCATTTTTTCTTCTCAGGAGGTGAGAACATAGCTGGATCTAGTCGGGGTATGGAGTGATGGTTCTAGAAAGATGTTTTAGCAGTCCTGACTATTTCTGTAAAATAGTGTTTCAATAATTGTAATGAGGATTTATTTGAGTGTGAATATTGTCCAGAAGATAATATTTGTATTTAAACTCACAGTATGTGTTGTCGTATTTTGCACGATAATTGTATTATTGAAGTTGTAGTTTGCTTTCTGTACCATGTATTTGGCGACTCAGAATGGGTGTTGTATACCTATTTTGGGGGCGTCACATAATAAGCCTCTAATAGCATGCTTATATGTATCTATCTCATTTACATAGACATAACATAGTTCATACTTTTAAAACATTCATAAATAACCTATGTCATGCTTGACTAGTTGTGTGAAGCCCCCAAAATAGGTCCACACGACCCATTTTGAGTCGCCAGATATCATACTATAAAATATAAACTTCATTTATACAACTGTTGAACTGTCGTGCAGAATACGACCACAGTTAAACTGTAAATTTTAATACAAATGTATGTAACTCTCATAGTGCCTCGACCACAACCTTACAATGGTACTTTATATAAAAGTATAGTCAAAAACTATTTTAGATATTAAAATCTTTGGAAAGTGCTCAAGGAAACCTTCGTACATGGAAGGCCATACGTCTAGGTTATGATAGATATCATATGTCCACAGAATTATCTTTGGTTGACCCAATAGACCCCAAAGAAAAACGAGAAGATTACTATCATGTTCTTTCCAATGGTGAGTCTTCTATTGACATATAACTATCTCCACTGTCCGTAATTGAAAATTATATTTCAACCAAACTCCAAGATCATATAGGTAGTGCTCGTAGATATACTCAGCAAGTGGATGTGCACAACCCTGTCTTATGATAACATGAGGTTGTATGTCATTAGACATCTTGTATTATAGTGACAAAACACCATTCCAAAGTTGAGTTCACCTCACCCTATTCGGTTCACCAAAATTAAATATCAAATGGCGTATACAATATGACACACTTATCTAAAGTTCTCAAAAAAATTATTTCCATACTACTTAGGGAGAACCTCAACAGCTATAGACCACCGTTCTATTCCCCTGTTATCCCCGCTCGACCCGGCTATACTCTTATTACCTGAAAGAAATTGTGAAGCAAAAGGGTGAGCACAACTAGCTCAGTAAAGAATATCATGACTAAAGATAATTAAATTATTAATAGCCTTCATCATTAATAAATCAATGATTTAGAACATATGGCAGATGATAAAACTTTTCAACTATAGTTGTAGCGGAACGAGTGTCGACGTCGGGATTTTTAGATGTCCCTTTCCGTTACTTGTTCTTTGGTGTTCTCATTTTAGGTGATATTTGCTTGAAAAAATAAGTTAAAAAGGTCCGACATGTATAAAAAGGTTCTTTAACTCTTATTGAAGAGGAGATCAGGTCTGCGTAGTTCGAACCTGGTGTAAGAGGTTTAACGCTGTGTATGGCATAAATGGTGTAGGAATGTTTTTGTTGTTTTTGTTTTTGTAAGGATAACAGGGTAGAAATGTTTTTGTTGTTTTTGTATTATTGCGGATAACAGGGTAGAAATGTTTTTGTTGTTTTTATTTTATTGCAACCGGGCCATATGAAATGGTTGCCTACGTAGTCCTATTAAAGAGGAGATCAGGTCGACGTAGTTCACCCCTTAGGGCGAGTGGAAAAGCATGATCCCATGTGCAGGTCAGAGTGCGGGGAGGGGAAAGTTTAATCCTAGGTTGAGGATAAACTGTAGGTATGAGAAGTTTGATCCCATGTATGGGTAGCCAAACTGCAAACGCAAGAGGTTCAATCCGTAGTGGGATGACCTAAGTCGTAGGAATGCAAAGGAGCCAGGCTGCTGGCTTGAAAAGTATGTTTCCCTGAGGGGCAAAGTGTGGAAGAGTTGTATGTTGTAAAGGGTTAAAGAACCGGAATGACTAGAGATCTGATGATCCAACACTAGGATGTTTGCTTGATGGCAACTTCAGACATAGTACCATTTCATGGCGTCCGAATTGATGAGTTGTGGAAATTCATCGTCGTCCATTTCTTGTAATCTGAGAGCGCCTCATGTCAATATTTCCTTGACAACAAACGGGCCTTCCCAATTAGGAGCGAATTTTCCCTTCGATTGATCTTGGTTGCCAATGATCTTCTTCAAAACCAAGTCATGCTGTTTAAACTGCCTTATCCGGACTTTTTTTGTTGTAGGATCTGGCGATCCTTTGTTGTAATAATTGACCATGGAAGATAGCCGCGGTTTGCCTTTCGTCCATTAGAGACAATGGGTGATACCTGTCTTGTACCCATCGGTCTTCATCCAGCTGAGCGTCTGTCAACACTCTGAGGGATTCCATTTCAACTTTTATGGGGAGCACTGTTTCCATCCCATAGGTTAATGCATAGGGTTTTGCCCCAGTGGAAGTGCGCACTGAGGTTTTGTAAGCTAACAGAGTAAGAGGCAATAAGTCAGGCCAATCTTTGTGGTTGGCGGACATCTTTTGCATAATCTTCTTGATATTTTTGTTAGCAGCTTCAATAACACCATTCATCTTCGGGCGATAGATGACGGAGTTAAGATGTTTGATGTGGAATTTACTGTATAATTCCTCCATCATTTTGTTGTTGGGGTTCTTAGCATTGTCTGACACAATCAACTCTGGTTGTCCATATTGACAAACGACATTGTTTCTGATGAAAGCAATGATGACTTCTTTAGTAACTCGGGGGAAGGAGGCTGCCTCTACCCACTTGGTGAAGTAGTCGATCATGGTGAAGATAAATCGATGTCCATTATTGGCTTTAGGCTCAATGGGCCCGATAACGTCCATTCCCCATAATAAGAAGGGCCAGGGAGAACTCATACTGTGGAGTTCCTGTGGAGGGGCGTGTATAGCATTCCCATGAATTTGGCACTGATAACATCTCTTAAAGTGGTCATTGCAATCAGCTTTGAGAGATAGCCAATAATGTCCTGTCCTAAGGACTTTCTTGACAAGGAGGGGGCCACTCATGTGGGCCCACAGACTCCACCATGGATTTCATCGATAAGCCTTTGGGCTTGATCTTTATCTAAATATCAGAGGAGACCTAGTCCTGCATCTCTTTTGTAGAGCGCATCTTCACTCAGGTAGAATGTCATAGCAAGTCGATGGATCCGCCTTTTCTTAGTCGGGCTCGCTTCCGTGGGTGTAGATCCATTTAACAGATATTCCTTAATATGCTGCTACCAAGGATGCTGGATGGGAGGTAGCTCATTCGATACTTCTCCAACGTAATTCCCATAGGCTGGGGCCTTGTGCAGGGAAATTATGACGCTTGGCAAGTGTTCCTTGTCTGATATGCGAATTAAGGAGGCCAAAGTTGCTAACGCATTCGCAAAGTCATTCCTATTACGAGGAATATGTAGAAAGGAGAATTCTTTGAACTCCAAAACTATCTGTAAAACTTGCCGATGATAGGGAAGCAAATGTAGTTCCTTGGTTTGATAGATTTCAATGGATTGTCTGATTACCAACTCTGAATCTCCAAAGACAGTTAGCCGCCTGATGCCCATTGAACGGGCAAGTTTTAGCCCCATGAGACAGCCTTCATATTCAGCTGTGTTGTTGGTGCTGACAAACTGCAATTTCACGGCGACGGGATACTGCTCCCCCGTACCAGATACTAGAACTGCTCCAGCCCCAGAATGTTCCAGATTAATAGCTCCATCAAAATACATCTTCCATGATTGGCGCGTATCGTACAGATGGTGTTGCTGAACTGTCATTACTCCTTCATCGGGGAAATATGTTTCCAAGGGTTTGAAATCCCCTGAAGGTGCGACGGCCAGTTGATCTGCAATTCCTTGACCTTTGATGGACTTTTGAGTCACACATACGATGTCAATTTGTTGTAGGATCAATTGCCATCTGGACAGCCAGTAATTTAACATGGGTTTATTGAATACGTATATGAGAGGATCCACGCGGGATATGAGATGGGTTGTGCGACCATGGAGGTAATGTTGTAACCTTATGGAAGCCCATGCTAAAGCACAACACGTCTTTTCGATCAGAGTGTACTTGTGTTCACTGCTGGTGAACCTTTTGCTGAGGTAATAGATAGCTCGTTCTTGGCCTCAATCGTCTTTCTGTCCCAGCATGTAGCCCAAGGCATTGTCACTTATGGACAGGTACGTGAACATGGGAACATCATCCCTGGGTGTTACCAATACGGGAGCTTTAATTAGTTATTTCTTGATTGTGAGGAAGGCATTTTGACACTCATCATTCCATTTCATGGAGGAGTTCTTCCTTAATAGCTTGAAGATTAGCTCACAGGTTGCTGTGAGTTGAGAGATAAACCTGCTAATGAACTTGATTCTTCCCATAAATTCCTGTATTTCCTTTTTTATCTGAGGAATGGGAATTTCTGTGATGGCCTGGATTTTGGCAGGATCCAGCTCAATTCCTTAGTGGCTGACTAGGAATCCTAGCAACTTGCCTGATTTAATGCCAAAGGCGCATTTAGCTGGATTCAACTTCAAGTTGTACTAACGCAACTTGTTGAACAACTTTCTGAGATGGTCTAGATGGTCATCCTCCTTTCAGGACTTGACAATGATGTCATCCACGTAGATCTCGATATCTTTGTGTATTAAGTCATGGAAAAGAGCCATCATAGCTCGTTGATAGGTCGCTCCGGCATTGATAAGGTCGAATGACAATCGTCTATAGCAAAAAGTTCCCCAAGGCGTGATGAAAGCAGTTTTCTCACTATCTTCCTCAGCAACCATGATCTGATGAGATCCCGCAAAGCAATCAGTAAAGGAGTACATGTCGTATTGCGTAGTATTGTCAATAAGAATGTGGATAAATGGCACGGGAAAGCTATCTTTTAAGCACGCTTTGTTCAAGTCCCGGTAATCCACGCAAACTCGCACCTTCCCTTCGGGTTTAGGAATGGGAACAATGTTGGATATCCACTCAGGATATGTGGACACCATGATGATGCCAGCTTGAAATTGTTTCATAATTTCTTCTTTCACCTTTAAACTCCATTCAGGTTTCAATCGCCTGAGCTTTTGCTTGACTAGCTTAAATCCCTCTTTAATGGGAAGGCGATAAAGGAAAATATCAGTGGACAAACCCACCATGTCTTCATGAGACCATGCAAACACATCCTGGAATTGGGTTAATAATGTAACCATGTCATTCCTTTGGTTTGGGGTAAGGTCTGAACCAATCTAGATTAAATTAGGGCTTTCTAAGGTTCCGAGATTGAAAGAAGTTGTTTGGTCAAGGTTGGGTTTAGGTTTGTCTTTGACCCATTCTTGAATTTCTGGAGGCACCTCAATGTCATCTTGTATTTCCATCAAGGCTGAATTCATCTCTACATCAAAGGTACAATCCTTGTGGAGAAGAGGCACCGTATCAGCAAGTACAATCACATCTAAATTCAGGGTCCTGAAACAAAATATGCTTTCACTCAGTATATATAAAATGTTTTGATCACACACATTGTTAGCATATACTGACAAAATAAACTGGTAATACTGTACAGAAAAGTAAGCAGTTATTATATCTATAGGGCAGAAAGAGTTCTGCCCGTTTTACCCTTGACGACCAATGCAAGGAGTGTTGTTCCAATTGGCAAGGGCAAAGTCCGGGTGGACCGCAATGATGGAGGGATTTTCATCATCCTCCCTGTCCTGAATGATGGCCATTATGTCTGGGTAATCATCGTCTGGGGTGTATCTGTTGGTATGCTCATCGTGAACGATGATACGTATGCCTGACATCATTCAGATGACGTCTTGCTTGATTCTTCGTTCCTCATCTTCCACTGCAGGATTTGGAATAAAGACTTCTTTCTCCTTTACCGGTACCGGCTTGGGAAATAACATAGCCATTACATTGGCTGGCACCTTTACAGGAGGTTGTGCGGACTCAGAGTTTGAAGGCGAAGATAAACGCCATATGGTTGAAAATGAAAGAATATGCCGATGCTTATGAGGATTCCTGTTACTAGAACTGGCAGAATAGCCTAGTCTAGCTGTTCTAGTTTGCTTGGTTAATCAAATTGGGTACTTAATACCCTGGCAATCTTTGCCCAGCCCTTGTCCTGGTTTATGACCCAATGACATCATTTCTTGAGTAGCCGACATTACCTCGGCAGAAATTTTGGGTTTTGGTAATAGCATGGTATTGGGTATTTCTTACTTCCAAGGCATCGAAATTGACTGGTTCAACATCTGCGTTGGCATTGATGAATGGCATGTCCCTGTGTTGAGAACACTCTGGTTCAGCATTGACCGTGACCAGGCTATTGTTAATAATTTATTTCAACTGTTGGTGAAGAGTGGAGGGGACTGCCCCTGCCATATGAATCCATGGTCGTCCCAAGAGCAGGTTGTATCCCGAATCTATCTTGAGTACATGGAAAGATACGCAGAATGTATGAGGACTAATTTCGATTGGCAGCTCAATTACTCTGACCGAGATTCGGTGGGCTCCATTAAAAGCTTTGATGACGATATGACTACTCCGAAGTCGGTTGAGATTGATATTCATCTTCACCAAGGTAGCATATGGATAGATATTAAGAGACGAACCTCCATTATCAAGACTCCAGCTAGCATGTATCTGGAGGACAAAATCGTAATGTGTAACGGCTTGCAATGACTGGTCCCTTCGGGCGGTATGTCATCATCAGTGAAGGATATCACATTGTTGCTGAAAATGTGATCAACCATATGTTAAAATTTTTCTATATCAACTGATGGTAGATAAGCTTCTTCTAAAACCTTCAACAAGATCTTCCGGTGATCCTCGGAAGTTAGGACCAAGTCCAAATTTGATATTTATTGTGGAGCTTCTTTTAAGCTTAAAACAACCTTAGCTTCGTTATGACCCATAGCGCGGAGGAATATTTCAATCTTCTCCATGGGTATTTTCCCCTTTGATTTGATGGTAGACTTCATCACTCGTTGGGGAAGATACAGTGGATTTTTCTTTGACACTGCAGCAGTTGTATATGAGGTGAATCCTTCACCTTCTCCATAATTCCACGGAACTTTACGCAAGCTAACAATAGGATATTGTGCTCTGCACGACAAGTTGATTGGCTCGGGAGCGGCCACTTTCAAAGGATTGTTGCTTCCCTTGAGTTGAATTGTTGGAATTGTGAGTAATCTATTAGACCCATAGTTTTTTCAGTGGATATGGCTGCTACCACACTCTTCCACTTAGTAGGACATGTATTCTCACTTGCACGTAACACAGTATCATCGTCCGCTAGGTGTAGGACACCACTATCAATTAGATTTTGGATAAGGTGGCGGGGTGCCCAACATTCATTTGTGTTGTGACCGCGAGACTGAGAGTGATATTGACATACTCCATCAGAATTGTATCGCCCTAAACGGGGGTTGATTAGAGGTAGAAGGGAACTAATCCTTCCTTCATTAATTGACATATGAAGGATTTCCTCCATAGGTTGGCCCAAATAGGTGAATTCCCTTTTGTTGGCAAAATCTCGACGGGCTTTGGCATTTGCTCTTTTTGTCACTTTATTTTCCAACATTTCATTTTCTGAAAGTGACGAGGGAATATTCATGACAAGAGGTAGGAGACTAGCATGCTCCTGGCTGATTAATTGACGTGTCACTTGATGCTGATAAGTCACAAGTTCCGCCAATTGCTCAATTTGCTTGCATAGAGCTTTCATTTTTCGTTCCATTGTAAACTGGAACTTAGCATAATCCCATTTGTCATCACCATCTTTGAGGGTCTGGTAGGATTCACAATTGAAATTGGAACTCTGTCCGTTGCTCCAATTGATCATGTTGACCTCTTCTTCTTTGTGCTGAGGGAGAGGGTTATCTTGAACGTGGGGCTGATCTGGTTTGGTGACCACGATTTCCCCATTGTCTATTAGGTCTTGGATCTTATGTTTTAAGGCCCAACAATCGTGAGTATCATGTCCAGGTGCCCCGGCATGATAAGCACATTTCCGAGCAGCATTGAAACCCCATCCATTAGGGCTGGCTGGTGGAAGAAGATGTGTAATTTTCTTCTGTGTTGTCAGAAGATTGAGAATGTTCTCGAGGGTGTCCCCTAAGGGTGTGAATACTCGAGGGCGTTTGACTTCTCCACCTTTTGGTATTGGAGGGTTCGTAGACTATGCTTAAAAGGGAGTGTAGTTTCTCCTTTGAATAGGCATATTTTGATTGCCTTTTTGACCCTGTAGTATCAGGGAAACATCTTCCTCTTTCTTTTTATGGACCCTCTGGGGGTTATTTCCATAATTTTCAGATTGGATGTGATCAGTAACAGCTTTGAGTGCAACTAGGTCTTGAATTTTCTCGGACTTCAATCCCATCTCAGCCATCTCCTTGTGTTTGACCATTTCAGAAAATGGTTTGTCGATGCTGGCTAAAACTCTTTCATAGAAAGGAGCTTCTTGTATATCTATGAAAGTCATGACCATCTTTGATTCTGTCATGGAAGGACTAACTTGGGCAACCAGGCGTCTCCACCTTTGAGCATACTCTCTAAAAGACTCGTTAGACTATTTCTTGATCTTGGTAATTTGATACCGATCAGGAGCCATCTGAGATTGAAAGTTTTATTGAGTGAGGAAAGCATGTGCTAGCTCTTCCCAACTATAGATCTTTGAGTTGTCTAATCTTGTGTACCACGAACGGGCTTCTCCAGTTATACTTTTCTGGAACAATTACATTCTGAGCTTTTCATCCTCTGTATAAAATCCAAGTTCTCCAATAAACACCTTTAAATGTGTGTAAGGATCTCCTAACATGTCATATTTTTCGAAGTCAGGAGATTTAAACTTTTCTGGATAATGAACACCAGGAAAAATGCAAAGATCAAAATATGAAAAACTCTCGTGTGTTCCAATTCCTTTGATAGCACGAAGGGTCTCATCCATTTGGAGGACTTTCTTTTTGATGTCACCAGTGTTTGGATCTCCAGTGGGATGGGCAGCATCATGAGTTTTGTTGGTCTCATCCAACCACAGTTCAGGTATTGTAATGACCTGGGTTTCCCCTTGTGTGGAGGATTCAGCATGTATGGGTATTTTTGGACCCTGATTGGACTGGTGTAGTTCTTTGAGTAGAACAGCCAAATGTGTAATTTGTTTTCTTAATTCGTCGAATTCTTTGCGAGAAAATGGATTAAGTTCAGTCTGGGCAGATGACGACATAATTGACTGTAGGCCTGTAGCCTTTTTGGATTTCGACCAGGTAGTAGGTCTGATTGGTTCCCTGCGAAAGACTTGCATAGTTTAGTCTTTAGGGAATATGATAATAACATGCTAGGTGATGTGTCCATTTTAGGAATTTTATCCTGCAAAATGGATGTCAGCTGTTTGTAGCATGTTTAAATATGTATGTGTACACATTTCTTCATATTTCTCATTTACATGGAGATAGATATGGAATGAAATTACAAGTAACTGTGTTTACAAGTAATTAAAATGAGAGAGCATGAAGAGACATTCCTCCGTTTTGGGTTTATCAGAGGCTGACCTATCTTAGGTTACTCTCGCGGTTTTTTGTCATAAAGGTTCCCAAATCATAGCAATTTACTCACGGGAAGTTAATCCGGTCTTTCAACTGGAACGAATTTGGGTTGTGCCTTTCCTGAGCCTCGGGGAATTAGCCTTCCCACGAGTCCAGTAATCAAACACCGACGGGATAGCCTCCTGGTGGAGGGACCACACAACATACATTCACATACATCGCGTCTCATCGTATGAAAATTGATGACATGTGCGAAGCACTAATATCACAAGCAGGTATGGTACGAAGCACTAAGTGCAATAAGTAAATGCATTCGTACACACTCATCATAAATGTAAATGCAACATCCACACACAAGCAGGTAACAATTCTGAAAAGATTGTAATAGCGGCGTAAGTACTCTTACTAGAATCCCCAGCAGAGTCGCCACCTATCGACGTCGGGATTTTTAGATGTCCTTTTCCGTTACTTATTCTTTGGTATTCTCAATTTAGGTGAGATTTGTTTGAAAAAATAAGTGAAAAAGGTCTGACATGTATAATGTCGACGATGGACTGTTAAGAGTCGCCAGTTGGTTTTTTAAATGGTTGTACCAACACAACCGAGAAAAGGTTTTCACATTGACCCAGTGATGTGACACTGCTAAACGGGTCGGTGAAACCGAGATTCATTAGGGTCCGGGGACTTGGTTATACGGAGGGAAGATGTTAGGCACCACCTGACATCCGTGTTACCACGGTGACCGCCTCTTTTCAAGAAACTATTATCTGAATGTGTGTGTGTGTGTGGGTTAATGTGCTTTTATTTAGAAGTAGTGTGAGGCCTCGTTCGCACCAATATAGACAGGGTTTGAATTTATGTAAAAATTCAATTTTACGCAAGATATGACAGTGATGTTTTATAAAAGAGGTTTTTCAAACCCTGGTGCTCAATAGTAATTGAGACCTTTTACACTCCCATTTTATTAAGTGTTCGGCTTGATTGATTTTATTTTACAGATGCGAGGCATCCGTATGAAAATAATATACAAAATAATGCCGACTTTCTCATGGGTATGGAAACCATATGAGGAAATTAAGACACCGCAGAATAATTTACAAGCTACTTACAGTTGAAAACGTCCATCACGAGAACTGAATCTAGATCCAGTAGGCTGAATCTGTGATCACATGATTCCTAGGCGCACATGATACCGCAATTTGTATGAAAGCAGTAAGTAGGTATATATATAAAAGCTGTAAATATATATATATATATATATATATATATATATATATATATATATATACAGACATGATCACCAACCACGAAACACCTCCATGGGGGATCCAAAATGTAAATAAAGCTGTAAAAGCCATCAACCACCACGGAGGAAACTCCAGGCGGGACAAATCGTAAATAAAGTTGTAAAGCTATCAACTTCCACGAAGTAAACTCCAAGCAGGACGAAACATAAAGAAATCTGTAAAAGCGATCAACCACCACGAAGTGAACTCCAGGTGGGACGAATATATATATATATAGCGAGTAAACGCACCGGATGTAAAATACAGGTTCATCGAACAAAGTCCGACACACAGTTAATATATATATATATATATATATATATATATATATATATATATATATATATATATACAAATAAACGCTCCAGACCGAAGTCTAGGCTCAATCGAGGCATAACTCGATAATGTTAGTCAATATATATATATATATATATATATATATATATATATATATATATATATACAAACTGACATAAAACCACGGACCGAAGTCTGGGCAAATGCACGCAACACGACTCTCAAAGTGAAGAAGGGTGTGTGCAGAGATGAAGAGAAAGACTCTAAAGTGTGTGAGAAGGCTTACAGTGGGCTACCAAAGAAGACTTCTATATCTTTAAAGTGGGTAAACACTGGCTTTTGTAGGTACAAAAGAAGCTATATGTGAGCTCACAGGTGTTTAAAATGAGAAACTACACTGTATGGGGTGAGTGCAGAGCAAATTGGGCAGGGCTTCCTCGCTGTCTCCTCTTCCAAAATGGAAACCCTAAGCCCTCTATTTATAGAGGGTGGAGCCGTATGTGTTCCTACGGCTGAGCCGCAGGTGTACCAGAGGCAACCTAGGTTGGCCCATGTTTCTCAGGTCGTGTCATCTCGTAGTATATGCACTCGGGCACTGTAATGTCCGCTCGAACTTTTAGAAGTGAAATCCGAGCATCCGATTGAGTTATACAGGACCTATCCGTTAACCCGTAAAATAGTCACTCGGGATTTGTTATCCGTGATTCTTGTGGGACACCGTTGTGTAGAGATGTTCATGAAATGTTGAGACGACGTGATGTGGCATCGTGTTGGCGAGATGATGATGTTGCCCCTCACCGGTGTTATCGTCGGGTTGGGCTGATAAAGTAAACGTTGCTCAGAACTTCGTTGAGATTGGACTGCTGCAATTGTTGAAGGTCCTCAGTCTCATCTCTGAGGTGTGCCTGTCCTCCCGGGGTTATCTCCGGGTTGGTACTGAGTATCTCGTTGTGAGCGCCGAGATTGAAGCTGGTTACATTTGAAACAATCATTTCCGGGGTTATCGCCGAAACTGCATTCCTTGGGGTAATCACCAAGGTTGGTGGCTATTCCCATAATTGGGACTGAGACTGGATACCTCGGGGTTATCTCCGAGATTAATCGGTCTTCTCCAGTGTGTATTCCGGTGTTGGATCCACATGCCTCGGGGTTATATCTGAGGTTGAAATTGTTACCTCCAGTGTGTGTTCTTGGGTTGATGCTGAACTTCCGATAGTGTCCGGAATGGATATGGATTGTCTTTCAGGGTTCCCTCTTAAAAGACGAATCTGTCCTCCTGTAATGTTAGTGATAGTAGTACAAAAAATTTCGAGTGTCTACAACGAGCAATCCATTAGAAGAGTTAAATAGACTATAAAATCTATTATCTTCTCCACATTAAAAGTCCACCAAAAATATTTTATCTCTGTAACATCAATCAATAATTCCTTTTCACAAGCATGTGAACAACTCATAATCATAATTGTGATTCTAAATTCCTCTTCACACCAAGAACGAAGATAATTTTCATTACCTATCTTTACCTGAAACATCAAAAATCATGGTTATACCAAATCACAATTATTGTTCATAATCATACTAATAAATTTATCTTTGCACTACGGTCAAAGATATTCATTAACACTTCATCTTTGCACTACTGGCCAAAGATATACAACTGTATTTTAGAAGAGTCAAGTAGAGCATGATATCTACTATCTTCTACGAATTAAAAGTGTATAATCAATATTTTATCGCTGAGACTCAGCTTAATAAATAATTCACATCATCGAATCATCCCTGCACTACGACCAAGGATATTCATTAGTATTATAACCACGAATTATCCATGCACTACGGGCCAAGGATATTCGTGTTTCCAATAATGGTCATGATTATACTGAGTAATCCCTAGTTATAATCATACCACAACTGTCCATCAATGCACTTTGGGCCAATAAGGACTTTTATCACATCATTTGTAACATTACGGTCATGATTATACCTAATCATTCCTGGTCATAATTATACCAAGTCCATCTATGCACGTAAGCCACAGATAACTTTCATCACAATATAAGCATTAGGATGATGACAATAATATAAGCATTAATCAAACAAAACAAGGATAAATATTAAAGACTTTAAATTTATCCAGAGTTTAAAATATCCAAATGTTATCAATCACTTAATAATCTCATAATCTAATATCATTAATATTATAACAATATTTTAATCATTTGTTAAACTTATAAACAATTTATTTTAATTGCTTACACTTTACCAAATAATGCATTTAATCATTCAAAAATGCCATACTCATAAGATTTCATCACCAATGATTAAATCCTTCATCAAAAATCTACATATACCTTATATAGGATTTCCAAGCCATAAAATCATATTTACCAATTTTTTAACTTCACATAACATAATTAATTCATATGTTCGTAACTAAACTATTTTCATGAAAAATAACAAATCAATTCCAAAAAATTTTCTTTTCTGGGATTTAGCAGAATATAGTCCCATATTGAACATATATTTTTCTCAAAATTTTTAAAATTCATTTACTATTTTTCAAATGGGCAAAACTGCCGAATATTTAGACATTTATCATAAACTGTACTTGTCCAAAAATTTCGAAATTTACAGGGTATACTCATGTTATATATATGTACTCCTAATAAAAATTTCACCAATTTTGGAGTTAACCACAAGAAGTTATAAGGGTTTACTTGTAAAATAGTCTTTTCCTATAAAATTCATAACTCCTAATCTATATATCCCAAAATCGCCATTTTTGGACACAATCTAGAAAATTCATCAAATTATCATTTCAAAATTTTTCCGAATTTTTGAGGGTCAGAAAAATTACGAAACTACAAATGGATTTTCGCCCGTCATGCGGTAATCCACGTAGACAGATCATTTCCACAAATTTAATAAGGAATGAATACGAAGGATCATTCATCATGCATGCGGTAGTCCACACAGACATGTTATTCCAATAGAATAATAAAGAATGAAATAACAAAGGAATTCACCAGGCATGCGATAGACCGCACAGACAGGTTATTCCAACAGAATAATAAAGAATGGAACCAGGTCATGCATAATCCGCACAAACAGGATATTCTATCAGAATAATAGAGAATGGAACCAGGTCAAGCGTAATCCGCACAGACAGTATATTCCAACAGAATAATAAAGAATGGAATAACAACAGAATTTACCAGGCATGTGATAAACCGCACAGATAGGTTATTCCAATAGAATAATAAATAATGGAACCAGGTCATGCGTATTACGCACAGACAGGATATTCCAACAGAATAATAAAGAATGGAATCAGGTCATGCGTAATCCACACAGACTAGATAATCCAACAGAATTATAAAGAATGGAATAACTGAAGAATTTCACCATATATGCGGTACTTCGCATAGACAGATTATTCCAACATAATAATAAAGAATGGAATAACAGAAAAATTTCACCATGTATGTGGTACTTCGCATAGACAGGTTATTCGAAACATAATAATAAAGAATGAAATAACAGAAGCTCTCTTCATGAATATGAAAGAAATAATACCCCTTACTATAATAATAATATCCCTTACCTCAAAAGAAAACTAGATACTAAAATAGTGAGGTAGCAGACTTCTCTTCTTCTTTCTCTCTATAATTTCTCTCTATAATAATTACTCTATAGCTTTAGTGAATTGGTGAAAAATAATAAAGGAATGAGCTTCTATTTATAGAAAAATATAGTTTCGATAATTGCACGTTTTGGGGCTCAAAATATTACAGTATAATACCTTCCTCTTTTCCTTCATTTTTAATTTAGTCCTGCAAGTATTATCAAACTTGCACCACCTCCCCTAATAGTAAATCATGTGAATCAATAGTAAATCATGTGAATCAATAGTTCTAAACTTGTGAAAATACGAATTACAGTATAGTACCTCCATCTATGCCTCTATTTTAAACTTAGTCATGCAAGTATTATCAATCTTGCACCAACTCCCCTAATAGTAAATGAATGTGAATCAATAGTACACACATGTGAATAAATAGTTATAATCATGTAAATCAATATCAATTAATTGCTCATTTATCCGGTTAATTACCCGATTGGTCAATATAACCTCTAGACATCAATTATTATCGAAATAAATATCGATTTTCACAAACACTAATAATTTCAACACAATGGAACTATCAATTTCATCTTTAATCAACACGAATTTATTCATCATTAATATTATAATTCACAATATTTAACAACCGGATAGTTCTCAGGAAAGATGGGGCTTTCCGATAAGGATTTTTCCTTATTGGTGCGCAATTAGGTGACCAGACCTCTCCTTGACATAACTTCTAGAAATTGTCAATATTGCAAATAATAATATGAATAACTTTATCGTCTCAATTATTGATTTAACAATATATCATATTATACAGCTGTTACGGTGATAATAATTGAATTAACAATATGAGAGATATGATGCAGCAATTACTATAGCAATAATTGAGTATAACTGAGTGACTTCTCACGTAAGCATCAATAATCAGCACCGTGTGCTACTATGCAACCACGCGTATTACTGTACTTTTGCTACCGGGTTGTTCAACAGTTTTAACGGTAACACTTTCGCCGTTAATTTTATAAAAAGATAATTCTATCATTTTCTAACTACGACAATACTTTCATTGTGGGGTCCACCAATGATTGTGCCGTTGTACGAATATTTCGTGTTAAAACGAATATTTTCCGAACAATCGAATATTATATAACTACTTGCTTACTTTGCAAAATGTGTAATTATTACCCACAACTATAACATTATATCAAATCTACACCATAATATTCAAAAATATATTTCGAGAAAATTATTCTTTATTCATAAATGTTGGGGTCTTACAACCTCCCCTTCTTATGAAATTTTGTCCTCGAAATTAGGGTACATACTTGGTATTCGAAGATATGAGAATACCTTACTTTCTTTTCGAATTATACCTTCCCGATTATATCCTCTGTATAATGATTTTTTCATCGCTCATCTCCTGTATTTCAGATATAATTCTAGAATATATCTTCAAAACATAGTCAATTGACATATCTCAAATTATCAACTTATCAAGTAAAAATTTCGGCTTAGGTAAGTCACACACTAGCGAAATATATTACTCTTCTCTCCCCTCCTAGTTCTAGACTAATATCTCCGCCAGTGACCATATCCCTAAGCTCTGATACCTTTTGTGACGCCTCCAAAATAGGTCCACACGACCCATTCTGAGTTACCAGATAACATACTATAAAAATATAAACTTCATTTATACAATTATTGAACTGTCGTGCAGAATACGACCACAGTTAAACTGTGAGTTTTAATACAAATATATGTCACTCTCATGGTGCCTCGACCACAACCTTATAGTGGTATTTTACATAAAAGTATAGTCAAAAATTATTTTAGAAATTAAAATCTTTGGGAAGTGCTCAAGAAAACTTTCGTACATGGGAGCCCATGCGTCTAGGTTATGATAGATATCATATGTCCATAGAATTATCCTTGGTTGACCCAATAGACCCCAAAGAAAAACGAGAAGCTTACTATCATATTCTTTCCAATGGTGAGTCTTCTCTTGACATATAACTATCTCCACTGTCTGTTGTGAGACCCTAAATTTTATGAATAAAGATTTAAATTTCTTAAAATATTTTGTTGAATATTATGGAATGAATTTGATATAATGTTATAGTTGTGGGTAATATTTATAAATTTTGTAAAGTACACAAGTTGTTATATAATATTCGATTGGTCGTGGAATATTCATTTTAACAGGGAATATTCGTACAACGACACAATCATTAGTGGACCCCACAATAGAATTATTATCGGATTGAGAAAACGACAAAATTATTTTATGAAAAGAACGACGGAAGTTTTATCGTTAAAACTGTTGAACTACTCGGTAGTAAAAGTACAGTAATACGCGTGGTTGTATAGTAACACACAGTATTGATTATTGATGCTTACGTGAGAAGTCACTCAAGTTTGTTCAATTATTGCTACAGTAATTGCTGCATAGTATCTCACGTTATTTGATTCAATTATTATCAATATTTTATATATTATTAAATCAATAATTGAGATGACAAAGTTATTAATATTATTATTTGCAATATTAACGATGTCTAGAAGTTCTGTCAATGAGAGGTTTGGTCACCTAATTACGCGCCAATAGGGAGAAATCCTTATTGGAAAGCCACCTCTTTATTGGGAACGACCTGGTCGATTAATATTGTAAATTATAATAATGGTGATAAGTTTTGTTTTATTATTATTATAAATGTAATAAAACAGAAACTTTTTATATAAAACATAATACTTTTTATAAAGTTTTGTTTTATTTGATTATAAATAGAATATATATTATATTTTATTATGCATAGTGTTTGCATAGTAAAATCTTTTTATATAAAACAGAATACTTTTATAAAGTTATTTGTTTTATTAGATTTTAAATAAAATATAAATATATATATATATATATATATATATATATATATATATATATATTAGAATATATTATATTTTATTGCATAGTATCCTTTCCATTCTCCTATAAATAGAATGCTTAGTTAGAATTGAAAAACCACACCGGAAATTCTGAGAATTCTTCTTCTATAATCTTGAGCGTATTTCTTTAAAGTTTAAGAAAGCTTTGAGTGTAGAAAATAGTGCAAGTTTTCTCCAAAATATCATCGCCCTACCAGTCGGAATACTCTTCTTTCTAAGGTAAGGGACATTATTTGTTGTATTCGTAAGGGATATTATTTCTTTCGTATTCATGAAGAGAACTTCTGTTATTCCATTCTTTATTATTATGTTGAAATAATCTGTCTATGCGAAGTACCGCATACATGGTGAAATTCTTCTGTTATTCCATTCTTTATGATTCTATTGGAATAACCTGTCTGTGCGGTCTATCGCATGCCTGGTGAAGTCTTTTGTTATTCCATTCTTTATTATTCTTTTAGAATATCGTGTCTGTGCGTTTACGGATGACCTGGTTCTATTATTTATTATTCTGTTGGAATATCATGTATGTGCGTTTACGCATGACCTAGTTCCATTATTTATTATTCTGTTGGAATAACATGTGTGTGCGGTCTATCGCATTCATAGTGAATTCTTCTATTATTCCATTCTTTATTATTCTGTTAGAATAATCTGTCTATGTGGATTACCACGTGCATGGTGAATGACCTTTCGTATTCATTTCTTATTAAATTGTGGAAATGATCTTTCTACGTGGATTACCGCATGGCGGGTGAAAATCCATTGCAATTTCATATATTCTATTATACTTATTTGGTTAAAATTTTGGCTTCTATACTCCATGAAATTAGTGGAATATCCTTGATATTTGCGCTTCATCCACTATCTTTTCATGAAAATATTCTTCTGAGCATTCTTGAATTTTTAATCCACAAAGTAGTATTATGTTGACAATTTGGATGTTATTGGTTTCTGGATAAATTAATTCTTGAACTTATTTTTATTGAATTATTATGTCATTGTCATCATCCTCATGTTTATATTATGTTGAAAGTCATCTGTGGCTTGTAGTGCATAGATGGACTTGGTATGATTATGACCAGGGATTATTCGGTATAATCATGACCGTAATGTTACAAATGATGTGAAAAAAGTCCTCATTGGCCCATAGTGCATTGATGGACAGTTTTTGGTATGATTATAGATATGGATTCTCTTCGGCCAAGGGTGCAAAGATGAATTATTTTATGGCATGATCAGGACCGTTGATGAAAACACAATTATCTTTGACCCGTAGTGCATGGATAATTTGTGATCGGGATACTAAAGAATATCCTTGGCCTGTAGTGCAGGGATGATTTGATTATGTGGATTATTTATTAAGCCGAGTCTCAGCGATAAAAGTAATGAAAAACCTTTTAAATCATAGAAGATAGTAGATTATATTCTCTACTTGACTCTTCTAATGGATTGCTTGTTCCGCTGCAGTTAAACTTGATGTTTGTTATATTGTATTAGTTTAACACTGTTGAAGGCTAAGGATAATTTATTCTGCATTATCTTATTCATAATATTTTTTACTAGGCTAGTTAAGCTCACCCTTTCTTTCACTATTCTCTTCAGGAAATGAGAATATAGTTGGGACTAGTTGGGAAATAGATTGACGGTCCAGATGGTTGCATTAGTAGTTCTCAATATTCTATGAAATAGTGTGATAATAATTGTAATAAGATTGAATTTGAGTGTGGATATTGTCTAGAAGACAATATTCATATTAAAACTCCCAGTTTATGTTTTGTCGTATTTTACACGACAACTTTATTATTAAGATGTATTTGAATTTTGTACCATGTATCTGGCGACTCAGAATGGGTGATGTATACCTATTTTGGGGGTGTCACAGTTGGTATCAAAGCTTAGGGACATGATCTCTGGCTGAGATGTGAGACAAGAACTAGAAGGGGAGAAATGGAGAATTCATTCACTAGTATGACCTACCTAAGTTTATTTGGTATTTAATTGGTCGGTCAGAGTATAGGGATAATATGTGATATGTCAATTAACCCTTACCTTGTGGCAGTGTTTGAAAATGACATCTGAAAATGTTGAGAATAGCAATGGAGAACATGAGACCATTGAGTCACCAACGATCAATACCAAGGATAATGTGCAACAGGAAGGCGATAATCCTCGTATAAACAACAACACTGACCAAATGACGAACGATGGTACATTTAGGAGCTTTTTAGAATTCATACAACACCAGAAGAGAGAGACTCCTATTCATAATGCAGGAGGAAATAATGGCAACCCACGGTTGGTCACCGCTAAGCAGTTCAAGGAACTGGGACCACCGGAGTTTTTGGAAAAACCAGAACCACTTAAAGCGGAGACGTGGTTAAAGCAGATCACCAAGATATATGATGTCTTGGGATGGTCCGAGGAGCAAAAGGTTCCCATTGCTATCTTTATGTTGCGTGAAGAAGCAGATTACTGGTGAGAATCTATAAAACGTACCCAGCCTGACGCACTCAAGACGTCTTGGGAGAAGTTCCAAGAGCTGTTCAACTACAAGTACTTTCCCGAAAGTATTCGTCACATGAAGGAGGTGGAGTTTATCAAGTTGGAGCAAAACAATATGACCGTGTCACAATATGAGGATAAATATGCAGAGTTATCCCGATTTGCATCCCATTTTGTCGATAACGAGGAGCGAATGACGCGAATGTTTCTAAGAGGTTTGAAACCCGATATACATCAATACCTCATTTCTCACAAACTTTGTTTATATTCAGATATTGTGAATAGGGCTCAATTATTGGAGCGCGATAATGAGTCCGCACAACCAAAAGGCAATGACCAACAACACAATAATAATCGTACCGGTGGCCACGACCATCGAAACAATGATAACCATCGTGGGAGAAATTATCATGCCAAGAATGGTAACCACTTTGGTGGTAATCATGGCCAAGATAATAGAAGTGGAAATTTCAAGAAGAAATGGTTCAATAATGATGGAAAGACAGCAACACCGGCACCTGTTTCAAAGAAAAAAGAATGACCACCAGTCGTATGTTTCAAATGCGGACAAGAGGGACACATTTGTCCAAACTGTACGCAGCAATCCAAAGCATGTTATAATTGTGGAAAAGAAGGTCACCTACCCCAATTTTGTCGTACACCAAAGTCAAGTCCAGTTGGGACGATGGCACCAAAGGTGGATACGGACAAAACAAAGTTGGTGGTTTCAGGAAGAGCATTTTTCGTGACTTCTCAAAAAGTGAGTAACCCGAACGAAGTTAGCACGGGTTAGTTAATTATAAATTTTTGCGAAGTCTATACCTAATTAGATACCGGTTCTACCCATTCTTTTATCTCTCTTGCTTGCGCTCAACATTTAAGTAGAGAAGTTAGACTTTGACTTATCGGTTGAAACTTCGTTAGGAGAAACCTTCGTTACCTCCACTGTTTAGAAATCTTATTGATTCAAATCGACACTTTCACAGTACCTATCGATCTTATCTCTTTGAAAATACTTGCCTTTGATGTGATTTTAAGAATCGATTGGTTTACTACTCATCATGCTTTTCGTAAGGTTGTTAGCTTTCATATTTCTAACCAACCTTTTATGCGAATTCAAGCAACCAAACCACTAAAAGTCAATCATTGTCATATCAAGCCATAAGTAAAGAGCCCCGAGCCTTTCGCTGGTGACTTCCTTGTGTGGAATGCACCAAAGCCGAACTTTTCATAGGGGACGCGTGAATAATGGTGGCAAGTTAAAAGGTATCAATGTGACGTGATATTTAAGTCTTGGATTAGAGTCACAGTTTTGAATGATATTTCTATTGTTAATAAATTTCCTAACGTATTCTGGAAGACTTCTTAGCCTACCCCTAGAGTGTGAAATCGAATTTTGTATTGACCCTAGTACAAAACCCATTTCTTCAACCTTTAAATATTTCTTCAACCAAAACGAACGTATAATGTGCCAAAGACGTTGGCTTGAGCTGTTGAAGATTACGACCATACCATTCAATATCATCGTGGAAGAGCGAACGTGATAGCTGACGCGTTGAGTAGAAGATCGTATGCGTTTACGAGTGTGATGTTGTTAACACAAAGACCTATTTCGTATAACTTACAAATGATGAAGATAGAGTTAAAAACTCTAGGGACCCACGTGAAGACAACGAATATACGAGTAGAATCGATTTTAATCGATAAAGTTAAAGCCGTGCAAGCTATATACTCAGAGCTGGTGAATGTGAAGAAGAAGGTTCAAGAAGGCATTATCTCAACCCTCGATTTAATTAGCCCATTTGAAATCCTCGATCGAGTAGGAACTGTGGCCTATAAACTCGCCTTATCGCCAAGTATGTCGCGAGTTCATAACGTTTTTCACTTATCGATGCTACGTAATTATGTGGATGACCCGAACCACATTATTAAATTAGAACTAAACGAGATAACAGAAGTTTTAACATATGAGGATATACGTGTTAAAATCATAGATAAGAATGATTATATTCGACACTCAAAGGTTATACCTCAAGAGTTCGAATCTGAAATGAAGTCAAGGTATCCTCACCTCTTCGGTATACCAAGTACGTACGTAAATTTCGAGGTCAAAATTTCATAAGGAAGGGAGATTGTGAGACCCCAAATTTTATGAATAAAGATTTAAATTTCTTGAAATATTTTTTTGAATATTATGGAATGAATTTGATATAATGTTATACTTGTGGTAATATTTATAAATTTTGCAAAGTACGCAAGTTATTATATAATATTCGATTGGTCGGGGAATATTCGTTTTAACAGGGAATATTCGTACAACGGCACAATCATTGGTGGACCCCACAATGGAATTATTATCGGATTAAGGAAACGACAAAATTATTTTATGAAAATAACGGTTGAAGTTTTATCATTAAAACTGTTGAATTACTCGGTAGTAAAAGTACAGTAAAACACGTGGTTGCATAGTAGCACACGGTATTGATTATTGATGCTTACGTGAGAAGTCACTCAGTTTTATTCAATTATTGCTACAGTAATTACTGCGTAGTATCTCACATTATTTGATTCAATTATTGTCAATATTTTATATATTATTAAATCATTAATTGAGACGACAAAGTTATTAATATTATTATTTGCAATATTAACGATGTCTAGAAGTTCTGTCAATGAGAGGTTTGGTCACCTAATTGCGCGCCAATATGAAGAAATCCTTATTGGAATGTCCCCTCTTTTCTGGGAACGACCTAGTCGATTAATTTTGTGAATTATAATAAAGGTGATAAGTTTTGTGTTATTATTATTATAAATGTAATAAAACAGAAATTTTTTATATAAAACAGAATACTTTTTATAAAGTTTTGTTTTATTTGATTATAAATAGAATATAATATATTTTATTACGCATAGTGTTTGCATAGTAAATTTTTTTTATATAAAACAGAATTTTTTTTATAAAGTTATTTATTTTATTAGATTTTAAATAGAATGTATTATATTTTATTTTGCCTAGTAAAATCTTTTTATATAAAACAAAATACTTTTATAAAGTTATTTGTTTTATTATATTTTAAATAGAATATATTATATTTTATTATGCATAGTGTTTGCATAGTGTCTGCATAGTATTTGCATAGTAAATTTTTTTATATAAAACAGAATACTTTTATAAAGTTATTTGTTATATTAGATTTTAAATAAAATATATAAATATTTATATATGTGACACCCCTAAATCTCGGTACTTCATTACCTCAAGATTTGGTGTTCACGTAATCAAAACATTCATTTCTAACTGCACAATCATAATAGAATTGAATAATAAAAGAAAACATGCCCATACAGGATTAAACTTAAATAAAAGAAATCTCCCAGGTTATCCAACATTTAACAACAATCATTCAAATGCGGAAAATTAAATAACTTCATTATAATCTTTAAATCAAATTCTGAAAGTAAACTATCAAAACTATTACAAGTCTTCAGTATTTATTCATCTTTCCTTTTCCCTTACTGGTGCTAGGTACGTCACCCGTTTCAACTTTTGCTGTAAGAAATTTTATAGGCAAGAGTGAGCAAACAAGGCCCACTTGAAATAACAATAAGTAAACCTTTAAACTTTCACATCAATTGCCAATATTAGGCTCAATAAAACTGAACAATATATTATATTAACTTTCTAAAAATTATAACATTCACTGAGGGTCTAATGACCACGAATCATGTCCACAGTTATAAGTAATCTTTCAACTTTAACTTTAACAGTCATAATACTATAAGGACTCCACGTACTTAGGGGGATCAACCCTTCGTACAATGTATTGTGCACAACCATTTCAACGCTAAGCGTAAACCTCTATTAAAAGAGTTGTTCATCTCAGTATATTTAGAATACAAGTCCGCACCAAAGTAAGTTTGGTTTGGATAAGCTTTCAAGGTAATTTGGAGTTCAACGGACATCAACTAAGGATTAGTTGAATACAAGATAATAACACTATGTTATTGAATAATCATACTGAATAAACATTTCGTTCTAAGTTCATGCTTTAGGAATAATCTAATAGCATAACAATTGAATAATTTATCATACCTTGCTTTGAACAACGTTAAGCTAAGGTTACATTTTAGAATTTAATATCAAGCATGCACAACAAATAATAACTTGAACGATAAACTAAAGGTACTTGCATGCTA
Organism: Panax notoginseng; assembly: GCA_016801055.1. Lineage (NCBI taxonomy): Eukaryota > Viridiplantae > Streptophyta > Magnoliopsida > Apiales > Araliaceae > Panax > Panax notoginseng. The sequence continues at coordinate 43,435,466 of CM029020.1, forward strand.
ATATAACTAGTTTAGAGTTAAGAAAACTTGCACAATTATAAAAGTAGAGTTAGAGAACTTGCATAAGTATAACATAACAGTGAAAAGTAACCTTGCTGAATAATAAAGTAGCAAAGGTTAGGGAACTTGCCTCGTGCGTAGGTTAAACAATTACTATTCACGTTCACCCCAAGTCATACACATACCATATGTATTGACAATACACATTAGTTACACTAACATTACCTTTATGAGTTCCTTTATTACTCTTAGTATAGCTACTAACTAAGTTTAAGTTTAAACAACAACACATCTTTTCATGAACATTACTTTTTAGCTTTATTACAACTACTTAAGTGATCATGTCATTGTACCACATGTACATTAACAACTTGATACAACATCCTAATACATTTCCAACATGTTATCGTTAAGTTATACTAATACCCAAAGGGTTGCACTTGCATTCGTGCATCCTGACGCCCTCCGATTGGCTCTAAATACACAACAGTCCTAAAGATGTCCATTTTGACTACTGTTACAGACCTCAAATTAAAAACCTTAAAACATGAAAGTTGTAGGTCTACTCGTCTTCTTTCCTAATCATCTTGAATTACCTCAATCGGAGTTCGTATGAAAATCTTATGGCCGTTTTACTACAGGAGGTCAAAACTGCCCAACTAGGACACTTTTTCGGCGCCGGGACGCGGAACAGTGGCGCTGGGGCGCGAGCTACGGTGCTGGGGCTCGAGCTTCAGCGCTGGGGCGCGAGCTATAGCTCTGGGGCGCGAGCTACTGGCCCATTTTGGCGCTAGGGCGTGAAATTTGGCGCCAGGGCGCGAAATTTGGCGTTGGGCCGTGAATTTTGACGCTGGGGCGTCGAAACTCACAGAACCAACCCCGAAAGACAGAGCAAAGCTACTGTCTAATTTATTTTTAACAACCAATGGCATCTAACAACATGTATAACTTCATAAAAATTACACATAAAAGTTAACAATCATCCATATACCAATTACCAACCACTAATTAACATTATCATAGACTAATTCTTTGAAAATACTGTGTTTTAAAAATTAAACTCCATTGACGAAATATAAATTTACAGTGGATGTAAATTGACACTGCTATCAACCAATTTTGATTCCTTTGAAATACAAGTATACCAATATATACCCCAATTACCATGTATAGTCCAATTTCTCAGTTAGTATACAATTTCTTGAATACGTAATTTAGAATACCATCATATTTATATATTAAGCATACAATTATATACAAATATATATATATGCTAGTATAACAATAACCAACACATAGATTACAAGAATTTTGTAAAAACTTATACACAGTGAAGTTGAAGAACACCGACTATCAAATTCAAAGAGACAATATACCGTAAAATAGATATTAAGGTTATAAACACGTACCTTTTGTTGTTAAGAAAACATTGTTAACAAAATCTGTTTTGAAAAATCACGCACTTGACTTCTTCTCAAACTCGCTGAACTTTTCCTTTCTCTTTTCTTAATTCTCTCAGCAATAGACTAGGTATTAACACTGAGCGTAAAACTGATAAATCATACAAGTAAAATAACTGTTATGGCAATAATAAACATATTTACTCTTATCAGTTACCAAACATATAACGTATAATCTTATAAATATAAATATATTTTATTTATATATTTGTTTTATTCTATTAGTAATATAATTTAAAATTAAAAAAAATTTCAAAAGCCATAAGGCCTTGTTTGGCAACCCATTTATAAAATAAAAGATTAATATACTTACACCTTGTTTGGCAACACTAAATTAAAATTACTTTACTTTAATTTAATAACTCTTTATAACATAGTTATTTGTCAAACTTTATGTAATAACAATTAAATAAATTACTTAATCACATAACTCAATCCACATAATACATTAATTATTTAACAAATAAATAATTAACTAATTACATTAATTATTTAGCAAATAAATAATTAACTAAATAAACTCAATCAAATTGAAGAATTACTTATTCAATAATAAACACATCCAATAAATATTTATATAAATCAATAAATATTTATAACTTACATTTTAACAAATAAATAATTAACTAATTACATTAATTATTTAGAAAATAAATAATTAACTAAATAAACTCAATCAAATTGAACAATTACTTATTCAATAATAAATACATCCAATAAATATTTATATAAATCAATAAATATTTATAACTTACATTTTAAAAAAATATGAAATGTTACAATATATATATATATATATATATATATATATATATATATATATATATATATATATATATATATATATATAGAATATATTATATTTTATTGCATAGTATCCTTTCCATTCTCCTATAAATAGGATGCTTAGTTAGAATTGAAAAACCACACAAAAAATTCAGAGAATTCTTCTTCTATAATCTTGAGCGTATTTCTTTAAGGGTATTATTTTTTTCGTATTCATGAAGAGAACTTTTGTTATTCCATTCTTTATTATTATGTTGGAATAACCTGTCTATGCGAAGTACCACATAGATGGTGAAATTCTTCTGTTATTCCATTCTTTATGATTCTGTTGGAATAACCTGTCTGTGCGGTCTATCGCATGCCTGGTGAAGTCTTTTGTTATTCCATTCTTTATTATTCTGTTGGAATATCATGTCTGTGCGTTTACGCATGACCTGGTTCCATTATTTATTATTTTGTTGGAATAACCTATCTGTGTGGTCTATCGCATGCATGGTGAATTCTTCTATTATTCCATTATTTATTATTTTGCTGGAATAATCTGTCTATGTGGATTACCACATGCATGGTAAATGACCCTTCGTATTCATTTCTTATTAAATTATGGAAATGATTTGTCTACGTGGATTACCGCATGGTGGGTGAAAATCCATTGCAGTTTCATATATTCTATGATACTCATTTGGTTAAAATTTTGGCTTCTATACTCCATGAAATTAGTGGAATATACTTGATATTTGCACTTCATCCAGTATCTTTTCATAGAAATATTCTTCTGAGCATTCTTAAATTTTTACTCCACAAAGTAGTATCATGTTGAAAATTTGGACGTTATTGGTTTCTGGATAAATTAATTCTTGAACTTGTTTTATTGAATTATTATGTCGTTGTCATCATCCTCATGTTTATATTATGTTGAAAGTCATTTGTGGCCTATAGTGCATAGATGGACTTGGTATGATTATGACCAAGGATTATTCGGTATAATCATGACCGTAATGTTACAAATGATGTGAAATAAGTCCTCATTGGCCCATAGTGCATTGATGGACAGTTTTGGTATGATTATGACTATGGATTCTCTTCGGTCAAGAGTGCAAATATGAATTATTTTATGGCATGATCAGGATCGTTGATGAAAACATGATTATCTTTGGCCCGTAGTGCATGGAAAATTCGTGGTCGTGATACTAAAGAATATCATTGGCCTGTAGTGCAGGGATGATTTGATGGTGTGGATTATTTATTAAGCGGAGTCTCAGCGATAAAAGTGATGAAAAACCTTTTAAATCATAGAAGATAGTATATTTTATTCTCTACTTCACTCTTCTAATGGATTTCTTGTTCCGGTGCAGTTAAACTTGATGTTTGTTATATTGTATCAACTTAACACTGTTGAAGGCTAGGATAATTTATTCTGCATTATCTTAGTCAAAATATTTCTTATTGGGCTAGTTGAGCTCACCCTTTCTTTCACTATTCTCTTCAGGAAATGAGAATATAGTTGGGACTAGTCGGGGAATGGATTGACGGTCCAAATGGTTGCATTAGTAGTAATAAGATTGAATTTGAGTGTGGATATTGTCTAGAAGAAAATATTCGTATTAAAACTCCTAGTTTACGTTTTGTCGTATTTTACATGACAGTTGTATTACATAACACGAGGTTGTATGTCATTAGACATCTTTTATGATAGTGACAAAACACCCTTCAAAAATTGGGTTCACCTCACCCTATTCGGTTCACCAAAATTAAATATCAAATGACGCATACAATACGATACACTTATCTAAAGTTCTCAACAAAATTATTTCCATACTATTTAGGGAGAACCTCAACAGCTATAGACCACCGTTCTATTCCCCTGTTATCCCCGCTTGACCCAACAATACTCTTATTACGTTAAAGGAATTGTGAAGCAAAAGGGTGAGCACAACTAGCTCAGTAAAGAATATCATGACTAAAGATAATTAGATTATCAATAGCCTTCATCAGTAATAAATCAGAGATTTAGAACATATGGTAGATGATAAAAGTTTTCAACCATAGTTGCAGCGGAGCGAGCAATCCATTAGAAGAGTCAAATAGACTATAAAGTCTATTATCTTCTCCATATTAAAAGTCCACCAACAATGTTTTATCTCTGTAACATCAATCAACAATTCATTTCCACAATCATGTGAACAACTCATAATCATAATTGTGATTCTAAATTCCTCTTCGCACCCAGGACGAAGATAATTTTCATTACCTATCTTTACATGAAACATCAAAAATCATGGTTATACTAAATCAAAATTCTTGTTCATAATCATACTAATAAATTTTTCTTTGCACTAAAGCCAAAGATATTCATTAACACTTCATCTTTGCACTACAGGCCAAAAACATACAATTGTATTTTAGAAGAGTCACGAATTATCCATATACTAAGGGCCAAGGATATTCGTGTTTCCAACAATGGTCATGATTATACCGAATAATCCCTGATTATTATCATACCACAACTGTCCATCAATGCACTACGGGACAATGAGGACTTTTATCACATCATTTGTAACATTACGGTCATGATTATACCTAATAATTCCTGGTCATAATCATACTAAGTCCATCTATGCACGTAAGCCACAGATGACTTTCATCACAATATAATCATGAGGATGATGACAATAATATAAGCATTAATCAAACGAAACAAGAATAAATATTAAAGAATTTAAATTTATCCAGAGTTTAAAATATCTAAATGTTATCAATCACTTAATAATCTCATAATCTAATATCATTAATATTTTAACAATATTTTAATCATTTCTTAAACTTATAAACAATTTATTTTAATTATTTACACTTTACCAAATAATACATTTAATCATTCAAAAATTTCATACTCATAAGTTTTCATTACCAATGATCAAATCCTTCATCAAAAATCTGCATATACCTTATATAGGATTTCTAAGACATAAAATCTTATTTACCAATTTTTCAACTTCACATAACATAATTAATTCATATGTTCGGAACTAAAGCATTTTCATGAAAAATAACAAATCAATTCCAAAAAGTTTTCTTTTCTGGGATTTAGCATAATATAGTCCCATATTGAACATATATAATTTTCAGAATTTTTAAAATTCATTTACTATTTTTCATATGGCCAAAACTGCCGAATATTTAGACATTTATCATACACTGTACTTTTGCCCAAAAATTCCAAAATTTACAGGGTATACTCCTTTATATATATGTACTCTCAATAAAAATTTCACCAATTTTGGAGTTAACCACAAGGAGTTATAAGGGTTTACTTTTAAAATTGTATGTTCCTATAAAATTCATAACTCCTAATCTATACATCCAAAAATCGTCATTTTTGGACACAATCTAGAAAACTCATCAAATTATCATTTCAAATTTTTTCAGAATTTTTTAGGGTTAGAAAAATTACGAAACTGCAAATGGATTTTCGCCCGCCATGCGGTAATCCACGTTGACAAATCATTTTCACAATTTAATAAGGAATGAATACGAAGGATCATTCACCATGCATGCGGTAGTCCATACAGACAGGTTATTCCAACAGAATAATAAAGAATGGAATAACAAAGGAATTCACCAGGCATGCGATAGACCACACAGACAGGTTATTCCAACAGAATAATAAAGGATGGAACCAGGTCATGCGTAATCCGCACAGACAGGATATTCCAACAGAATAATAAAGAATGGAATAACAACAGAATTCACCACGCATGTGATAGACCGCACAGAGAAGTTATTCCACAGAATAATAAATAATGGAACCAGGTCATGCGTAATACGCACAGACAGAATATTCCAACAGAATAATAAAGAATGGAATCAGGTCATGCATAATCCGCACAGACAGGATATTTCAACAGAATAATAAAGAATGGAATAACTGAAGAATTTCACCATATATGCGGTACTTCGCATAGACAGGTTATTCCAACATAATAATAAAGAATAGAATAACAGAAGAATTTCACCATGTATACAGTGCTTCGCATAGACAGGTTATTCTAACATAATAATAAAGAATGGAATAGCAGAAGCTCTCTTCATGAATACGAAAGAAATAGTACCCTTTACTATAATAATAATATCCCTTACCTTATAAGAAAACTGGATATTGGAATAGTGAGATAGCAGACTTCTCTTCTTCTTTCTCTCTATAATTTCTCTCTATAATAATTGCTCTATAGCTTTAGTGAATTGGTGAAAAATAATGAAGGAATGAGCTTCTATTCATAGGAAAATATAGTTTCGATAATTGCACGTTTTGGGGCTCAAAATATTACAGTATAATACCTTTCTCTTTTTATTCATTTTTAATTTAGTCCTGCAAGTATTATCAAACTTGCACCAACTCCCCTATAGTATGAATTACAGTATAGTACCTCCATCTATACCTCCATTTTTAATTTAGTCATGCAAGTATTATCAATCTTGCACCAACTCCCCTAATAGTAAATGAATGTGAATCAATAGTACACACATGTGAACAAATAGTTATAATCATGTGAATTAATAGTAATTAATTGCTCATTTATCCGGTTAATTACCCGATTGGTCAATATAACCTCCAAACATCAATTATTATCGAAATAAATATCAATTTTCACTAACACTAATAATTTTAACACAATGGGACTATCAATTTCATCTTTAATCAACATGAACTTATTTATCATTAATATTATAATTCACAATATTTAACAACCAGATAGTTCCCAGGAAAAGAGAGGGCTTTCCGATAAGGATTTCTCCCTATTAGCGCGTAATTAGGTGACCAAACCTCTCCTTGACAGAACTTCTAGACATTATCAATATTGCAAATAATAATATGAATAACTTTATCGTCTCAATTATTGATTTAACAATATATCATATTATGCAGATGATACGGTGACAATAATTAAATTAACAATATGAGAGATATGATGCAGCAATTACTATAGCAATAATTGTGTATAACTGAGTGACTTCTCAATTAAGCATCAATAATCAATACCGTGTGCTACTATGCAACCACGCGTATTACTGTACTTTTACTACCGAGTAGTTCAACAGTTTTAACGATAACACTTTCGCCGTTATTTTTATAAAAAGATAATTATGTCGTTTTCTAACTACGACAATACTTCCGTTGTGGGGTTCACCAATGATTGTGTCGTCGTACGAATATTTTCTGTTAAAACGAATATTCTTCGGCCAAACAAATATTATATAACCACTTGCTTACTTTGCAAAAATTGTAAATATTACCCACAACTATAACATTATATCAAATCCACACCATAATATTCAAAAATATATTTCGAGAAAATTATTATTTATTCATAAAAGTTGGGGTCTTACAAGTTGAGTGCACATATCATTCATGTTCAAAGGCATAGACAACTCTATCATGCTTGCTTATAAGGTCATAATGCAAGTAATAAAATGCTCATCAAAGGTAGTTTCTAAAACTTTTAAATTTCTCTTTAAAACACATACTAAATTGAGCTTGACAACCTTTTATGTGCAATATATCTTGATATTACATTCCATGTCCATCCGCACACATAACTAGATCACATTCACATGTTCCCAAAGTCAAAACTTAAAAGACTCAACGTTCGTCAAGTTTCATTTTCAAAACTTCAAGTTTTTCTTTCAAAACACCTTAAACCAAGCTATATCAATCTAGTATATGCAAGGTAACTTTAAAACTACATTTTATGTCCGTTGATAAGCGTACATAGGATCCAAGGTCAGAACTCAAAGGACACCAAATTCATCAACTTCTGTTTCTCAAAAACTTTAAGTTTTCTTTTAGAAAATCATGTTAAAGCATTTCTTTATGAGTAAAGAAATCTTAGCTATATGACATGTCTAATATCATGCATATTCATGTTACATGACTTAGAATAATATATTCCATCGTCGGGAGCACTATACTTGCGTGTGTGCTCGATCGACGCCCTCCGATCGCCTCCTATTACATAACAGTCACCAAGATAACTATTTTTACCCTTCCTAACGACCTCAAATTGAAAGCCTTAAAGAAAAAAAGTTGTATATCTATTCGTCCTCGTTCCGGATCATCTTGAATCACCTCAATCGGAGTTCGTATGAAAAAGTTATGACTGTTTTAGTAAAATGTGACAACCACAAAATAGTTCCATTCCATCCAACCTATTATGAGTCGCCAAATACATGGTACAGAAAATAACTACAACTTTATTACAACAATTATCGTGCAAAATATGACAACACATATGCTGTGAGTTTGGATACATATATATACAAAATGTGACTCATGTCCCAACCGTGGACAGCACCTCACAGTGACACCTTACATAAATGTATAGTCAAAAACTGTTTTAGAAATTGGAATCTTTGGGAAGTACTCAAGGAAACCTTCGTACATGGGAGGCCATGCTTCTAGGTTATGATAGATATCATATGGCCACAGAATTATCCTTGGTTGACCTAATAGACCCCAAAGAAAACGAGAAGATTACTATCATATTCTTCCCAATGGTGAGTCTTCTCTTAACATATTATTATTTTCACTGTCTCTAATTGAGAATTATACTTCAAACAAATACCAAGATTATATAGGCAGTGCTCATAAATATACTCAGCAAGTGGATGTGCACAATCCTGTCTTATAATGACACGAGGTTGTATGACATTAGACATCTTGTATGATAGTGGCAAAACACCCTTCCAATGTTGGGTTCGCCTCACCCTATTGGATTCATCAAATATAACTACTAAATGATGACCATTGTTCTATTTCCCTGTTACCCCCGCTCGACCCATCTACATTTGTATTACCTGAAAGGAATTTTGAAACAGAAGGGTGAGCACAACTAGCTCAGTAAAGAATATCATGACTAAAGATAATTAAATTATCAATAGCCTTCATCAGTAATAAATCAGAGATTTAGAACATATGGTAGATGATAAAAATTTTCAACCATAGTTGTAGCGGAACGAACAATCCATTAGAAGAGTCAAATAGACCATAAAATCTATTATCTTCTCCATGTTAAAAATCCATCAACAATGTTTTATCCCTGTAACATCAATCAACAGTTCTGGTCCATAATCATATAAATAACTCATAATCATAATTGTGATTCTAAATTCTTCTTCGCAGCCAGGACGAAGATAATTTTCATCACATGTCTTTACCTGAAACATCAAAGATCATGGTTATACCAAATCACAGTTCCTGTTCATAAACATACTAATAAATTCATCTTTACACTACGGGCCAACGATATTCGTCAACAGTTCATCTTTGCACTACTGGCCAAAGATATTCAACAACATGTCATCTTTGCACTACAGGCCAAAGATATTCATCAACAATTCATATTTGCACTACAGGCCAAATATATTAATATCTCAAAGAAATATATAATAATTTCAGAATTTATATAAACAATAATTATAACCATGCTGATCAATTCACCTTTTCACTTAAGCTAAAGATATTCAGTTATAAATTCAATGGTCATGATCATATCAGCCAACAATTCAACTTTGTACTACTGGACAAAAAAAACCCATAGTCATGATCATACTAACAATCTACCCATCTTTACACTCAAGTTAAAGAGAATTTCAACACCAGGGTTATAAAAATGTTATATATGATAATAAAAACAATATGATCAAAATATGGATTTAATTTCAAGAGTAATATTCATAAATCAACTATAATTTGGTCAGAAAAAAATTAATTTTATCGTGAATAGTAACTCGTGAATAGTAACTCATGAATAGTAACGCGTGAATAGTAACTCATAAATAGTAACTCGTGAATAGTAACTCATAAATAGTAACCCCGACACAAAAAGGTAAAAATTACATAATAAAATCTATACCAATATTTCGGTATAATGATATTGAAAGAATAATATTTCTTAAATTTATAAATAATTTATTTTAATTGTTAACACTTTACTAAATAATGCATTTAATCATTCTAAAATGCCAAACTCATAAGATTTCATCAGCAATAACCAAAACCCTCATCAAAAATCTGCATATACCTCATATAGGATTCTCAAGCCATAAAATCCTATTTTCCAATTTTCTTACTTCACATAACATATTTAATTCATTTACTCATAACTAGTCAATTTTCATGAAAAATACCAAATCAATGTAAACAATTTTTCTTTTCTGAGATTTAGCAGAATATAGTCTCATATTAAACATATATTTTTCCTGAAATTTGTAAAACTCATTTACTAATTTTCATACGGCCAAAACCGCCGAATATTTAGACATTTATCATAAATTGTACTTTTATCCAAAAATTTCGAAATTCACAGAGTACACTGATTTTATATAGATGTACTTCTAATAAAAATTTCATTAATTTTGGAGTTAACCACAAGGAGTTATAAGCAGTTACTTTTAAAATAGTATTTTCCCATAAAATTCATAATTCTTAATCTATACATCCAAAAATCACCATTTTTGGACACAATCAATAAAACTCATCAAAATATCATTTCAAATTTTTCTAAAGGTCAGAAGAAGTACGAACTGAAAAACAAAACAACCCTTAAAATCCCTTACTATCCCTTACCTCAAAAGAACAACACTTCTGACTGGATATCGGATATGACGCTGAAGGAAACTTGTACTGATGAATAGTAACTCACCAAGTATCTAAATACTCACAAAATACACTTGATAATCTAGAGAGAAAAAAAGAGAAAACTTATGAATTCTGGTGTGATTTTTAATTCTAACTTAGCCCTCTATTTATAGAAAAATGTTAGCACGCCGAAGCAGACTTGACCTGCTACCTGATGGCTTTACCTGCTACTATTCTACCCAACAAAAATCAGCCATCTTCCCCAACAACCAAAAGTGGGGCCCACCCATTTCTAGAATTTTTCACCAAAATCATTTATAAACCTAATTTCCGAATCAGTCACCTCTTAAAATTCATAACAAATCATGCGTTCATTTTTAACGGTTCAAAATTTGTGAACATATACTCTACTTACATATGTATAATATATCCAAAAATCACAACGATCCAACAGTCAGATTAAAAATTATAACTCACACAATAAAGCTATAAGAACACTGATTTGATCTTTTAATACCTCCAGTCCGATAAAATACAGATAAAATACCTCAACATTAATTCCTTCATTTATAACCGCATAAATAAATCCGTCATTTATATCCACATCAAATAAATATTTCATTATCATATAGATCAATAATTAATTATTCACAAATAATATTATAGAATCACAATAATGACACCTAGACAGTTCCCAGGAAAGAGGGGGTTTTTCGATAAGGATTTCTCTTTACTAGCGCGCAATTAGGTTACCAAACCTCTCCTTGACAGAACTTTTTAGACATTGTCAATAATGCTATCTAATAATATTATTCAAATAATATGAATTATTGATCTGATAATGGAGATACTGTGCAGTGACAATTATTGAAACAACAATAATATAAAATATCAACGCAGCAATTATTGATTCAATAAAATAAAATATTGAACAGATATTACTGTAATAATTATTGAGTAGTGCCTTCTCACGTAAAAATCAATAATTGAAAAAATTTTGTGCAATACCGTGTGCTACTGTGCAACTACGCGTATTACTGTATTTTAACCACCTGGTATTCCAACAGTGTTAACAGTAACAACTACGCCGTTATTTATAAAAACTCAAATTTGTCGTTTTCTTCATCAGACTGTTATTCTGTTATGGGGCCCACAAATGGCTGCGCCGTCGTACGAATATTCCCCGACAACAAGAATATTTCACGACCAAACGAATATTCCCCGACAACAATAAGTATTTTATAGCCACTTGCGTATTTTGAAAAAAATTCATATATCACCCTTAACTTTAACTTTTATCAATTTAACCATTTACTGAATAGTAATTATAAGAAAAATTGAATATTTTTATTTCATAAAATTCGAGGTCTTACATAAAACATATAAAACTAGTCATTGCAGAACACACCCCCCACCGGGGCGGGGGTTTAGCCTTAAAAATAGCCCACCGGGGCGGGCCTAGCTGCTGCAAACTCGGATTTTGTTCTCTGTTATGAACCATAATGCCAAACTTTCCTTCTAACCTTCATAATTTGAGTTATACATGTCCAAATTAGTCCGTTTTCGATTCTATGAATTTGTAATTCATAAAACTATAACATACCAAATACCCATCAACTAACATAAACATTAACTAACCCAAATATGAATTTGCAACTCATGTTCATGTTTTAAAAAGTTTAGCGAATTCATTCACTATGAATTCGTTTCTAAACCAAATTGATTCATTTAACTTTCGTTGTTTTCACATTTAACTATATTAACAATATCTAGCAATAATTCATGGATTACAACAATTCTTATCCATTAATTTTGTGACTCAAAAGCTACTTTTTCATGACATTTCTAGTGATTGAAAACTTAGGAAATCAAAAGCATTTGGGATAGTGCCATTACCTCTTTGAAGCTTAATTGAATTCCCTCAACACACTGATTATGCTCCCTCAATTCTCAGCAACAAACTCTCTATATAACTATCAAGAATTCAAGCAACATAACTTATGAGGGGGAGCTCCCAATTTATAGAGAAGCTCTTACCCAATTCATGGATTTGTTCAACAAATTAAACCAAGGAAAAGTATAGGAATCCATTGGGCAAGAAGAAGTTGGTAATGTGTTGTTAGAGATCATCATTATGCCCACTCCCTCTATAATCATTATCTAGCAAAGCTTGGGAAGAAAAGAAGAACATAGGCCTTAGCCTTTTTGGATTACACATGAAGGAGAATGAGGGCAATTGGACACTCATTTTGGGACAATTTCCAAATACTCAACATTCTTGCAACATTAGACTATATAATTATACACAACTCTTATTCTTATGCTATGTTGTATACACATATCAACCAGACATTATAACTTAGTGTCACAATATGATTTATCATTGCAAGATAGTAGATGTTATGTAACATACATATAATCTATGTACATTTTATTTTAATGTCTACCCACATGTATATTGTCACATAATTGTCACACTACACTATATAGTATAGTTGCATTATTGCTCACTAATAACTTAATATCTCCTTTTCATAATTACTTACACATCAATATTGCAATAAATATTTTAATAACACATATTTATTTACTTCCATCTTTTAGAGTACACATATAATTGTCTCATCACATAGGATGAGATAATAAAACCTATTTAAATCAACTTTATGATTTAATTACTTTCACCGTATAATTTTTGTATATCATTAATCCCAATTAAATGTCACACTTCATGTAGTCTTAAGCCTTAGGTATTGTATTTTACTACTACCCACATTTTCTATATTACACATAGTAACATGAAAAACTATTTACCGATAATGTCCACATTAATATTTTAATTGGCCTAAATATCATTCAGTTGGGTACTTTCAACCCATTATCACATTTTAATATCACAACGATTAATTAATATTAATCATTCATTTTCTTCATGTAAAACACATATATTGATTCACCATCTTACTTAAATGAATTACTCCTTTCATTTAATTTACTATCACGCCACTGCCTCACAAGGCTTTAACACTCAAATTATATTAGTCAATAAATCTCTAACCAATATTTATCTAAAGATATATCAACTTTCTTCTCTCGTCAACAACGTTCATATAAAAATCTAAACCTAGCACACATAGAGTCTTTATTAGTATTCAATATAGTACACTGAGTGGTTTTCCACAAACAACCAACAAATTAGTTTTCGTCTTGTCAACACTGCTTTCACAATGAGTTAGATAGATTACTAATTCGTATATACCTCCGCACTCTGAAGGAATCGTTTAGCCCAACTCCTATACTTTCACTATTAAAGGGTACGGTTGCACAACCTTAGACTTGATACTTACTCATACAAATACTCAAGAAATTGGTGGTTATCAAATATATTTAATGTCACCAACTTACTATGATAAAATAATTTTACATAAATTATTTAATATCGATAGATAAATTTCTATCCATATTCTTTACTTCAAATAACTCGCCTCCTCAATAAATAACAAATATATAATAATAATATATTCATTAAACACAGAAATCACGTATTGCATAGTTTATATTACCCCATGCAATACCATACCACATACCTTATATCACACATATATATATATATATATATATATATATATATATATATATATATATATATATATTCTTATTTGAACCCTTCACATGCTTTATGAATTTTATTTACTAAATTCTTATTTTAATATTTTCTAAAAATTCGGGTTCTTACATTTCCACTGGCAATTCAACCTCTCCTACAACATCTCGTCGAGACCCATCGAAGGCTCTTTTGACTATATGATTGCTTTGGATCCGGTTGGAATTAATCTTCATTCTTTCCAACGTGGCATATGGGCAGATATTTAGGGATGATAGTCCATCTATTAGCACACATTCGACCACATATCTGGAAGACGTCACTACTATGTGAAGTGGATTGCAATGACCCGTTTCTTCAGGGGGTATCTCATCATCAGTGAAAGATATCACATTGCTGTTGAAAATGTGATTTACCAGATGATGAAACTTTTCAACATCCACCGTCTGTGGCAGGTGGGCTTCTTCTAATATCTTTATTAAGACCTTTCAATGATCTTTAGAAGAGAATACCAAGTCCATAATAGATATCTGTTGAGGTGTTTCTTTCAAGATTTGTTGTGACGGCCCTGAATCCGGGTCCCTAATCACCGAGGATCCGGTACAATCATTCTATCACTATTTGCGGAAGATATAAACATAAATTATTTATACAATAAACGTACACATTATTTCTCCAAAATCTAGTAACCTTAACTTATACACAATTCATAAACTATCTAACATATAACATATATATCAAACTATACTATTACAAATTAGCTCCACATTTTATCCCAAGCTGAACTTGGCATTATCCTTTCCCTGTATCCGACATTTTCTCCTTAATCTGCAATGTTAAATTATGATATAGCAAGGGTGAGCATGAAAGTTGCCCAGCAAGTTTAAATTCAATAATATAACGATATATCATGATTGAAAGAGTCTGAATAATAAGCTAGCTATAATTCAACAATATAATTGTGAGCTAGCAGGAACAAATTTATGACTGAACAAGTATTATACATGAACAAATATATCTGAATCAACTGGTAATGAAGGTGATCAGCCTTTCATACCTGACTTATACATGCAATATGTACAAAGTATAGTTCTACAGTGGCAATCAGCAATGATTAACCATAAGCTTATCCGAATGAAACAACTCTTAGTGGAGTTAAGTAAAAACAAACTTGCATGAACCGTTGATTACTGTTACGCAATTTAATAAGCTTTGTCTGGTCGAAGACCTAATATATAAATAATATCGATATACAAATTAGAATAATATCATCACAGTAATTAAAATAACCTAAACATATAACACATAACCCTATCAGTCTATAACATATATACGACTCGGTATCAGGTCAAACTATTTCAGTCTGACTTGAGTTCGACAAAGTTCTAACGTCCCAACGGTCTAGCCGGACAAAATTTTGAGTTTAAGTTCAATTAAACTCTGTCTTAACACCTAACAATTATCTCAAATAATTTTAGTAACAGTCAACATATTTTTCTACGTCTCATAATAATTTTCACTTAATTATTATCATTTATCATGATTTTTTTAATCATTAAACTCGTATTTCAATAAATTAAATACCACATAATCCCATTATCATTAATATTTATTTATTATCAAATATTAATGAACTACATGTTATAATATTATAATATATTTATAATATCACAAAGTATTTTTAATACCTTAAAATCACCTTTATATGATTTTAAAATAAATTAAATTCATTATCCGATAATTGCTGTTAATATTAAAATATTAATATTTTCATGATAAAATATCAAAAGTTATATGTTATAACTTAAAATATTTTTATAACACTTAAATCATTTTTATATGATTTTTAAATCATTTATTCTATTTTTTCATAATTTATTAAATATATTTATTAAATAAACTAATTATCATTAATATTTATTAATTAATAAAATTCATCAGAAAATATCAAAAATCACTAAAAACAACTTAAAATATTTTCTTTTACATAATATTATTTTTCATGATTTTTTATGTATTAAAATCATTTTTAAATTATTTATTTAATATTATAACTAAATAAATTAAATACCATTTATATTCCAAAAATATTAAATATATATGAAATATACTCTAAATAATAAAAAACTATTTTTCAGACTTTAAAATAATTTTTCAGAATTTATTTTATATTTTTAATAATTAAAATCTATTTTTTTCTATTTTTAATTAATTTTCAAAAAATCAGAAAAAAATTAATTAGAAATTGTCGCTAAAGGGCCCTATAGCGACAGACCCGTCGCTATAGGTGTTCTTGGTGTTCTTGATGCCTGCCCAGAAAACGCATGTCAGACACCGAATGTGCTAGTTTGACCGGTTGTAACTTTTTGATCCTTACGTTTTGGGGTTTGAAATTAAGTTCATGTTATAGTATTTATGCAATACTATAATCCCAAACAAATTTCCTGGCTAGAATGCACCATATCAAGAAGTTATGAAGCATCAAACAAATTGTCAGACACTATTCTTCATTTCTGGGTATTCAAGAAATGAAGAACAGCTCCTCGTACCTATTTTAGATCTTAATAACTTTCATTCCAGGTCTGTTTGGTGCGATCTAATGGTTCAATGTTGTAGAAAACATGACAGGGTACAAATATATGACATCACTTTAACCTAACAACATTATCTACGTAAGATCTGAGCCGGTCAAATTAGCCTAGAAAAACTGTTGTTGAACATTTCTGGGTTTTCCAGAAATGTTCTTCAGCAGATGGTCAACACTAGTTTGACCAGTCGTATCTTTGTTCCTGTGAACGATCAGGTTGGTCTAATGGCTTACATGCATAGTATTCATGTCAGTCTACAATTATATAACAACCACATGACCAAATTATCTAAACACAGCGAGATCCGTGGCCTGCAAAACGTGGTCAGAGATTCTGGAAATTTTCTGGGTTTTCCAGAAGTCAGTTTCGTGCTCAGTCAACGATGTTTGACCAGCAATAATTCTCGATCTACACATGATCTGGACTTGATTCAAGTTCCAGATCTAAGACCTTATAACAAAGAACAGGTTCCTAACATAAAACACAACAACCAACTAACAGATAACGATCTATGGGCTCTGACATATGGCTGTCAGGCCACTATTTTTAATATTTCCAGATTTCATAAAATGCTAAATTCGAGGACTTTGATGTTATGGATCTAGGATTTAACAACCTAGATCACTAATTAACACCTTATTACATAACTTTAACCAAATAAAAACAACATTTAACATCAAATAATCAGATTTCTAAGATTAGGGTTTTTATACCTTTAAAACTTGAATTTTTGATTTCTGATCCTTGAATCTGTTATTGGATTGCTAGAACTTGATCATGGCTTGGTTTCTCAGTCTCTCTCTCTCTCTCTAAATCCCGAATTTCTAGAGAGTGGATGGGTTTGGAGAAATGATAAACAAAGTAGACTTTTTCTTACTTTAATTATTTATTTTTAGTTTTTTATTTGATTCATTGTATCTAGTGGGTATAGGTGGCCCAAAATCAGATTTGGGATAGATTTAAGCACATATTGTATATCTAAATAGGCGAGTCACCAAGATTGGACATATCCTTTACTTAATGCGTAAGAAAAGGGCACTTTGGTGTTTTTCATTTTAATTTAATGGAATTTGTGCCAATTAGCGCAAACCCTTAGGATTTAGGGTTTGGTTAGAGTTTAGGGTTTGAGCCATTTAGGGTTTAGGGTTAAAACCCTTAGATTTTGAAAATAAATTCTAAAATTTCTAAATTAGGTTTTCAAAAATAGAAAATTAATATTTTTAAATTATAATTAGAATTTTCTAATTATACTAAAATTCCTTAATCAAAATTTAAATATTGCTAATTAGGATTCATATTTCCTAATTAAACTCGTAAATTTAGCAATTAGGGTCAAAATCATATATTAGGGTTTTAAAAATCCCCGGAACTGAACTTAGGGTTTCAGAACCGGTTTCTAGGGTTTCTTATCCATTTCTAGGGTTTTCTAACCGAAAATGGACGTTCTAAATATATACTTAAGGTTTGTCACAGATATCATTTATCTGGACAACCCTTAACCACATCATGTACACACATAACATAAACGCTTATTCCCTTAATCATGAATAATTCACCTAAATCCTTCACAAAATTTTAAAATCCTCAAAATTCCTTCTTAAAAATATCAAACGCATACACTTATTTTCTATCTAGGTTCTAATTTTGTACCTTAAATCAATTAATAAAAATTTTAAAATTTTTCTAAATTCTCGGGTTGTCACATTCACCCCTTCCTCTAAAAATTTCATCCCCGAAATTTACCTTACACCGAACACCATTCTTACACAACATCGCATGCTACCCAAGACATTCTTCACAAGAATTAAAGTTTTGAAATTGTGCTGAGGGGTTTTTTAGACTATTGTCTGTCATTTTCGCAAAGGTTTTATGGAAATTCATCCGTAAACCGTCTTGACTTACGGACATAATGGGTATTTAATCCAGTATGCCATGTACTTAATAAGTACTGCTGGTCGAATCTGTTTCTCGTCTCTGCCTATAGGCGCAAAATTTTACCTCAGTCTTATTGGATTCCGCACCAAACAATTTGGTTCGGGAAATTTCTTTCAATGAACACTTAGAGTTTTCATAAAATTAGTCTAGCTGAATCAAATAGCATAGACTCATATCAATAATTCAATTCAATCGAATTATTTAGGTGTAACCAAACCCCGTTGGCAAATTAAAATGTTTTGAAAATATTTTTGAGAATGACGTCATGATGTCGTACTGTATTAACAGTCCGTTTGAGGATGTCGTCATTATATGACTTTGTCATAACACATCATACAATAGTGGAACAATGATTTTTAGATCGAATTCACACTAAGTATTCCTGTATTTATAACTCTATCAACTTTTTATCATCTCTGCACCAGGTTACATGGTACATAAGTGATAAGTAAAATAAATTTTGATATTTCAAATCATCTTCGTCTAGCTAAAACCAATAGCATAGACTATACTTTAAACCATTTCAAAAATGATTACGAGTCTATATTTTTTTTTAAAAGCACATAGTGCGTATTTAGCTTGATGTCCAAAAAGTTCGAAGTCTAGCATAGCTAGGAATTTTGGAAAACCTATGTCTCCACTAATAATCATTTTCTTAAACAGTCTATCTATTCCTATTATCCTTAATACTTTATTCACCCAAAACTATACCCAGTTCGTCAAACTTACCACACTTATGAGTTCAGGAACTTGCCACAATCATGTGAGTTTAAGAAATTGTCCTAGACAGAACTTTGGAGTCCATTCGCTGAGGGGTTCATAAACATTTCATATAATTATGAGTCACGAACATACCATAAGTATGAGTTTTAAGAACTCGTACTTAACCTGATATTCTCTACCTATGACCTATCTATCTGTTATACGCATGAGAAAGAAATCACCCTCTTAACATGCATATAGCAAATAGCGCGACACAAACATTTCAATGATTATCAGTGCCAGAAACTAAGTGGTTTTTACACCAAGTACAATTCCCCGTCAATAACAAGGAATCATACAACTCAGCTACTGACATGAGTCCTCAATTGAATCCCCACCTAATCCTACTCCCTTCTTAATACGAATTTCATTCAATTCATATTCATAATCCTTTCGTGAATCTGTACCAATTCATAGTACCACTGTCACACAACATTCTTGCTACTTGTCTATCATTCGCTTAATCCATATCAGATCACGGGGTGATCTCATCGTATATAATACGATCCATTTCTATTCTATGATCGTTTTATTTTTCGATCTCCTATCCCTGTACTATTAGTCTTTTAGACTTTATCTATTCACCACTACTGCTCAACTTTATTATCAGAGTTAGGGAACTCTGTATCTTATAACTCGCTGAGATCCGTCTTTGAATCTTACCGACACCCTAACTCTATTTGAGTTAGTACCTATCCTAATCACTGCGGTTATTAGTCTCAGGTAACCCTACCTAAGGTTTATAACCAACAGCTCTGATACCAACTGTGACGGCCCCGAATCCGGGTCCCAAATCACCGCGGATCCGGTACAATCATTCTATCACTATTTGCGAAAGATATAAACATAAATTATTTATACAATAAACGTACACATTATTTCCTCACAATCAAGTAACCTTAACTTATACACAATTCATAAACTATTTAACATATAACATATATATCAAACTATACTATTACAAATTAGCTGCACATTTTATCCCAAGCTGAACTTGGCATTATCCTTTCCCTGTATCCGACATTTTCGCCTTAATCTACAATGTTAAATCATGATATAGCAAGGGTGAGCATGAAAGTTGCCCTGCAAGTTTAAATTCAATAATATAACGATATATCATGATTGAAAGAGTCTGAATAATAAGCTGACTATAATTCAACAATATAATTGTGAACTAGCAAGAACAAATTTATGACTGAACAAGTATTATACATGAACAAATATATCTGAATCAACTGGTAATGAAGGTGATCAGCCTTTCATACCTGACTTATACATGCAATATGTACAAAGTACAGTTCTAAAGTGGCAATCAACAATGATTAACCATAAGCTTATCCGAATGAAACAACTCTTAGTAGAGTTAAGTAAAAACAAACTTACCTGAACCGTTGATTACCGCTACGCAATTTACTAAGCTTTGTCTAGTCGAAGACCTAATATATAAATAATATCGATATAAAAATTAGAATAATATCATCACAGTAATTAAAATAACCTAAACACATAACACTTAACCCTATCATTTTATAACACATATACGACTCGGTATCAGGTCAAACTATTTCAGTCTGACGTGAGTTCGACAAAGTTCTAACGTCCCGACAGTCTAGCCGGACAAAATTTTGAGTTTAAGTTCAATTAATCTCTGCCTTAACACCTAACAATTATCTCAAATAATTTTAATAACAGTCAAAATATTTTTCTACGTCTCATAATAATTTTCACTTAATTATTATTATTTATCATGATTTTTTAATCTTTAAACTCGTATTTCAATGAATTAAATACTACATAATCCCATTATCATTAATATTTATTTATTATCAAATATTAATGAACTACATGTCATAATATTATAATATATTTATAATATCACAAAGTATTTTTAATACCTTAAAATAACCTTTCTATGATTTTTAAACAATTAAATTCATTATCCGATAATTGCTGTTAATATTAAAATATTAATATTTTCATGACAAAATATCAAAAGTTATAGGTTATAACTTAAAATATTTTTATAACGCTTAAATCATTTTTATATGATTTTTAAATCATTTATTCTATTTTTCCATAATTTATTTAATATATTTAATAATATATTTATTAAATAAACTAATTATCATTATTATTTATTAATTAATGAAATTCATCACAAAATATCAAAAGTCACTAAAAATAACTTAAAATATTTTCTTTTACTATAATATTATTTTTCATGATTTTTCATGTATTAAAATTATTTTTAAATTATTTATTTAATATTATAAGTAAATAAATTAAATACCATTTATATTCCAAAATTATTAAATATTTATGAAATATACTCTAAATAATAAAAAACTATTTTTCAGACTTTAAAATAATCTTTTAGAATTTATTTTGTATTTTTAATAATTAAAATCAATTTTTTTCTATTTTTAATTAATTTCTGGAAAATCAAAAAATAAATTAATTAGAAACTGTCGCTAAAGGGCCCTATAGCGACAGACCCATCGCTATAGGTGTTCTTGGTGTTCTTGATGCCTGCCTAGAACCGGTTGTAACTTTTTGATCCTTACGTTTTTGGGTTTGAAATTAAGTTCATGTTATAGTATTTATGTAATACTATAATCCCAAACAAGTTTCCTGGCTAGAATGCACCATATCAAAAAGTTATGAAGCATCAAACAAGTTGTCAGACACTGTTCTTCTTTTCTGGGTTTTCCAGAAATGAAGAACAGCTCCTCGTGCCTATTTTAGATCTTAATAACTTTCATTCCAGGTCTGTTTGGTGCGATCTAATGGTTCAATGTTGTACAAAACATGACATCGTACAAATATATGACATCACTTTAACCTAACAACATTATCTACGTAAGATCTGAGCCGGTCAAAGCAGCCTAGAAAAACTGTTGTTGAACATTTCTGGGTTTTTCAGAAATGTTCTTCGGCAGATGGTCAACCCTAGTTTGACCAGTCGTATCTTTGATCTTGTGAATGATCAGGTGGGTCTAATGGCTTACATGGATAGTAGTCATGTCAGTCTACAAGTATATAACAACCACATTACCAAATTATCTAAACACAACGAGATCCGTGGCCTGCAAAACGTGGTCAGAGATTCTGGAAATTTTCTGGGTTTTCCAGAAGTTAGTTTCGTGCTCGGTCAACGATGTTTGACCAGCAATAACTCTCGATCTACACATGATCTGGACTTGATTCAAGTTCCAGATCTAAGACCTTATAACAAAGAACAGGTTCCTAACATAAAACACAACAACCAACTAACAGATAACGATCTATGTGCTCTGACATATGGCTGTCAGGCCACTATTTTTAATATTTCCAGATTTCATAAAATGCTAAATTCGAGGACTTTGATGTTATGGATCTGGGATTTAACAACCTAGATCACTAATTAACACCTTATTACATAACTTTAACCAAACAAAAACAACATTTAACATCAAATAATCAGATTTCTAAGATTAGGGTTTTTATACCTTTAAAACTTGGATTTTTGATTTCTGATCCTTGAATCTGTTATTGGATTGCTAGAACTTGATCATGGCTTGGTTTCTCACTCACTCTCTCTCTCTCTAAATCCCAAATTTCTAGAGAGTGAATGGGTATGGAGAAATGATAAACAAAGTAGAATTTTTCTTACTTTAATTATTTAGTTTTAGTTTTTTATTTGATTCATTGTATCTAGTGGGTATAGGTGGCCCAAAATCAGATTTGGGATAGATTTAAGCACATATTGTATATCTAAATAGGTGAGTCACCAAGATTTGGACATATCCTTTACTTAATGTGTAAGAAAATGGCACTTTGGTCCTTTTCCTTTTAATTTAATGGCATTTGTGTCAATTAGCGCAAACCCTTAGGATTTAGGGTTTGGTTAGAGTTTAGGGTTTGAGCCATTTAGGGTTTAGGGTTAAAACCCTTAGATTTTGAAAATAAATTCTAAAATTTCTAAATTAAGTTTTCAAAAATAGAAAATTAATATTTCTAAATTATAATTAGAATTTTCTAATTATACTAAAATTCCTTAATCAAAATTTAAATATTGCTAAGTAGGATTAATATTTCCTAATTAAAGTCGCTAATTAAGCAATTAGGGTCAAAATCATATATTAGGGTTTTAAAAATCCCCGGAACTGAACTTAGGGTTTCAGAACTGGTTTCTAGGGTTTCTTATCCATTTTTAGGATTTTCTAACCGAACATGGACGTTCTAAATATATACTTAAGGTTTGTCACAGATATCATTTATCTGGTCAACCCTTGACCATTAACCACATCATGCACACATATACACAGAACATAAACTCTTATTCCCTTAATCCTGAATAATTCACCTAAATCCTTCACAAAATTTTGAAATCCTCAAAATTCCTTCTAAAAAATTTCAAACGCATACACTTATTTTCTGTCTATGTTCTAATTTTGTACCTTAAATCAATTAATAAAAATTTTAAATTTTTTCTAAATTCTCGGGTTATCACATTTGCACCACCTTGGATTCATTATGTCCCATCTTTCTGAGGAATTCTTCGATTTTCTCCTTGGGTACTTTTCCCTTAGAATTGATGACGGGCTTCATCACTTGTTGAGGGAGATACAATAGATTTTTCTTGGATACCGGATCAGTTATATTTAATGTTGATCTTTCATCCTGCCCATAGTTCCGCGAGACTTTTTTCCGGCTGGTGATAGGATATTTCGGCCTGAATGACAATACCAGTGGTTCTGGTGCAGCCACTTTCAAAGGGTTTTCAACTCCTTTAAGCTTAATTTCTTAAATTGTAAGGGGTGTGGCAGTCAGGTATCCCTCAGAGGATATGACTGCTATGAATTCCTTCCATCTTTGTGCTCTTGGAGGAAATGTCTTCCCACTCTCAGGTAATACTGTAAGACCCTGAATTCTATAAAATGAAAGCATTCAATTTTATAATAATTATTATTCTATTTAATAAATGGTTAAATTGATAAAAGGTTAAAGTTAAGGGTGATATATGAAAATTTTACAAAGTAAGCAAGTTATCATAAAATATTCATTTTTTCAAGAAATATCCGTACAATGACACAATCATTCGTGGACCCCATAACGGAATAATTATCGGATTTAGAAAACGAATGAAACAACTTTTTATAAAGAATAACAACAAGACTTTTACCGTTAACTGTTGAAATACCCGGTGATAAAAGTACAGTAATAAGCATGGTTGCATAGTAGCACACAATATTGTACAATATCTTTGATTATTGATGGTTACGTGAGAAGTCACTCAGTCTCATTCAATAATTGCCACAATAGTTGCTGCAAAGTATTTCACATTATTGATTCAATTATTATCACAGTATCATATTTTATATTATTAAATCAATAATTGAGACAACACATTTATTTATATTATTATTTATATTATTGACAATGTTTAGAAAGTTCTATCGAGGAAAGGGGTTATGTTATCTAATTGCGCGCCAATAAGGAAAAATCTTTATTGGAAAGCCCCATCTTTCTTGAGAACGATCTGGTTGTCAATATTGTGAATTATAATATTAAATGATGAATAATTGTTGAAAGATTAAGAATAAATTGATTAAAGATGAGTGATTTGTGATAAATATTTATTCAATTTTTGATATAAATAGAGGGGTTTGTTATGAGGTGTTTGTTATAAGTTTGACTTATTATTACATGATGAGATGTGCTAATTTTTCAGACCGTTTGTTGAAGTTATAATAGCAAATCAATATGGATCGCTGGTTTAAAGTTATAATAGTAAATCAATATGGATCGCTGGTTTAAAATTTTAATAGTAAATCAATATGAACCGCTACTTTAAGTTTTAATAGTAAATCAATATGGACTGTCCGTTTAAAAGTAAATCAATCTAGACCATTCCTGAATTAGTTATTATTTAGTCCATTCTCCTATAAATAGAAGTTTAATTCTTCTTTCATTCTCACCAATTCATTAAGACTCACAAGAAAAGCTATAGAGAGAAACTATAGAGAGAAAGAAAAAGAATATTCTGCCAGTACGTACACTATTGTAGTATCCAATCTCCTAAGGTAAGGGACGTTATTTTTTGTATGGTAAGGGATATTATTTATTATTAAGGGGTGTTATTTCTATTCATACAGTACTACTCATTCATACGGTACTATTTATGGATACTATTCATATATACGATACTAACCACGGAGTACTATTCATGAATACTATTCATAAATACGGTACTATTCATACATATGATACTATTCATGAATACTATTCATATATACGATACTATTTATGGAATACTATTCATGGGCACTATTTGTAAGACCCCAATTTTTATAAATAAAGATGAATTTTCTATAAATATCATTTTTGAATATTATGAAGTTAATTTGATATAATGTTATAGTTGTGGGTAATATTTATAAATTTTGCGAAGTAAGCAAGTTGTTATAAAATATTCGTTTGGTCGGGGAATATTCTTTTTGTCGGAGAATATTCGTACGACGGCACAATCATTGGTGGACCCCACAACGGAATTATTGTCGGATTGAGAAAACGACAGAATTATCTTTCTATAAAAATAACAGCTGAGGTGTTACCGTTAAAATCGTTAAAACTGTTGAACTACTTGGTAGTAAAAGTACAGTAATACGCATGGTTGCATAGTAGCACACGGTATTGATTATTGATGCTTACGTGAGAATTCACTCAGCTATACTCAATTATTGCTACAGTAATTGCTGCATCATATCTCTTAAATTATTGTCATAGTATCATCTGTATAATATGTTATATTATTGAGACGTTGTGGTAAGTTTGGTTATTTTATGGGGGCCATATGTCATCATCTAAGAGTCTCTTCGTCAATAGTAATTACCGTCGTCAATAGTATTTACCTTGGTCAATAGTAATTACCTTCGTCAATAGTATTTACCTTGGTCAATAGTAATTACCTTCGTCAATAGTATTTATCTTGGTCAATAGTAATTACTTTCGTCAGTAGTAGTTGTCCCTTCAATATTACCAAGAGTCATTTGACCCTTCGTTAAGACCAAGAGTCATTTGACCCTTCGTTAAGACCAAGAGCCACCCTCAGTTTTTCTATAAATAGAGGCCTAGGGCTTCATTATTTTTTACGAATTCATTCAAGCTATAGAGAGAGAAAGTATAGAGAGAATAAGAGAGAGAGAGACTAAAAGTATTCTGCTACATCACTTTTCCAATATCCAGTTCTTTTAAGGTAGGGAATATTATTTCTTTTATATTCATGAAGAGAACTTCTGTTATTCCATTCGTTATTATTCTGTTGGAATAACCAGTATACGCGGTCTACCCTATACTTGGTGACATTCTTCTATTATTCTGTCGGAACATCCTGTCTGTACGTTTTACACCGGACCTGGTTCCGTTTATTATTCTATTGGAATAACCTGTCTGTGCGGTCTATCGCATGCATGGTGATTTCTTTTGTTATTCCATTCTTTATTGTACTCAGTTGGTTAAGTTTTGACTTCTATACTCCATGAAATTTGTGGAATATCCTTGATAGTTGCGTTTCATCCAGTATCTTTTCAAGAAAATATTTTTCTAAGCGTTCTTGAATTTTACTCCACAATGCAGTATCATTCCTGGATAAATTAATTCTTGAACTTGTTTTATTGAATTCTTATATCATTGTCATCATCCTCATGTTTATAAAATGTTGAAAGTCATCTGTGGCATGTAGTGCATAGATGGACTTGGTATGATTATGACCAGGGATTATTCGGTATAATCATGACCGTAATGTTGCAAATGATGTGGTAAAAGTCCTCATTGGCCCGTAGTGCATTGATGGACAGTTGTTGGCATGATCATGACCATTAATGAATACACGAATATCCTTGGCCGTAGTGCAGGGGTGATTCGATGATGTGGATTATTTTATTAAGCTGAGTCCCAGCGATCACAGTGTTGAAAAACTTTTTAAATCATAAAAGATAGTAGAGTTTATTTTCTACTTGACTCTTTTAATGGATTGCTTGTTCCGCTACAGTTAAACTTGATGTCTATTATATTTTATCAGTTTAACATTGTTGAAGGCTAATGATAATTTATTCTGCATTATCTTAGTCATAATATTTCTTACTGGGCTAGTTGAGCTCACCCTTTCTTTCACTGTTCTCTTCAGGAAATGAGAACGTAGCTGGGACAAGTCGGGGTACGGAGTGATGGTCCGAAGGATAGTATTAGTTAGTAGTCCTCACTATTCTATGTAATGGTGTGTTAATAAATGTAATGAGGACTCCTTTTGAGTATGAATACTCTCTAGAAGATAATATTTGTATTCAAACTCACAGTTTATGTTTTGTCGTATTGTACATGACAGATGTATTAATCAGTTGTATTTATATTCGGTACTATGTATCTGACGACCCAAGATGGGTGATGTATACCTAATTTTGGGGGCGTCACAGTTGGTATCAGAGCTTAGGGATATGATCCTTGGCTAAGATGTGAGAATAGAACTAGGAGGGGAGAGACGGGGAATTCCTTCGCTAGTATGACATACCTAAGTTTATTTGCATGGTATTTAATTGGTCGGTCATAATATAAGGATAATATATGACATATCAATTAATTTTTATTTTGTGGCAGTATCTGAAAATGGCATCCGAAAATGTTGAGAATAGCAATGGAGCACAGACGACTGTTGATTCACCACATATCAATAATCAGGATAATGTGCATCAGGAAGGTGTCAATCCTCATGCAAACAACAACACTGACCAAATGATGAATGATCAAATGTTCAGAGGCTTTATGCAATTCATGCAACAACAGGTGAAAGCGGCTCCTGTCCACAACGTAGGTGGAAATACTGGAAACTCTCAGGCGGTCACCGCTAAACAGTTTAAGGAGCTGGGACCACCGGAGTTTAAGGGAGAACCCAAACCACTTGTAGCTGAAACATGGATAAAGCAGATCACCAAGATATTTGATGTCTTGGGTTGCTCCGAGGAGCAAAAGGTTCCCTTTGCCGCCTTTATGTTGCGAGGAGAGGCAGATTACTGGTGGGAATCGATAAAGCGTACTCAACCTGCCGCACTGAAGATGTCTTGGGAGAAGTTCCAAGATCTGTTTAACGACAAATACTTTCCCGAGAGTATTCGTCACATGAAGGAGGTGGAGTTCATCAAATTGGAGCAGAATAATATGACCGTGTCGCAGTACGAGGCAAAATTTGCGGAGTTATCCCGGTTTGCGTCCCACCTGGTGGATAATGAAGAAAGAATGACGCGGATATTTTTAAGAGGTTTGAAGCCGGAGATACGTCAACATCTTGTTTCTCATAAACTGTGTTTGTATTCAGATGTTGTAAATAGGGCTCAATTGGTGGAGCGCGATAACGAGACAACGCAACCAAAAGAGAGCAGCCGGCAAAATGATAATACCAGTGAGAGCAGTCATCGAAGCGGTGACAACAAGCGTGGAGGGAATCAACAGGCCAGAAATGGTAACCACTTCGGTGGTAATCAGGGCCAAAACAATAAGAATGGACATTTCAAGAAGAGGAGATTCAACAATGATGGAAAGACGTCAGCACCAGCACCTGTCGTTAAGGAAGGAGAACGACCACCTATCATATGTTTCAAATGCGGAGGGGAGGGGCACATCAGTCCAAACTGCGCGATGCCGTCCAAAGCATGTTATAATTGTGGAAGAGAAGGTCATTTAGCCCGATTTTGTCGTTTACCGAAGACAAATTCAGCTAGGATGGAGGCACCAAAAGCCGTCCCAGAAAAGTTAAAACCGATTGTGCAAGGAAGAGCGTTTGTTGTGAACTCCCAGAGAGAAAGGAACCCGAATGAGGTCATCACGGGTAAGCTTATCATAAACTCTAAAGAAGTTTATACTTTATTTGATACCGGTTCAACCCATTCTTTTATTTCTCCTACTTGCGCTCATCGATTAAATTTGATTCCGGAGAAATTAGACTTTGACTTATCTGTGGAAACTCCATTGGGAGAAACCTTCATTACCTCCACTGTTTATAAGTCTTGTTTGGTTCAAGTTGGTACCCACACATTACCTATCGATCTGATTTCATTAAAAATACTTGCATTTGACGTGATTCTAGGGATTGATTGGTTAACTACTCATTATGCAAAAATTGATTGTTTTCGTAAGGTTGTTAGCTTTCATATTCCTAATCGACCTATTATGCGAATTCAAGCAACCAAACCATTAAAATCAATCGCTGTCATCTCAAGCCATAAAGCTATTCGTTTATTGAAAAACGGATGTCAAGCTTTCTTAGCTCATGTCACAGATCTAAACAAAAATACGTCAGCTTTGAATGATATTTCTGTTGTTAATAAATTTCCTGATGTATTTCCCGAAGAACTTCCTGGCCTACCCCAGAGCGTGAAATTGAATTTTGTATCGATCTTGAACCTGGTACAAAACCCATTTCCAAAGCTCCATATCGAATGGCTCCTATTGAACTTCAGGAGTTAAAGACCCAACTGCAGGAATTGTTAGACATTGGTTTTATTCGTCCTAGTACTTCTCCTTGGGGTGCTCCTGTTCTGTTCGTGAAGAAGAAAGATGGAAGTATGCGACTTTGTATTGATTATCGGGAGTTGAATCATGTCACCATCAAAAACAGGTACCCATTGCCACGTATTGATGACCTGTTTGACCAGTTGCAAGGAGCACAATTCTTTTCAAAGATCGATCTTCGTTCTGGATATCATCAGCTGAAGGTTAGAACTGAGGATATTCCAAAGACGGCTTTTAGAACTCGGTACGGGCATTATGAATTCCTAGTCATGTCCTTTGGATTGACTAATGCTCCTGCTGCCTTCATGGATATGATGAACCGGGTATTCAAGGAATATTTGGATCACTTTGTGGTCGTCTTTATTGATGACATCCTTGTTTATTCCAAAAGCCGTGAAGATCATGAGCAACACTTGAGGCTGGTACTCCAAAAGCTTCGTGAATACAAGCTTTATGCCAAGTTGAAGAAATGCGAGTTCTGGCTGGAGGAGGTAGCATTCCTTGGGCACGTAGTATCAAGTCGTGGAATATCGGTTGACCCGGCAAAGATTGAAGCTATTCAAAGCTGGGAGCAACCTAAATCAGTAACCGAAGTACGTAGCTTTCTCGGTCTAGCTGGTTATTATCGGAGATTCGTGGAAGGATTTTCTCGAATCGCTACTCCATTAACTCAGCTGACTCGAAAAGATACAAAGTTCGGTTGGAGCGAAGAATGTGAGCAGAGTTTTCAAGAACTCAAGAGGAGACTCATTTCAGCACCTGTTCTAACAATACCATCTGGCTCGGAGGGATTTGTCATCTACAGTGATGCTTCGAGCAAAGGGTTGGGATGTGTTCTCATGCAACATGGAAAAGTCATAGCCTATGCATCAAGACAACTCAAGGAATATGAGAGGAATTATCCTACTCATGATCTAGAGTTGGCAGCTGTTGTCTTTGCACTTAAAATTTGGAGGCATTACTTGTATGGGGAGAAAGTGGAGATCTTTACGGATCATAAAAGCCTCAAATATTTCTTCACTCAAAAGGAACTCAACATGCGACAACGACGTTGGCTTGAACTGTTGAAAGATTATGATCATACCATTCAATACCATCCTGGAAAAGCGAACGTGGTAGCTGACGCATTGAGTAGAAGATCATATGCGGGTACAAGTGCAATATTAACAACGCAAAGGCCCATTTTGTGTGATTTGCAAAGGATGGAGATAGAGTTGAAGACTCCAGGGACCCATGTGATGATGGCGAATATACGAGTAGAACCGACTTTAATCGATAAAGTTAAAGCTGCTCAAGCTACAGACCTGGAGCTGATGCGTATGAGGAAGAAAGTGCAAGAAGGTGTTATGCCGGAAGCAAGAATCGATGAGGAAGGAATACTTCGAGTCAACTCCAGACTTTGTGTTCCTAACAACCCTGATTTAAAGTATGAAATCATGATGGAGGCGCACAACACACCGTTTGCAATCCATCCTGGAAGTACCAAAATGTATCATGATCTTCGTCATACATTTTGGTGGAGCAATATGAAGAGAGAGATAGCGTTGTTTATCTCAAGGTGTCTAACTTGTCAACGAGTCAAAGCGGAGCATCAAGTACCAAAAGGTCCATTGCAACCACTTGAAATTTCAGAATGGAAGTGGGAGCACATTACCATGGATTTCGTTACCGGTCTTCCCAGGTTTCTCAAGGTATTGATGCGATTTGGGTCATTGTTGATAGATTGACCAAGTCTGCTCATTTCTTACCGATACGAGAAACTTATACACTTGAACGTCTTGCTCGTATGTACATAAACGAGATTGTAAGACTGCATGGTATGCCAGTATCCATAATTTCTGATCGAGACCCAAGATTCACTTCACGATTTTGGGTTAGTTTACAAAAAGCTATGGGCACGGAGTTACGATTTAGTTCAGCATATCATCCTCAGACGGACGGACAATCAGAGAGGACTATTCAAACTCTTGAAGATCTATTAAGACTCTGTGTCTTTGACTTCAAAGGAAGTTGGGACAAGTTCTTACCATTGGTGGAGTTTTCCTACAACAACAGTTATCAAGCAAGTATTGGCATGGCTCCATTCGAAGCATTGTATGGAAGAAAATGTCGTTCTCCAGTATGCTGGGATGAGGTGGGCGAAGCAACGTTGTTGGGACCGGAGTTGGTACGTATGACTACAGAAAAGATTCAAACGATCCGACAACGTATAAAAACCTCACAAGATCGACAAAAGAGTTATGCTGATCTTCATCGAAAGGACGTGGAATTTGATGTAGGAGATCATGTGTTCTTACGTGTTGCTCCATGGAAAGGAGTTACGAGATTTGGAAAGAGAGGAAAGCTAAATTCTCGATTCATCGGGCTATTTTTAATCCTCGATCGAGTAGGAACTGTGGCTTATAGACTCGCTTTACCGCCAAGTATGTCTCGTGTTCATAACGTTTTCCACATATCCATGTTACGCAAATATGTGGAAGACCCGAACCACATTATTGAGTTAGAACCAGACGAAATAGCGGAGGATTTGACGTATGAAGAAGTTCCTGTTCAAATCTTGGATAAGAAGGAACATATTCTACGCTCCAAGGTTATACCTCAAGTCAAAGTTTTGTGGAGAAACCACGATGTTGAGGAAATGACTTGGGAGTTAGAATCAGAAATGAAATCAAGGTATCCTTACCTCTTCGACATACCAGGTACGTACCCTAATTTCGAGGGCGAAATTTCATAAGAAGGGGAGGTTGTAAGACCCCAATTTTTATAAATAAAGATGAATTTTCTATAAATATCATTTTTGAATATAATGAAGTTAATTTGATATAATGTTATAGTTGTGGGTAATATTTATAAATTTTGCAAAGTAAGCAAGTTGTTATAAAATATTCGTTTGGTCGGAGAATATTCTTTTTGTCGGAGAATATTCGTACGACGGCACAATCATTGGTGGACCCCACAACGAAATTATTGTCGGATTGAGAAAACGACAGAATTATCTTTCTATAAAAATAACAGCTGAGGTGTTACCGTTAAAATCGTTAAAACTGTTGAACTACTTGGTAGTAAAAGTACAGTAATACGCATGGTTGCATAGTAGCACACGGTATTGATTATTGATGCTTACGTGAGAAGTCACTCAGCTATACTCAATTATTGCTACAGTAATTGCTGCATCATATCTCTTAAATTATTGTCATAGTATCATCTGTATAATATGTTATATTATTGAGACGTTGTGGTAAGTTTGGTTATTTTATGGGGGCCATATGTCATCATCTAAGAGTCTCTTCGTCAATAGTAATTACCGTCGTCAATAGTATTTACCTTGGTCAATAGTAATTACCTTCGTCAATAGTATTTACCTTGGTCAATAGTAATTACCTTCGTCAATAGTATTTACCTTGGTCAATAGTAATTACTTTCGTCAATAGTAGTTGTCCCTTCAATATTACCAAGAGTCATTTGACCCTTCGTTAAGACCAAGAGTCATTTGACCCTTCGTTAAGACCAAGAGCCACCCTCAGTTTTTCTATAAATAGAGGCCTAGGGCTTCATTATTTTTTACGAATTCATTCAAGCTATAGAGAGAGAAAGTATAGAGAGAATAAGAGAGAGAGAGACTAAAAGTATTCTGCTACATCACTTTTCCAATATCCAGTTCTTTTAAGGTAGGGAATATTATTTCTTTTATATTCATGAAGAGAACTTCTGTTATTCCATTCGTTATTATTCTGTTAGAATAACCAGTATACGCGGTCTACCCTATACTTGGTGACATTCTTCTATTATTCTGTCGGAACATCCTGTCTGTACGTTTTACACCGGACCTGGTTCCGTTTATTATTCTATTGGAATAACCTGTCTGTGCGGTCTATCGCATGCATGGTAATTTCTTTTGTTATTCCATTCTTTATTGTACTCAGTTGGTTAAGTTTTGACTTCTATACTCCATGAAATTTGTGGAATATCCTTGATAGTTGCGTTTCATCCAGTATCTTTTCAAGAAAATATTCTTCTAAGCGTTCTTGAATTTTACTCCACAATGCAGTATCATTCCTGGATAAATTAATTCTTGAACTTGTTTTATTGAATTCTTATATCATTGTCATCATCCTCATGTTTATAAAATGTTGAAAGTCATCTGTGGCATGTAGTGCATAGATGGACTTGGTATGATTATGACCAGGGATTATTCGGTATAATCATGACCGTAATGTTGCAAATGATGTGGTAAAAGTCCTCATTGGCCCGTAGTGCATTGATGGACAGTTGTTGGCATGATCATGACCATTAATGAATACACGAATATCCTTGGCCGTAGTGCAGGGGTGATTCGATGATGTGGATTATTTTATTAAGCTGAGTCCCAGCGATCACAGTGTTGAAAAACTTTTTAAATCATAAAAGATAGTAGAGTTTATTTTCTACTTGACTCTTTTAATGGATTGCTTGTTCCGCTACAGTTAAACTTGATGTCTATTATATTTTATCAGTTTAACATTGTTGAAGGCTAATGATAATTTATTCTGCATTATCTTAGTCATAATATTTCTTACTGGGCTAGTTGAGCTCACCCTTTCTTTCACTGTTCTCTTCAGGAAATGAGAACGTAGCTGGGACAAGTCGGGGTACGGAGTGATGGTCCGAAGGATAGTATTAGTTAGTAGTCCTCACTATTCTATGTAATGGTGTGTTAATAAATGTAATGAGGACTCCTTTTGAGTATGAATACTCTCTAGAAGATAATATTTGTATTCAAACTCACAGTTTATGTTTTGTCGTATTGTACACGACAGATGTATTAATCAGTTGTATTTGTATTCGGTACTATGTATCTGACGACCCAAGATGGGTGATGTATACCTAATTTTGGGGGCGTCACACTATTCATACATACGGTACTATTCACGGGGTACTATTCACGAAATACTATTCGCTGGATACTTGTAACACCCCAACTTTTTTTGAATAAAGAATAATTTTTTCGAAATATATTTTTGAATATTATGGTGTGGATATGATTTAATGTTATAGTTGTGGGTAATATTTAGAAAATTTTGCAAAGTAAGCAAGTTGATATAAAATATTCATTGTGTCAGTGAATATTCGATTGGTCGGTGAATATTCTTTTTAACAGGGAATATTCGTACGATGGCACAACCATTGGTGCACCCCACAACGGAAGTATTGTCGTAATTAGAAAACGATAGAAATATCTTTTTATAAAAATAACAGCGGAAGTTTTACCATTAAACTGTTGAATAACCCGGTGGTAAAAGTACAGTAATACGCGTGGTTGCATAGTAGCACACGGTATTGATTATTGATGCTTACGTGAGAAGTCACTCAGTTATACTCAATTATTGCTACAGTAATTGTTGCATAGTATCTCACATTATTTGATTCAATTATTGTCACATTATAATCTGCATAATATTTTTTATTATTAAATCAATAATTGAGACAACAAAGTTATTCATATTATTATTTGCAATATTGACAATGTCTAGAAAGTTTTGTCGCGGAGAGGTTTGGTCACCTAATTGCGTGCCAATAGGGAGAAATCCTTATTGGAAAGCCCCCTCTTTCCTGGGAACGATCTGGTTGTTAAATATTGTGAGTTATAATATTAATGATGAATAATTGTTGAAGTATTAAGAATATGTTTATTGAAGATAAGTGAATTAAAAAAGTTAGAGGGGAATAATGCAAACTTGGAAAACTTTAGGGGTACTAAAGTGTAATAAGTTAAATCAATCTGGACCATTGATGGTGGTTTTAATAGTAAATCAATTTGGACCATTGATGGTGGTTTTAATAGTAAATCAATCTGGACCATTGATGGTGGTTTTAAAAGTAAATCAATTTGGACCGTCGGTGGTGGTTTTAAAAGTAAATTAATCTAGACCGTCGGTGGTGGTTTTAAAAGTAAATCAATCTGGACTGTCGGTGGTTGTTTTAAAAGTAAATCAATCTAGACTGTCGGTTGTGGTATTAATAGTAATCAATATGGGTTGTCCATTCTAATAGTGAATCAATTTGGACCGTTCGTGAATTAGTTACTATTTAGTCCATTTTTCTATAAATAGAAGCTTAATTCTTCTTTCATTCTCACCAATTCACTAAGATTCACAAGAGACACTATAGAGAGAGAAACTATAGAGAGCAAGAAGAAGAGTATTATGTTACTTCACGTTTGCAATATCCAGCTTTCTACTAAGGTAAGGGGTATTATTTCTTTCGTATTCATAAGGATGACTATTTTTTGTATTCATCCTTTAGTATGTCAGAATAACCTGTCTACACAGATTACGTACCGTATGACAGGTGAAAATCTATTTGAAGTTTTTGTATGTTAATTCTTTTCATATTCTTAAATCTAAACTTACCATGGTAAGTATTGCTTCTATAATCCTTGAAATTAGTGGAATATCCGTGAGTTTTGCGCTTCATCCAGTATCATTTTATTGGAATATTGATATGAACTTTCTTATTAAATATCAATATTTTCAGTCGAAGTACTATTCACAAGTTACTATTCACGAATTATTATTCACTGAGTTACTATTCACAATAATATTATTCATTCGGGTATTCAAGGCACTTTTCATGTCGGGGTACTATTCACGAGTTACTATTCACGGGTTACTATTCATTCAAATATCGTTCACTCGGGTATTTGGGACACTTTTCATGTCGGGGTACTATTCTCGAAGTACTACTTACAGGGTACTATTTATGGGATACTATTCACCGGAAAATTTATTTCTTTTTTGTCCAAATTATTTTTGATACATGGATATTATTCTTGAATTTTACTCCACAAAGCAGTATCATGTTGAAAATTTGGACATTATTAATTCTGGATAAATTAAATTATAAATCTTTAAAAATTTATCATTTACTTTCTTTTAATTGAATTCTTATATCATTGTCATTATCCTCATGATTATATTATGATGAAAGTCATCTTTGACTTACGTGCATAGATGGACTGTTGATTGGTATGATTATGACCAGAGATAATTCGGTATAGTCATGACCATTGATGATTACACAAATATTCTTAGCCCGTAGTGCAAGAATAATTTGTGGACGTGATACTAATGAATATCCTTGGGCCGTAGTGCAGGGATGATTCGATGATGTGATTTATTTATTAAGTTGAGTCCCAGTGATAAAGTTAATGGTAAACTTTTTAAATCATAGAAGATAGTAGATATCATGCTCTACTTGACTCTTCTAATAGATTACTTGTTCCGCTGCAGTTAAACTTGTTGTCTATTATATTCTATCATTTTAACATTGTTGAAGGCTAATGATAACTTATTATGCATTATCTTAGTCATAATATTTCTTACTGGGCTAGTTGAGCTCACCCTTTTACTTTCATTATTCTCTTCAGGAAATGAGAACGTAGCCGGAACTAGTCGGGGAATGGAGTGATGGCCCGAGATGGTGTTATAGTAGTCCTCACTATTCTATAAAATAGTGTGCCAATAAATGTAATGAGGACTCTATTTGAGTTTGGATATTGTCTAGAAGATACTATTCGTGTAAAAACTCTCAGCTCATGTTGTATAATTAAGTTTGTATTTGTTTTATGTAACATGTATTTGGTGACCCAAGATGGGTAACGTATACCTATTTTGGGGGTGTCACAGTTGGTATCAAAGCTTAGGGATATAATCCCTGGCTGAGATGTAAGACAAGAACTAGGAGCGGGGAATTCCTTCGCTAGTATGACCTACCTAAGTTTATTTGGTATTTAATTGGTCGGTCAGAGTATAGGGATAATATGTGGCATGTCAATTAACCCTTGTTTTGTGGCAGTATTTGAAAATGGCATCTAAAAATATCGAGATAAGCAATGAAGCACATGAGACCATTGAGTCACCAACGATTAATATCTAGGATAATGTGCAACAGGAAGACAATAATCCTCAGGTAAACAACAACACCGATCAAATGATGAACGATGGGATGTTCAGAGGCTTCATGCAATTCATGCAACATCAGGCAAAAGTGGCCCCTGTTCAAAATGTAGGTGGACACACTGGCAACTCACAGATGGTCATCAGTAAACAATTCAAGGAGCTAGGACCATCAGAGTTTTGGGGAGAGCCAAAATCACTTAAGGCAGAGACGTGGATAAAGCAGATCACCAAGATATTTGATGTCTTGGGATTCTCTGAAGAGCAAAAGGTTCCCTTTGCCACCTTCATGTTGAGAGGAGAAGCGGATTACTGGTTGGAATCAGTAAAGCGTACCAAGCCTGCCGCACTCAAAATGTCTTGGGAGAAGTTCCAAGAGCTATTTTATGATAAGTACTTTCTCGAAAGTATTCGTCACATGACCATGTCATAGTACGAGGCTAAGTTTGTCGACTTGTCCCGGTTCGCATCCCATTTGGTTGATAATGAGGAGAGAATGACGCGAATATTTCTATGAGGTTTGAGAACCAAAATATGTCAATACCTCATTTCTCATAAACTGTGTTTATATTCAGATGTTGTAAATAGGTTTCTGTAGCAGCCCCAAATCTAGGTCCCAAATCACCACGGATCTGGTATAATCTTTCTATTTCTATAACTAATTGCGGAAGATATAAACATAAATTGTTTATACAATACACTTTACACATTACCCCAAGGTCGAAAACCTTCACTTAATACACAATTCATAAACTATCTAACATAAAACATTATTATCATATATAACTGTTAGAAATAAAGCTACACATAAACCCCAAAGTTGGACTTGTATTTATCTTTTCCTATATCCGACGTATTCGTCGTAATCTGTAATGTTTTATCATGATTTAGCAAGGGTTAGCATGAAGGTTGCCCAGCAAGTTTAAATTTTATTTAAGGATATATCATGATTGAAAGAGTCTGAATAATAAGCTGACTATAATTCATCAATATAGTTGAGAACTGGCACGAAGAAACTTATGACAAAACAACTCACCGAGATTCATCTTTGAATCTTACCGACCGACTAACTCTATATGAGTTAGATCTTATCCTAATCATTGCGGTTATTGGTCTCAAGTACTCCTACCTAAGCTTCATAACCAACAACTTTGATATCAACTGTGACAGCCCCAAATCTGGGTCCCAAATCACCACGGATCTGGTACAATCATTCTATAAGTGTTGCGAAAGATATAAATATAAATTGTTTATACAATACACTTTACACATTACCCCAAGGTCGAAAACCTTCACTTAATACACAATTCATAAACTATCTAACATAAAACATTATTATCATACATAACTGTTACAAATAAAGCTGCACATAAACCCCAAAGCTGAACTTGTCTTTATCTTTTCCTGTATCTGACGTATTCGCCTTAATCTGCAATATTTTATCATGATATAGCAAGGGTGAGCATAAAGGTTGCCCAACAAGTTTAAATTTTATTTAAGGTTATATCATGATTGAAAGAGTCTGAATAATAAGCTGGCTATAATTCATCAATATAGTTGAGAACTAACACGAACAAACTTTTGACTGAACAAGAATTAAACATGAACAAATTTATTTGGACCGAATGGTAATGAAGGTGATCAGCCTTTCATACCTGACTTATATATGCAATAAGTGCAGAGTATAATTCTACATGGCAATCAACAATGATTAACCATAAGCATATCTGAATGAAACAACTCTAAGTAGAGTTAAGAAAAACTTGCATGTTCCGTTGATTATTACTACGCAATTTAAAACGTTTTATCCGAAGACCTAATATTAGTAATATAGATCTCCAATATTAGAATAATATCATCACAATAATATATATATATATATATATATATATATATATAGAATTACCTAAACACATAACATAACCCTATCAGTTTACAACACACGTGAGACTTTGTATCAAGTCAAACTAATTCAGTCTGAGTCGAATTCGACATAATTCTAACACCCCGACGATCTAGTCGGACAAATATCGAGTTTAAGTTCAATTAAACTATACCTAAACACTTAACAATTATCTTAGATAATAATATTATTAATCAAAATAATTTTCCAAGTCTCATAATAATTTTCAAATAATTATTACCATTTAAAATGATTTTACAATCATTAATATCGTATTTATCTAATTTAAATACCATAATATTCCAATATCATTAATATTTATTTAATATTAAATATTAATGAAATACGTGCCAAAATATTATAACATATTTATAATATCTCATAGTATTTTTAATACTTTATTATTTCCTTTAAATGTTTTTAAAGTAATTAAAAACATTATTCAATAACAGTTATTAATATAAATACCACACGATTCACTTTATCATTAATATTTATTTAATATTAAATATTATTAAAAATCATAACATAATATTATAATATATTTATAATGTCACAGAGTATTTTTAATATTTTAATATCATATTTATATGATTTTTAAACCTTTAAATCTATTATCCAATAATTGATATTAATATTAAAATATTAATATTTTCATGACAAAATATCAAAAGTTATATTTTTTAACTTAAAATATTTTTATAACCCTTAAATTATTTTTATATGATTTTAAAAGCATTAATTCTATTTTTCCATAATTTATTTAATATATTTATTAAATAAACTAATTGCCATTAAAATTAATTTATTAATGAATTTCATCACAAAATAGCAAAAGTTATTAAAAATAACTTAAAATATTTTCTTATACCATAATATAATTTTAATGATTTTTTTAAGTATAAAAATCATTTTTAACTAATTTATTTAATAATATAATTAAATAAATTAAATACCTTTTATATTCCAAAAATATTAAATATTTTTGAAATATACTCAAAATAATTAAAAACTAATTTTTGGATTTTAAAATAATTTTTAGAAATTTATTTTGTATTTTTAATAATTAAAAATCATTTTTCTCTATTTATTTAATAAAATAGTTATTTTTAGAAATAAACTGTCGCTAAAAGGGCCCTATAGGGACAGAACCGTCGCTATAGGTGTTCTTGGTGTTCTTCATTAAACCCAGACATTCAAAGTCTATTTGCTGGGACCTAGTTTGACCGGTTTAAATTTCATGTTCTTGATGTTATCTGAGCAGTCTAGTGCATCAATGTTATAGTACTTATGTTATACTATAACTACATAATAAGTTCATGGCCATACAACATCAGATTAGAGAGATCTAAGCCCTCCAAATTGTTGTTAGACATGTTCTTCAATTTTTTGGTTTTCCAGAAATTGAAGAAGAGTCGAGGTATCTATTTTATAGCTTTAAATCTTAGCTTTCTAGGCTCGGTTTATGTGCTTTAAGAGTTCAGACTTGTACTAGGGATGTCAGGGAAGAATTGTATAACAACATATATCATCATATCATCATCACACCAAGAAGATCAAGGCTGGTCAAAGTCTGACAGAAAAATCGTACATGAAAGTTTTTGGGTTTTCCAAAAATCTTCAAGAACAGCTAGCCAACCCTACTTTGTTCCTTCCTATCTTTGATTCTATACATGATCTGTGAGTTCTATAAGCATGAGCATGAAGCCTAAATGTCAGTCTACAATTATAGTACACAAACATGGCCAGATCGCTTAACAGAAGGAAGATTAGAGGCCATCAAAAGGTTGTCAGACGCTTCCTGGGAAATCTGGGTTACCCAGATTCAAATTTTCGTGCTCGGTCAACACACTTTGTCCTATCATATAAATCAATATAAACATGATATGGGCTTGCTTCAAGTTTCAGATTAAAGCCCTAATTACTACAAAGAACAGATCTATAACATCAAATACACCAAACATCAAACACACACAGATCTATGAGGTCTGACATATGGCTGTCAGACAACTATTTCCAAGTTTTCCATATTTGATAAATTTTTAATTTCGAGCACTTTGATGCTATGGATCTGGGTTCTAGCAACCCAGATCACTAAATGACACCTTATTACACCACTTTAAACAACAAATTACAACAATTATCATAAGATCACTTAGTTTTTAAAAAATTTAGGGTTTATACATCTTTTACACTTGGATTCTTGATTCTGACCTTTGATCCTAATCTTAGCTTGTTATGAGCTGATCCTAGCTTTACATATCACTCCCTCGCACTCTTAAACCTGAAAATATAGAGAGAGAGTGACTTGGTGAAAATAAGAAGTAAAGTAAGTAATTTTCTTACTTTAAATATTTTATCTCTTTGATTCAATGCATCTAGTTGGCAATTTATGGCTGGTAAATGACACATATCTAACGCTTGGTCTAGGGTTAGTCACCAACCCAAAATTATGGCAAGATTTGCAAGCTACCAATTAAAGAATGTGACATAAGGGTATAATAGTCATTTCTATACCATTTTAATTCTAAAATTGTAATTTTATTCAACCCTTAGGGTTTGACCCTTAGGGTTAAAACCTACGGTTTCCATAATTAACTTTTTTAGGATTTCCAGTTTAGGGTTTTCGAAATATAAAATTAATATTTCAAAATCATAATTAGGATTATATATTTATATTTATATTTCCTAATCATAAGCCCAATCTTGATAATTAGGATTATTATTTCCTAATTAAAATCGCTAATTTAGTAATTAGGGTCGAAATTGTACATTAGGGTTTATAACCCAATAATTAAGGTTTCAAATTAAAAAATAATCTTTTTAATTTAGAAATTCGGTTTTCTAATTAGATTATTAGGGTTTTATAATTACTTATAACTTGAAAATT
Source organism: Panax notoginseng (assembly GCA_016801055.1). Classification (NCBI taxonomy): domain Eukaryota; kingdom Viridiplantae; phylum Streptophyta; class Magnoliopsida; order Apiales; family Araliaceae; genus Panax; species Panax notoginseng. Next base: position 43,478,508 of record CM029020.1, read on the forward strand.
AGGATTAATGCTTCCTAATTAACGTTAAAATTATTACACTATCAATCAGGTTTTTCCCAATTATAAATTAGGGTTTCTAAACCAAAATTTAGGGCTTTCTAAATTAATTAGGGTTATCCCTAATTAGGTTATTATAAATAACGTTTAAACCTTATACCAGCATTTGTATTCCCAAACTAGGGTTTTCAATCTTCGAATTAGGGTTTCGAATTTCCAAAACTAAAATTAGGGTTTCAGAACCGATTTTTAAGGTTTCTTATCAGTCATTAGGGTTTTCTAATTGAACGTCGATATTCGACAATAATCTTAGTTTGACACTAATAAAATTTATCTAGTCAACCTTTGACCCTTAACCACATACTCTACACATAAATGACCATATACACAGAACATATTCACGTATACACTTAATCCTGAATAATTCACTTAAATCCTTCACAGAATTTTGAAATTCTCAAAATTTCTTCCCAAAAATATCAAGCGCGTACACTTATTTTCTTTCTAGGTTCTAATATTGAACCTTAAATCAATCAATTATGATTTTAAAATTTTTCTAAATTCTCGGGTTGTTACATTCACCCCTTCTTCTAAGAATTTCGTCCCCGAAATTCACCTTACACCATACTGCTTACATCATTCATATACATCATCACATGCTACCCAATACACCACTCACAAGAGTAAAAATTTTTAAATTTTGCTGAGGAGTCGTATAGACTATTTGTCTGTCATTTTCGCAATGGTTTTATGGAAATTCATCCGCAAACCATCATAACTTACGGACATAGTGGGTAATTAATCAAGTATGCCATGTACTTATTAAGTACTGCTGGTCGACTCTGTTTCTCGTCACTGCCATAGGCACATAAATTTTACCTCAGTCTTATTGGATTCCGCACCAAAATAATTTGGTTCGGGAAATTTCTTTCACTGAACACTTAGAGTTTTCATAAACATTAGTCTAGCTGAATCGAATAGCATAGACTCATATCAATAATTCAATTCAATCAAATTATTTAGGTGTAGCCAAACCCCATTGGCAAATTAAAATTTTTAAAAATATTTTTGAGAATGACGTCATGATGTCGTACTGTATTAACAGTCCGTTTGAGGATGCCGTCATTGTATGAATTTGTCATAACACATTATACAATAGTGGAACAATAAATTTTAGATCGAATTCACACAAAGTATTTCTATATTTATAACTCTATCAACTTTTTATCATCTCTACACCAGGTTACATGGTACATGAGTGATAAATAAAAATATATTTTGATATTTCAAATCTTTCTCGTCTAGACGAAACAAGTAGCATAGACTATTCTTTAAACCGTTTTAAAAATGATTACGAGTCTACATTTTTTTTAAAGCACATAATGCCTATTTAGCTTGATGTCAAAATTTTGAAGTCTAGCATATCTAGGAGTTTTGGAAAACTTATGTCTCCACTAATAATCATTTGCTTAACAATCTATATGTTCCTATAATCCTCAATTCTCCATTTACACACAACTATATCCAGTTCGTCAAACCATACTTATGAGTTCATAAACTTGCCACGGATCTGGTACAATCACCACGGATCTGATACAATAATTCTATAACTATTGCGGAAGATATAAACATAAATTATTTATACAATACACTTTACACATTACCCCAAGGTCGAAAACCTTCACTTAATACACAATTCATAAACTATCTAACACAAAACATTATTATCATACAATACTATTACAAATCTAGTTGCACACATTATCTTAAAACTTGAACTGTCTTTCACCTTTCCTTGTATCCGACGCATTCACCTTAATCTGCAATATTTTATCATAATATAACAAGGGTGAACATGAAGGTTGCCCATCAAGTTTAAATTTATTTAAGGATATATCATGATTGAAAGAATTTGAATAATAAGATGGCTATAGTTCTTCAATATAGTTGAGAAGTAGCACGAATAAACTTTTGGCTGAACAAGTATCAAACATGAACAAATATATCTGGACCGAACGGTAATAAAGGTGATCAACCTTTCATACTTGACTTATACATGCAATATGTACAGAGTACAATTCTACAATGACAATCAACAATGATTAACCATAAGCATATCTGAATGAAACAACTCTAAGTAGAGTTAAGAAAAACTTGTCTGTTTCATTGATTACTGCTATGCAATTTATAACGCTTTATCCGAAGACCTAATATTAATAATATAGATCTCCAATATTAGAATAATATTATCACAATATAATATTATATATATATATATATATATATATATATATATATATACATAGAATAAACTAAACACATAACACATAACCTTATCAGTCTACAACACACATAAAACTCGGTATCAAGTCGAACTATTGCAGTCTAAGTTGAACCCGACACAATTCTAACATCTCAACTGTCTAGTCAGATAATTCACGAGTTTAAGTTCTATTAAACTCTGTCTAAACAATTAACAATTATCTTCGATAATTTATTACCAGTCAAATTATTTTTCATAAGCTCGTAATAATTTTTAAGTAATTATTACCATTTATAATAATTTTCAATCATTAAAATCGTATTTAAATGAATTAAATACCACATAATTCCTTAACTATTAATATTTATTTAATATTAAATATTAATAAAAATCATAACATAATATTATAATATATTTATAATGTCACAAAGTATTTTTAATACTTTAAAATCATATTTATATGATTTTTAAACCTTTAAATCCATTATCCAATAATTGATATTACTATTAAAATATTAATATTTTCATGACAAAATATCAAAAGTTATATTTTATAACTTAAAATATTTTTATAACCCTTAAATTATTTTTATATGATTTTTAAAGCATTAATTCTATTTTTTCATAATTTAGTTAATATATTTAATAAATAAACTAATTACCATTAATATTAATTTATTAATGAATTTCATCACAAAATATCAAAAGTTATTAAAAATAACTTCAAATATTTTCTTATACCATAATATAATTTTTCATGATTTTTAAAATATAAAAATCATTTTAACTAATTTATTTAATAATATAATTAAATAAATTAAATACCTTTTATATTCCAAAAATATTAAATATTTTTGAAATATACTCAAAATATTTAAAAAGTAATTTTTGGATTTTAAATAATTTTTAGAAATTTATTTTGTATTTTTAATAATTTAAAATCATTTTTCTTTATTTATTTAATAAAATAATTATTTTTAGAAATAAACTGTCGCTAAAAGGACCCTATAGCGACAGAACCATCGCTATAGGTGTCCTTGGTGTTCTTCATTAAATCCAGACATTCAAAGTCTGTTTCTAGGGACCTAGTTTGACTTGTTTAAATTTCATGTTCTTGATGTTATCTGGACAGTCTAGTGCATCAATGTTATAGTACTTATGTAATACTACAACTACATACTAGGTTCATGGCCATACAACATCAGATCAGAGAGATCCAAGCCCTCCAAATTGTTGCCAGACCTGTTCTTCAATTTATGGGTTTTCCAGAAATTGAAGAACAGTCGATGTATCTATTTTGTAGCTTTAAATCTTAGCTTTCTGGGCTCGGTTTATGTGATTTAAGAGTTCAGACTTGTAGTAGGGATGTCAGGGAAGAACTGTATAACAACATATATCATCATATCATCATCACACCAAAAAGATCAAGGCTGGTCAAAGTTTGACAGAAAAATCGTACATGAAGGTTTTTGGGTTTTCCAGAAATCTTCAAGAATAGCCAGTCAACCCTACTTTGTCCCTTCATATCTTTGATTCTATACATGATCTGTGAGTTCTATAAGCATGAGCATGAAGCCTAAATGTTAGTCTACAATTATAGTACACAAACATGGCCAAATCGCTTAATGGAAGGAAGATCAGAGGCCATCAAAAGGTTGTCAGACGCTTCCTGGGAAATCTGGGTTACCCAGATTCAAATTTTCGTGCTCGGTCAACACACTTTGACCGATCATATCTTTCAATATAAACATGATATGGGCTTGCTTCAAGTTTCAGATTAAAGCCCTAATTACTACAAAGAACAGATCTATAACATCAAATACACCAAACATCAAACACACAGATTTATGAGGTCTGACATTTAGCTGTCAGATAACTTTTTCCAACTTTTCCAGATTTGATAAATCTTTAATTTCGAGCACTTTGATGCCATGGATCTGGGTTCTAGCAACCCATATCACTAAATGACACCTTATTACACCACTTTAAACAACAAATTACAACAATTATCATAAGATCACTTAGTTTTAAAAAAATATTAGGGTTTATACCTCTTTTACACTTGGATTCTTGATTCTAACCTTTGATCCTAATTTTAGCTTGTTATGCACTGATCCTGGCTTTGTATATCACTCCCTCTCACTCTTAAACCTGAAAATAGAGAGAGAGTGTGGCTTGGTGAATAAAAAGTAAAGTAAGTAATTTTCTTACTTTAAATCTTTTATCTCTTTGATTAAATACACCTAGTTGGCAATTTATGGCTGGTAATTGACACATATCTAAGGCTAGGGCTAGGGTTAGTCACCAACCCAAAATTATGGCAAGATTTACAAGCTACCAATTAAAGAATGTGACACGAGGGTATAATAGTCATTTCCATACCATTTTACTTAATTCTAAAATTGTCATTTTATTCAACCCTTAGGGTTAAAACCTAAGGTTTCCATAATTAACTTTTCTAGGGTTTCTAATTTAGGGTTTTCGAAATATAAAATTAATATTTTAAAATTATAATTAGGATTCTATATTTATATTTAGATTTTCTAATCATAAGCTCAATCTTGCTAATTAGGATTATTATTTCCTAATTAAAATTGCTAATTTAGCAATTAGGGTCGAAATTGTACATTATGGTTTATAACCCAAGAATTAGGGTTTTAAATAGAAAAATAATCTTTCTAATTTAGAAATTAGATTTCCTAAATAGATCAGGATTTTCTAATTACTTATAACTTGAAAATTAGGATTAATGTTTCCTAATTAACATTAAAATTATTAAATTAAAAATTAGGTTTTTCCTAATCCAAAAATTAGGGTTTCTAATCCAAAAATTAGGGTTTTCATAAATCAATTAGGGTTATCCCTAATTATAAATTATTAATAACGTTTAAAGCTTATACTACCATTTGCATTCCCAAATTAGGATTTTAAATTTTCGAACTAGGGTTTCGAATTCCCAAAACTGAAATTAGGGTTTTAGAACCGATTTTTAGGGTTTCTTGTCAGTCTTTATGGTTTTGTAATTGAACGTCGATATTCGACAATAATCTCAGGGAACTGATAAAATTTATCTGGTCAACCCTTGACCCTTAACCACATACTGTACACATAAATGACCATATACACAGAACATATTCGCTTATACACTTAATCCTGAATAATTCACCTAAATCCTTCACAAAATTTTGAAATCCTCAAAATTCCTTCCCAAAAATATCAAACGCATACACTTATTTTCTGTCTAGGTTCTAATATTGAACCTTAAATCAATCAATTATGATTTTAAAATTTTTCTAAATTCTCGGGTTCTCACATTCACCCCTTCTTCTAAGAATTTCTTCCCCAAAATTCACCTTACACCTTACACCTTACACCATACAGGTTACACAATTCATACACCTCATCACATTCTACCCAATACACCACACACAAGAGTAAAAATTTTCAAATTTTGCTGAGGAGTCATATAGACTATTTGTTTTTCATTTTCGCAAAGGTTTTATGGAAATTCATTTGCAAACCGCACTAGTCTTATGAACATAGTGGGTTATCATCCTGTTCTGCCCTGTACTAGCCCAATAATACTGGGTTGATCTGTTTCTCGTCACTGCCATAGGCACAAAATTCTTACCTCAGTCTTAACATCGAATTTTGTACCAAAACAATTTGGTTCGTAAAATTTTTTCTCAATGAACACTTAGAGTTTTCATAAACATTAATCTAGCTTAATTGAATAGCGTAGACTCATATCAATAATTCAATTCAATCAAATTATTTAGGTGTAGCCAAACCCCGTTGGCAAATTAAAATTTTTAAAAATATTTTTGAGAATGATGTCATGATGTCGTACTGTATTAACAGTCCGTTTAAGGATGCCGTCATTTCATAACTTTGTCATAACACATCATACAATAGTGGAACAATAATTTTTAGATCGAATTCACACTAAATATTTTTGTATTTACAACTCCACCAACTTTTTATCATCTCCGCACCAGGTTACATGGTACATGAGTGATAAATAAAATATATTTTGATATTTCAAATCATTTGCGTCTAGCCGAATCAAGTAGCATAGACTATACTTTAAACCATTTCAAAAATAATTATGAGTCTACATTTTTTTTAAAAGGACATAGTGCGTATTTAGCTTGATTTCAAAATTTTGAAGTCTAGCATAGCTAGGAGTTTTGGAAAACTTATGTCTCCACTAATAATCATTTGCTTAACAATCTATCTGTTCCTATAATCCTCAATTCTCCATTCACACAACTATACCCAGTTCGTCAAACCACACTTATGAGTTCATAAACTTGCCACAATCATATGAGTTTAAGAACTTACCTTAGTCAGACCTTTGGCGTCCATTCGCTGAGGGGTTCATAAACATTTCATATAACTATAAGTCAAGAATGTCTCATAAGTATGAGTTTTAAGAACTCGTACTTAACCTTATATTCTCTACCTATAACCTATCTATTTGTTATACACACGAGAAAGGAATCACCCTCTTAACATGCATATAGCAAATAGCGCAACACAAACATTTCAATGATTATCAGTGCCAGAAACTAAGTGGTTTTTACACCAAGTATAATTCCCTTACAAGAAATCATACAACTCAGCTGCTGACATAAGTCCTCAATTGAAATCCCCACCTAATCTTAACTCCCTTTTCAATACGAATTTCATTCAACTCGTATTCATAATCCTTTCCTAAATCTATACCAAATCATAGTACAACCGACACACATTAATCTTTGTTGTAACTTTCCAATCATCAAATTGATTCTTTCTGACTGCTATAACCTTATCCGATCACGGGGTGATCTCATCGTATATAGTACGATTCATTTCTATACTATGACCATTTTGTTTTATGATCTCCTATCCCTGCACTTTTAGTCTTTTAGACTCGATCTATTCATCACACTGTTCACTTTTATTATTAGAGTTAGGGAACTCTGTATCTTCACAACTCACCAAGATTCATCTTTGAATCTTACCGACCGACTAACTCTATGTGAGTTAGATCTTATCCTAATCACTGCGGTTATTGGTCTCAGGTACTCCTACCTAAGCTTTATAACCATCAGCTCTGATACCAACTGTGACAGCCCCAAATCTGGGTCCCAAATCACCACGGATCTGGTACAATCCTTTTATAACTATTGCGAAAGATATAAACATAAATTGTTTAGACAATACACTTTACACATTACCCCAAGGTCGAAAACCTTCACTTAATACACAATTCATAAACTATCTAACATAAAACATTATTATCATACATAACTGTTACACATAAAGCTGCACATAAACCCCAAAGCTGAACTTGTCTTTATCTTTTTTCCGGTATCTGACGTATTCGCCTTAATCTGTAATGTTTTGTCATGATATAGCAAGGGTGAGCATAAAGGTTGCCCAACAAGTTTAAATTTTATTTAAGGTTATATCATGATTGAAAGAGTCTGAATAATAAGCTGGCTATAATTCATCAATATAGTTGAGAACTAACACGAACGAACTTTTGACTAAACAAGTATTAAACATGAACAAATTTATTTGGACCGAATGGTAATGAAGGTGATCAGCCTTTCATACCTGACTTATATATGCAATATATACAGAGTATAATTCTACATGGCAATCAACAATGATTAACCATAAGCATATCTGAATGAAACAACTCTAAATAGAGTTAAGAAAAACTTGCATGTTCCGTTGATTATTACTACGCAATTTATAACGTTTTATCCGAAGACCTAATATTAGTAATATAGATCTCCAATATTAGAATAATATCATCACAATAATATATATATATATATATATATATATATATATATATATATATATATAGAATAACCTAAACACATAACATAACCCTATCAGTTTACAACACACATGAGACTTGGTATCAAGTCAAACTATTTCAGTCTGAGTCGAATTCGACATAATTCTAACATCCCGACGGTCTAGTCGGACAAATATCGAGTTTAAGTTCAATTAAACTCTACCTAAACACTTAACAATTATCTTAGATAATCATATTATTAATTAAAATAATTTTTTAAGTCTCATAATAATTTTTAAATAATTATTATCATTTAAAATGATTTTCCAATCATTAATATTGTATTTATCTAATTTAAATACCATAATATTCCAATATCATTAATATTTATTTAATATTAAATATTAATGAAATACATGCCAAAATATTATAATATATTTATAATATCTCATAGTATTTTTAATACTTTATTATTTCCTTTAAATGTTTTTAAAGTAATTAAAAACATTATTCAATAACTGTTATTAATATAAATACCACACTATTCACTTTATCATTAATATTTATTTAATATTAAATATTAATAAAAATTATAACATAATATTATAATATATTTATAATGTCACAAAGTATTTTTAATACTGTAAAATCATATTTATATGATTTTTAAACCTTTAAATCCATTATCCAATAATTGATATTAATATTAGAATATTAATATTTTCATGAAAAAATATCAAAAGTTATATTTTATAATTTAAAATATTTTTATAACCCTTAAATCATTTTTATATAATTTTTAAAGCATTAATTCTATTTTCTCATAATTTATTTAATATATTTATTAAATAAACTAACTAACATTAAAATAAATTTGTTAATGAATTTCATCACAAAATATCAAAAGTTATTAAAAATAACAACAAATATTTTCTTATACCATAATATAATTTTTCATGATTTTTCAAGTATAAAAATCATTTTTAACTAATTTATTTCATAATATAATTAAATACCTTTTATATTCTAAAAATATTAAATATTTTTGAAATATACTCAAAATAATTAAAAACTAATTTTCGGATTTTAAAATAATTTGTAGAAATTTATTTTATATTTTTAATAATTAAAAATTATTTTTCTCTATTTATTTAATAAAATAATTATTTTTTGAAATAAACTGTCGCTAAAAGGGCCCTATAGCGACATAACCGTCGCTATAGGTGTTCTTCATTAAACCCAGACATTCAAAGTCTGTTTGTAGGGACCTAGTTTGACCGGTTTAAATTTCATATTCTTGATGTTATTTGGGCAGTCTAGTGCATCAATGTTTTAGTACTTATGTAATACTATAACTACATACTAAGTTGATGGCCATGCAACATTAGATCAGAGAGATCCAAGCCCTCCAAATTGTTGTCATACATATTCTTTAATTTTTGGGTTTTCTAGAAATTGAAGAACAGTCGAGGTACCTATTTTGTAGCTTTAAATCTTAGCTTTTTGGGCTCGGTTTAAGTGATTTAAGAGTTCAGACTTGTAGTAGGGATGCCAGGAAAGAATTATATAACAACATATCATCATGTCATCATCGCACCAAGAAGATCAAGGCTGGTCAAAGTCTGACGAAAAAATCGTACATGAAGGTTTTTGGGTTTTCCAAAAATCTTCAAGAACAGCCGGTCAACCCTACTTTGACCCTTCATATCTTTGATTCTATACATGATCTTTGAGTTATATATGCATGAGCATGAATCCTAAATTTCAGTATACAATTATAGTACACAAACATGGCCAGATTGCTTAACAGAAGGAAGATCAGAGGCCATCAAAAGGTTGTCAGACGCTTCTTGGGAAATCTGGGTTACCCAGATTCAAATTTTCATGCTCGGTCAACACACTTTGTGTTAGACCCCGAATTTTATGAAATGAAAGTATTCAATTTTCTTATAATTATTATACTTAGTAAAAGGTTAAATTGATAAAAGGTTAAAGTTAAGGGTGATATGTGAAAATTTTTCAAAGTAAACAAGTTGTCATAAAATAATCGGTGATAAAAGTATAGTAATACGTGTGGTTGTGTAGTAGCACACTGTATTGATTATTGATGCTTACGTGAGAAATCACACAGTTATACTCAATTATTTCTACAGTAATTGCTGCATAATATCTCTCATATTATTGATTCAATTATTGCCACAGTATCATCTGAATAATATTTTATATTATTAAATCAAAAATTGAGACGACAAAGTTATTCATATTATTATTTACAATATTGACAATGTCTAGAAGTTCTATCAATGAGAGGTTTGGTCACCTAATTGCGCGCCAATAAGGGAAAATCCTTATCCAAAAACCCCTCTTTCCTGGGAACGACCTGGTTGCTAAAAATTATGAGTTATAATATTAATGATAAATAAGTTCATGTTGATTAAAGATGAAATTGATAGTTCCATTTTGTTGGAATTATTAGTGTTAGTGGAAATCGACATTTATTTCGATAATAATTGATGTCTGGAGGTTTTATTGACCAATCAGGTAATTAACCGGATAAATGAGCAATTAATTGCTATTAACTCACATGCTTATAATTATTTATTCACATGTGTGTACAATTGATTCACATGCATATGTACTATTAGGGGAGTTGGTGCAAGATTGATAATACTTATATGGCTAAATTAAAAATAGAGGTATAAATGAAGGTAATATACCGTAATTAGTTTTTTCACATGATTATACTCTTGAGTCACATGATTATACTATTGATTCACATGATATACTATTAGGTGAGGTGGTGCAAGTTTGATAATATTTGCAGGACTAAGTTAAAAATAAAGGAAAAGATGAAGGTATTATACTGTAATATTTTGAGCCCCAAAACGTGCAATTATCGAAACTATATTTTCCTATAAATAGAAGCTCATTCTTCCTTCATTCTCACCAATTCACTAAGACTCATAAGAGCAATTATAGAGATAGAATAGAGAGAGAATCTATAGAGAGAAAGGAGAATAGAAGTCTACTTCCTCACTATTCCAGTATCCAGTCTTCTTCTGAGGTAAGGGGTATTATTTATTTCATATTCTGAAGAGATATTATTTTTCGTATTCATATGAATATTATTTTCGTTCAATATTCGTAAGGAATATCATCTTCGTTCAATATTCGTAGGAATATTATTTTCGTTCAACAGTCGTAAGGAATATTATTTCTTTCGTATTCGTAAGGGATGTTATTTTCTTCGTAAATAATATTATTTCTTTCAATATCACTATGTCGGAATATTGGTATGAATTTTATTGTTGAATTTTTACCTTTTTGTGTCGGGATTACTATTCACTCTAGTATTATTCACTCGGGTATTCAGGGTAGTTTTTGTACTGGAGTACTATTCATGAGTTACTATTTACGGGTTACTATTCACCCGATTACTATTCACTCTAGTATTATTCACTCGGGTATTCGAGGAAGTTTTCATGTCAGAGTACTATTCACGAGTTACTATTCACGGGTTACTATTCACCCGATTGCTATTCACTCTAGTATTATTCACTCGGGTATTTGGGGTACTTTTCATGTCGGGGTACTATTTATGAAGTACTATTCATAGGGTACTATTCACCCGAAAAATATATTTCATTTATGTCCAAATTATTTTTGTTGCATGAATATTATTTTTAAATTTTACTCCACAAAGCATTATCATGTCGACAATTTAGATATTTTTAAACTCTCAATAAATTTAAAGTCTTTAATATTTATCCTTTATTTCATTTGATTAATGCTTATATCATTGTCATCATCATCATGCTTATATTGTGATGAAAGTCATCTTTGGCTTCTGTGCATAGATAGACTGTTGATTATTGGTTTTATGGTTGTATATCTTTGGCTTACGTGTAAAGATAGACCGTTGATTATTGATTTTATAATTGTATATCTTTGGCTTACGTGAAAATACGAACGGTTGATTGAAAGCTTCGGCCCGCAGTGCAAAGATGGACAGGTGTATGACATGATCATGACCACTGGTGATACTAACGAATATCCTTGGCCAGTAGTACATGGATAATTCGATGATGTGATTGGCAGGATCATGACAATTAGTTAACAGTTGAATGTCTTTGGCCTTAGTGCACTGACAGGAAATTGGTTTGTATGATCATGACCACTAGTTTTATAGTTGAATATCTTTGGCCCATAGTGCAAAGATAGACAACTGATTGGTATGATCATTGTTATTACATTTGAATATCTTTAGCCTTTGGGGTAAGGATATTGAGTAAACGTTATATTAAGCCTTTGAGGCAAGGAGAAACTGTTGATTCACATTATTATAAATATGAATTGTGAATTTAACTAACATCTTTGGTGGTTCAGGTGAAGACAGGTGATGAAAGTTCTATTTGTCTTGGGTATAACAAGGAACTGTTATTGAGTATTATAGGAATAAAATATTAACGATGGACTTTTAATCTAGAAGAGATAGTACACATTATGTTCTACTTGACTCTTCTAATGGATTGCTTATTCCGTTGCAGTTAAACTTGATGTTTATTGTATTTTATCAGTTTAACACTGTTGAAGGCTAAGGATAATTTATTCTGCATTATCTTAGTCATAATATTTCTTATTGGGCTAGTTGAGCTCACCCTTTTCTTTCATTGTTCTCTTCAGGAAATGAGAACGTAGCTGGGACTAGTCGGGGATCGGAGTGATGGTCCAGGATAAGTGGCTTTAGTAGTCCTCACTATTCTATGAAATAGTGTGATAATAATTGTAATGAGAACTCCATTGAGTGTGGATATTGTCTAGAAGACAATATTCGTGTTAAAACTCTCAACTATGTTTTGTCATATTTGTATACGACAGTTGTATAATTAAGTTTGTATTTGATTTTTGTAGTGTGTATTTGGCGACTCAAGATGGGTAATGTATACCTATTTTGGGGTGTCACAGTTGGTATCAAAACTTAGGGATATGATCCCTAGCTGAGATGTAAGACAAGAACTAGGAGGGGAGAGACGGGAAATTCCTTCGCTAGTATGACCTACCTAAGTTATTTGGTATTTAATTGGTCGGTCAGAATATAGAGAAAATATTTGGCATGTCAATTAACCCTTATTTTGAAACTATATTCTAGAATGATATCTGAAATACAGGAGATGAGAAATTGGAAAATCTTGATAGAGAGGAAATAACCGGGAATGTACAATCCAAAAAGAAAGCAAGGTATTCTCATCTCTTCGAACTACCAGGTACGTAAATTTCGAGGGCGAAATTTCATAAGGAGGGGAGATTGTGAGACCCCAAATTTTATGAAATGAAAGTATTTAATTTTCTTATAATTATTCTATTTAGTAAATGGTTAAATTGATAAAAGGTTAAAGTTAAGCGTGATATGTGAAAATTTTTCAAAGTAAACAAGTTGTCATAAAATAATCGGTGATAAAAGTATAGTAACACGCGTGGTTGTATAGTAGCACACGGTATTGATTATTGATGCTTACGTGAGAAATCACTCAGTTATACTCAATTATTTCTATAGTAATTGCTGCATAATATCTCTCATATTATTGATTCAATTATTGTCACAGTATCATCTGAATAATATTTTATATTATTAAACAAATAATTGAGACGATAAAGTTATTCATATTATTATTTGCAATATTGATAATGCCTAGAAGTTCTGTAAAGGAGAGGTTTGGTCACCTAATTGCGCGCCAATAAGGAGAAATCCTTATCGGAAAGCCCCCTCTTTCCTGGGAATGACCTGGTTGTTAAATATTGTGAGTTATAATATTAATGATGAATAAGTTCGTGTTGATTAAAGATGAAATTGATAGTTTCATTGTGTGGGAATTATTAGTGTTAGTGAAAATCAACATTTATTTCGATAATAATTTATATCTGGAGGTTTTATTGACCAATCGGGTAATTAACCGGATAAATGAGCAATTAATTGCTATTAATTCACATGCTTATAACTATTTATTCACATGTGTGTACTATTGATTCACATGTATGTACTATTAGGGGAGTTGGTGCAAGATTGATAATACTTGCATGACTAAATTAAAAATGGAGGTATAGATGAAGGTATTATACTGTAATTAGTTTTTTGACATGTTTATACTATTGAGTCACATGATTATACTATTGATTCACATGATATACTATTAGGGGAGGTGGTGCAAGTTTGATAATACTTGTACGACTAAATTAAAAATAAAGAAAAAGATGAAGGTATTATACTGTAATATTTCGAGCCCCAAAAAGTACAATTATCGAAACTATATTTTCCTATAAATAGAAGCTCATTCTTCCTTCATTCTCACCAATTCACTAAGACTCACAAGAGCAATTATAGAAATAGAAGCTATAGAGAGAGAATCTATAGAGAGAAAGGAGAAGAGAAGTCTGCTTCCTCACTATTCCAGTATCCAGTCTTCTTCTGAGGTAAGTGTCGACGTCAGAATTTTTAGATGTCTCTTTTCGTTACTTGTTCTTTGGTGTTCTCATTTTAGGTGAGATTTGTTTGAAAAAACAAGTGAAAAAGGTCTGACATGTATAATGTCGACGATGGAATGTTAAGAGTCGCCAGTTGGTTTTTTTAAATGGTTGTACCAACACAACCGAGAAAAGGTTTGCACATTGACCTAGTGATGTGACACTGCTAAACGGGTCGGTGAAACCGAGATTCATTAGGGTCCGGGGACTTGGTTATGCGAAGGGAAGGTGTTAGGCACCCCCCGACATTCGTGTTACCACGGTGACTGCCTCTTTTCAAGAAACTATTAACTGAATGTGTGTGTGTGTGTGTGGTCAATGTGCTGTTATTTGGAAGTAGTGCGAGGCCTCGTTCGCACCTATATACACAGGGTTTGAATTTATGTAAAAATTCAATTTTAAGCAAGATATGGCAGTGATGTTTTATAAAAGAGGTTTTTCAAACCCTGATGCTCAATAGTAATTAAGACCTTTTACACTCCCATTTTATTAAGTGTTCGGCTTGATTGATTTTATTTTACAGATGCGAGGCATCCGTACGAAAATAATGTACAAAATAATGCCGACTTCCTCATGGGTATAGAAACCATCTGAGGAAATTCAGACACCGCAAAATAATTTACAAGCTGCTTACAGCTGAAAACGTCCATCACGGGAACCAAATCTAGATCCAATAGGCTTAATCTGTGATCACATGATTCCTATGCGCACATGATACCGTAATTTGTATGAAAGAAGTAAGCATGTATATATATAAAAGCGGTAAATATATATATACAGACATGATCACCAACCATAAAGCACCTCCATGGGGGATTCGAAATGTAAATAAAGTTGTAAAAGCCATCAACCACCACGGAGGAAACTCTAGACGGGACAAAACGTAAATAAAGCTGTAAAGCTATCAACTGCCACGAAGTAAACTCCAGGCAGGACGAAACGTAAAGAAAGCTGTAAAAGTGATCAACCACCACGAAGTGAACTCCAGGTGGGACGAAAATATATATATATATATATATATATATATAGCAAGTAAACGCACCGGATGTAAAATCCAGGCTCATCGAAAAAGTCCGACACACAGTTAATATATATAAGTATATATATATTAAAGTAGTAAACGCTCTAGACCGAAGTCTAGGCTCATCGAACAAAGTTTGACACACAGTTCATATATATATATATATATATATATATATATATATATATATATATATATACTGAAATAAAACCACGGACCGAAGTCCGGGCAAACGCACGCAACACAACTCTCAACGTGAAGAAGGATGTGTGCAAAGATGAAGAGAAATACTCTAAAGTGTGTGAGAAGGCTTACAGTGGGCTGCCAAATAAGACTTCTATATTTTTAAAGTGGGTAAACACTGTCTTTTGTAGGTACAAAAGAAGCTATATATGAGGTCACAGGTGTTAAAAATAAGAAAGTACACTGTATGGGGTGAGTGCAGAGAAAATTGGGTAGGGCTTCCTCGCCGTTTCCTCTTTTAAAATGGCTACCCCAAGCCCTCTATTTATAGAGGGTGGAGCCGCAGGTGTACCAGAGGCAACCCGGGTTGGCCCGGGTTTCTTGGGTCGGGTCGTCTCATAGGACGTGCGCTCGAGCACTGTAATGTCCGCTTAAACTTTTAGAAGTGCAATTCGGGCATCCGATTGAGGTATACATGACCTATTTTGGACCTCGATTGTCGAGAGTTGTACAATGGCATAGGATTAGAGTTTGTACGAAGTCATTGAAGATGGGACGATGCCCTCCGGTCTTCAAGCTTCAAATTCCATCCGTTACCCCGCACAATAGTCACTCGAGATTGGTTATCCTTGATTCTTGTGGGACATCGTTGTGTAGAGATGTTCATGAAATTTTGAGACGACGTGACGTGGCATCGTGTTGGCGAGATAACGATGTTGCCCCTTACCTGTGTTATCGCCGGTTTGGGCTGATAAAGCAGACGTTGCTCAGGGCTTCGTTGAGATTGGACTGCTGCAATTGTTGAAGGTCCTCAGTGTCATCTCTGAGGTATGCATGTCCTCCTAGGGTTATCTCTGGGTTAGTAATGAGTATCTCGTTGTGAGCGCCGAGATTGAAGCTGGTTACATTTGAAATAAGCATTTCTGGGGTTATCGCCGAAATTGCATTCCTTGGGGTAATTACCAAGGTTGATTGGCTATTCCCACGATTGGGACTGAAACTGGATACCTCAGGGTTATCTCTGAGATTAATCGGTCTTCCCTAGTGTGTGTTCTGGTGTTGGATCTGTATGCCTCGGGGTTATATCCGAGGTTGAAATTGTTACTCCCAGTGTAAGTTCTGGGTTTGATGCTGAACTCCCGGTAGTATCCGAAATGGATATGGATTGTCTTTCAGGGTTCCCTCTTAAAATATGAATCTATCCTCCTACAATGTCAGTAACAGTAGTACAGAAAAATTTGAGTGTCTACAGATGCCCCTCTTTATCATACTCATGCATGGCTATGCATGGGTAGAATAAAGAATCCTAGACACTTAAAACACAACAAGACAAACATGGTACTATATGTAGCAACATGATGCTAATGTATGATGCATGTGTACGGGGTTGTAGCCCAACATGCTGGGGATGATTTCTGGCTCCCTGTTGCTTCAACTTGGGATTGGCAATGATGACCAGATTTTGATGTGTAATCCGAATCTGTTAGGATGTTGATGTTGGAGTTATCACCAAATTCCTATGTTCTTGATAACGACTTGATTCTAAAGAGGTACCTTTTATGTGTAAGAGATTTGTGAGGATAAAGCTTGGTCCGTTTGGGGATGTGTATAACATATTCCATCATCTATCCTCTTTGATAACATTGTCCTTTCCTGGTTGGTATCGCTAGGACATGTCAAGATTTTGTTGGATTTACTACCAAAAACAAATGCTGTCAGGGATGCTTGACCTTCGCTGACGTGTACTTCACCGACAAGTGAATCAATGGCTGAAAAACCCTGTGGGATAGGCTGTCAAGGTTGCTTGACCTTCGCTGACGTGTGAATCAACGACTGATTCTCTGTGGGTAGATTATCAAGGTTGCTGGACTTTCGCTAACGTTTGAATCAATGGAACACTGCGTTGTGATCCCTGCCGGGGATCCGCTGGGGAATATGAGTAATCGAGCATGAAATCCTCGAATAGCTCTAGAGCTCTGATAGGTTTAGTCGCTATCGACTGAGATAACATCAAGGCTGTTTGACCTTCGTTGATATGTGTCTCAACGGCTTGAATTCACGTTATAATCCCCCGCCGAGGCTTCACGTTGTAACCCCCGTCAGGGATCTACGTTGTAACCCCCGTCGGGGATCCACGTTGATCTTTTAGGGTAATAACACGGAGTTGGTGGCATCAGACTTGTACAATGTATTGCCGAATATGATTTGTAACAAATGAGATCATTGGCAGGGTATACCTCATGTTCAGGTGACTACCAATGAGCAATATATAGACTCAAAGTTTCATCTGAGAAGACCAGGATTGCATGCCGTTTTGCGCAATCGCGTGGTGTTTTTATTCCTAATTTGACCTTTCTAGTCCTCAAGAACTCCTTTACAACTCGAATTGGACCAAGCCGGAGGGGTGGGACCCCTAGAGGAGGGTGCCGCAGATACACCTGCTACAGCCGCAGATGTGCCTGCGGCAACTGTGGATGATATAATCCAGCAGGTTGGTCTCACAAGTTATTTTTAACTTGATTCGCTAAGAGAAATCCGTGAGCCTCCTTCAGATTTGCTGAGTTCAGGCTATTTTATGCAAATTCTGTCACCGTACAAGTGTTTCACACTATCCCGGTAACGTATGCATGTATTTTTTCTAGTTTTTATCTGTTGGATTTTGAGTTAAAGCATAAAATGCATCTAAACACATAGTAGTGATTATGTATGCACAGATGTCTTGCTAAAAAATATTCAACATAGTAAATGTTAGTATTAAACCATGCTGAACGTAATGATGTGAAAAAAGTTAACTTTTGAGATAGTCAAAATGGCACCTTTTTCTACTATTCTTTGTCCTATTTGAGGTCCAATGAGCAAAAGGTAGAAAGGCAAAGTACTCCTGATATTGAGGTTAACTTTATGCATGGATGATTTTGATTTTTAATGCATATATTATGTATATGACTTTGGGGTAGGTGTGCTACTGAATGGCCACCTAGACACGCCTATGTGCATGTGGATAGTCCTATTTTTAAAGGGGACTATGACAAAAAAATTCAAAATGTAGGCATTTAGGTAGTCATACATTTTAACTCTATTGTATGTTAAAGTAAATTCATGCATGCATATGGTCATAAAATGCATTCTAGAAAGCTCCAAGTAAGGAAATACCACACCCTTTCTGAGGTGATTTGGAGACTTGTTGTCCAAATATTATGGATTCGGATCAACCGAGTAGTTCCCGTAGGACCACTTCTGCTATACGGAGGAGGGCTTCTGAAGTACCTTGACCCCGTTTTGTCAGACATCCTCGTCGATTGGTGGAGGCCATGATTCGTCTAGTTCGAATATACGTGCCAGACGTTAAGGACGTGGATGAAGATATTCCAATTGAGGATTCCGCTCCTGCTCCACATGTCCCCCGTAGGGAGCTACCTTGTATTCAGGTGGCAAACCCAGAGCTTCTGGGTAATTTGAGCAGACATCCCTCGATGTACTTGCATGCTAACGAGGTATGACGTTTGATCTTGATCTTCCTTCTTTCCTATTGATGAGGATTAAAGGTTTTTGATGTTGATCTACATTTCATGCAGGTTCCCGACTTCACATAGCCTCGAGGGAATTGGTTTAGTATACACTCCATGTATCAGGCTCTTCATCCTAATTACTGAGCTGTAGTGCATGATTGGGGATTCGGGGCATTCTTCTCTATCCTTCCCCGTCGTTCTCCCTAGGGTTACCTCAGGGCATTTTCTGAGCGATGGTTTCATCAGACTCAGTCACTCCATCTGCTAGATTACGAGGTGATGATGATGCTGATGGATTGGCGATTTATCATAGGTATGGAGTTTGGAGGGGAGCCAGTGCCTTGCACTGCGAATATTACCCCTACTGCCGTCAGATCCTTGTTAGTAGTTCAAGCGGAGGCGCTCAAGGGCAGGACTGTCCGTTCAGGTCTTTTGAGCGTAGATGCTATGAGTGGGCTTTTGAGTGAGTCTATGCCTGATGATGTCAGAATTAGGGATCGCATTCTTCGGCGATTATTCCTGATGATCGTTAGAGGCTGCTTCATAGCAGATAACTCTTCTGCAGTGTCATTCGCTTTGATCAACGCCACGCGTCATGTGGACCGTATTGGAGAGTATGATTGGGGTTCCTACACCTTTGCCTATTTCCTCCAGGGCATGTGTATGCGCTCACAGGGTTTGACTGAGGCTTGGCTAGGCTTCTACCCATTTCTGCTGGTGAGTATTTCTCTTGTCATTTCCCACTTATAGGTTAAGAATGTTTACTGATAGTAGATGTTTTGCCATTGTGTTGGCAGTTTTGGGCTTATGAGAGGCTCCCATGCTTGTGTCATGTGAGTGTGTTAGGTTTAGATACCTATCCAGGAGGACTATGATGGCATTATTCCATTTTGCTGGAGGTCCCTGTAGCTGAGGGTTTCACTCACTGCCGTATGCAGCTGGAGTTGTTGACAGCTGATACCATCACATGGATTCCCTACTCAGGGGAACACTTGACCATCAGTTTTAAGGATGGATACCCGACTGGAGTCAAGTACGTGATTTCCACCAGGAGAGTTCCTCTCTTCACAGATGGAGGCTAGGAGCTCTATTTAGGAGAGCGTGCCATTAGGAGCACCACAGGGGAGATTTTTATGCCGATCTTGCCTCCTACCAGGCATCATTGGCCTGTATCACAGTCACCCATCACTGATATCCTATTATTGGGGGTTAACGGTTTTGCATTATAAGAGGGTCCATGTACTCAGGAGACGTTCCAGCGTTGGTGGTTCCCTCGTACTATCAGAGCCCAGTCCCGCGCCACAAAGTTTATGGGGGATATGGTTCTAGGATCCGTAATGATGACGAATTGGATAGCTTGTGTCCGAGATCCGACTCATATGACACAGATTAATAGTCTGACCCGGCAGTTGGACTAGGCACATGTATTTATCTGGCATTTGGGCAGAGATCCGGCAGAGGCGACTTCATTTAATCCTTCCAGCTCAGGCACTGGCCCCTCAGATGACCCATTCAATTTTGTCAGTGTAGATCCTCATTTGTATATGCCTGACATCCCTGTTGATAGAGATCCAGTGACTCAGGAGGAGTTACATCAGGTGGACAAGATTGATGATGTGGACGTCGACACCATTGTCTTCTTCTGATGTGTATTCTCGTTATATCTTTTGATTGGCCTCTGTTAGATATTGGGTGGATGTGCCCCATTCTCGCTATATCTTTTGATAGGCCTCTTTTAGTAGTAGGGTGTCTGTGCCCCATTTCCCTGTATTTGTAGCTATATAGAGATGATGTATTAGATGTTGATATACTTAGGAATGTATGCACATTTTTTTTTCATTCCCTATATCATATTGTCATCCATTATCTGGTATGCATGTATCATGTTATGCAATGTATGTATGTCCAGAGATATTCAGCGTTGACCCCTAGATGGTCTTATGACACGGCCCGCACAGATGTCTTCTTCAACAGTTAGCCGTATAAATCATACCCCACCATCATTGGTGGCATTGGGTATGCGATCGTGGTATGATAGCATGTCACCATCAGACAAGGTGACCATAGATCGTTTGCTGCAGTATACCATGACCTTATTGATGTTTCAGGTTCCCGCAGGGTTTGTGGACTGGATGCTAGAGCATTGGGTACCGGATAGGCAGGTTTTTCGATTCGGGACCCATGAGTTGACTCCTACTCTGGAGGAGTATGCACAATTGACGATGATGCCATTAGACAGACTTTGCGTGTATATGGCTTTGGGAGACATGAGTAGACGGTTCATGACTCTCACCGGATTGCGGGGCAGAGTAGTGCAGGATGAGCTGACATCTGGCCATGTGATATCCCAGCATTTTCCGTGTGACAAATTTGGCTCTAAGGATAGCTATTCACGACATTCTGAGGATGTCACCGCACCGGAGGATCATTGGCGTTTAGCCAGGGTTGATGTACTGCTGTTATGCGTACTGTCGTATGTCTATATGCCAAGATACATGGATGAGATAGACATAGGTGTCATCATGGTCGTGAGAGCTCTCAGGGAGGGTCGCACCATTATACCTATGATTGTAGCAGAGACCCTACGGTGAGCATCTTATTGTTGTACTTATCTGACAGGAGTGTTCACGGGTAGCTCGGTCATGCTATATGTGTGGTTTATGTCACACTTGAGACCGATTGGCACTCTTAGACGACATGGATATTGGTTTACCTATGATATAGCCATGGCATACTCATTTCAGCCATCAGAGTGTATAGATGCTCTGTCTTGGTCCACATTTTTGGCAGATATCAGAGATTCGTTCAGCATATTGACGTGTTCAGAGCTTAGCTCACCATACAACTTTATTACTCATGCTCCGGGCATGGACTACGTCCCTCTGGCTGGTTTGAGGGGCATGACTACTCATCACCCGCTGGCCGTGATGTCGCAGTTTGACCAGTTTTAAGATTTTTATCCTTTCGAGGGGGCGATAGGTCACCGTTCAGCTTCTCGATATCTTTCAGCAGAGGACCAATCCCGGGTGTACGTTTGTTGGGATCAGCGCGAGATAGCTGATTTTTCTATCAGTCATCCAGGTTGTTCTACAGAGTATTCCGCATGGATGGAGACAAAGATTACATCGGCTGCGGCAGTATCCACAGTACCGGATAGTGAGATGGATGAGGGAGAGCCCATGGAGGACATTGATTCCCACATCGAGGAGGAGCCAGGTGCTGGGTTGCCAACATCTTTTTTAGATTCTCCCAGTACCAGTACTGCTGTTATTCAGCATTCAACATAGTACTTTGAGTAGAGTCTTTATTTGATGACCTTTGAGAGAGATCAGGCTTGATCTATAGTGTTTACTACCCTTTATGGGAGAGACGCATCACTACTAGAGAGAGATGAGGCATTAGCTCGCAGAGATGCCACTATTATTTAGCGAGACGAGGCTAGGTCAGCCAGAGATGCAGTGATAGTTGAGCGGGATAGTGTTATATCTTCCCGGGATGTAGCCATCACAGATAGTACTGCAGTGAAGTCCCTTACCACTGACATGATCGTAGAGATGAGCGCTTACATTGATGAGCATATGGTCACCATGCAGATGGCTGCAGATCTGTTGGGTCGTGTAGATATTCTCGCACAGGAGACCACAGCTTTGCCTCCTTCTTCTGAGAGGGACGCCATGTTGGGCTTGTTAGCTCGCATATACCCTGACTTGTAGATGATCTTGTATTTACTTGCACAGACTAGCTTAAAATTTTGTCAACTACAGTTTACATTGTATATGTCAAACATCATTATATATATGACAGGGAAATATATTTTTGGATCACTTCCCTTTTAGATATGCTTTGCTACTTGCTTGATATTTTGCCTGCTGCTTAATGGCTTGCGATCTTGACGTATTCTGAATTCCTCCTGGGTGGATGGACATTAAGCTGTCTCTGGATAGTTCAGAACGGATCATCGATCTGTATATATCCCTACCATCTTTGGTGTCTTGGGACTGGTTTCCGAATGAAAATGTGTAGATGAGTGTGGCTTTCCTCTGTGAGATTGACCGCACCACAGATGGTCGCCAGTACTTCTATTTAGGAGAAGCCTAGTTAATTCCATCTCTTATGGATTGGTGTTGGTCTTCAAGGTATGACCGCAGCTTAGATGGTCGCCGAATCTCCTATTTGGGAGGAGTTTAAGTAATTCCATCCCTTTGGTCTGAAACCGAATGAAATGTAGTGGTTTGAAGGATGATCCCAGTACTAGTTGACAAGGGTTTGTGTTTTGGTAGGGGGTGAGACCGAACCATGAATGGCTGCCTACGTACTCCTATTGAAGAGGAGATCAGGTTTGCGTAGTTTGAACCTAGTGTAAGAGGTTCAACGCTATGTATGGCAGAAATGGTGTAGAAATGTTTTTGTTGTTTTTGTTTTTGTAAGGATAACAGGGTAGAAATGTTTTTGTTGTTTTTATTATATTGCGACCAGGCCATATGAAATGGTTGCCTACGTACTCCTATTGAAGAGGAGATCAGGTCGACGTGGTTCGTCCCTCAGGCGAGTAGAAAAGCGTGATCCCATGTGCTGGTCAGAGTGCGGGGAGGAGAAAGTTTAATCCTAGGTTGAGGATAAACTATAGGTATGAGAAGTTTGATTCCATGTATAGGTAGCCAAACTGCAAACGTAAGAGGTTCAATCTGTAGTGGGATGACCTAAGTCGTAGGAACGCAAAGGAGCCAGGCTGCTGGCTTGAAGAGTATGTTTTCCTGAGGGGCAAGGTGTGAAAGAGTTGTATGTTGTAAAGGGTTAAAGAACCGGAATGACTGGCGATCTGATGATCCAACACCAGGATGTTTGCTTGATGGCAACTTCAGACATAGTACCCTTTCACGGCGTCGGAATTGATGAGTTGTGGAAATTCATCGCCGTCGATTTCTTGTAATCTGAGAGCGCCTCCTGTCAATATTTCCTTGACAACAAACGGGCCTTCCCAGTTAGGAGCAAATTTTCCCTTAGATTGATCTTGGTTGTTAAGGATCTTCTTCAAAACCAAGTCACGCTGTTTAAGCTGCCTTAGCTGGACTTTTTTGTTGTAGGATCTGGTGATCCTTTGTTGATATAACTGACCATGGAAGATAGTCGCAGTTCGCCTTTCGTCTATTAGAGACAATTGGTGATACCTGTCTTGTACCCATTGGTGTTCATCCAGCTGAGCGTCTATCAACACTCTGAGGGATTCCATTTCAACATCTATGGGGAGCACTGCTTCCATCCCATAGGTTAATGCATATGGGGTTACCCCAGTGGAAGTACGCATTGAGGTTCTGTAGGCTAACAGAGCAAGAGGCAATAAGTCAGGCCAATCTTTGTGGTTGGCGGACATCTTTTGCATAATATTCTTGATGTTTTTGTTAGCCGCTTCAATAACACCATTCATCTTCGGGCGATAGATGACGGAGTTAAGATGTTTGATGTGGAATTTACTTCATAATTCCTCCATCATTTTGTTGTTGAGGTTCTTAGCATTGTCTGACACAATCACCTCTGGTTGTTTATATCGACAAATGACATTGTTTCTGATGAAAGCAATGATGACTTCTTTAGTAACCTGGGGAAAGGAGGTTGCCTTTACCCACTTGGTGAAGTAGTCGATCATGGTGAAGATAAATCGATGTCCATTATTGGCTTTAGGCTCAATGGGCCCGATAACGTCCATTCCCCACATTAGGAAGGGCCAGGGCGAACTCATATTGTGGAGTTCCCGTGGAGGGGCGTGTATAGCATTCCCATGAATTTGGCACTGATAACATCTCTTGACGTGGTCATTGCAATCAGCTTTGAGAGATAGCCAATAATATCCTGTCTTGAGGACTTTCTTGACAAAGAGGGGGCCACTCATGTGGGGGCCACAGACTCCACCGTGGATTTCATCCATAAGCCTTTGGGCTTGATCTTTGTCTAAACATATGAGGAGACCTAGTCCTGCATCTCTTTTGTAGAGCGCATCTCCACTCAGGTAGAATTTCATAGCAAGTCGATGGATCCGCCTTTTCTCAGTCGGGCTCGCTTCCGCGGGTATAGATCCATCTCGTAGATATTCCTTGATATGCTGATACCAAGGATGCTGGCTGAGAGGTAGCTCATCCGATACTTCTCCAACGTAATTCCCATAGACTGGGGCCTTGTGCATAGAAATTATGACGATTAGCAAATGTTCCTTGTCTGATAAGCGAATCACGGAGGCCAAAGTTGCTAACGCGTCCGCAAAGTCATTCCTATTATGAGGAATGTGTAGAAATGAGATTTCTTCGAACTCCAAAACTATCTGCAAAACTTGCCGATGGTAGGGCAACAAATGTCGTTCCTTGGTTTGATAGATTTTGGTGGATTTTCTGATTACCAACTCTGAATCTCCAAAGACAGGTAACCGTCTGATGCTCATTGAACGGGTAAGTTTTAGCCCCATGAGACAACCCTCATACTCAGCTGTGTTGTTGGTGCTGACAAACTGTAATTTGACGGCGATGGGATAATGTTCCCCCGTACCAGATACTAGAACTGCTCCAGCCCCAGAACCTTCCAGATTAACAGCTCCATCAAAATACATCTTCCATTATTGGCGCATATCGTATAGATGGTATTGCTGAACTGTCATTACTCCTTCATCGAGGAAATATGTTTCTGAGGGTTTGAAATCCGCTAAAGGTGCGACGACCAGTTGATCCGCAATTCCTTGACCTTTAATGGACTTTTGAGTCACATATACGATATCAAATTTTTGTAGGATTAACTGCCATATGGACAACTGGTAATTTAACATGGGTTTATTGAACACGTATTTGAGAGGATCCACGCGGGATATGAGATGGGTTGTGTGACCATAGAGGTAATGTTGTAACCTCATGAAAGCCCATGCTAAAGCACAACACGTCTTTTCGATCAGAGTGTACTTATGTTCACTGCTATTGAACCTTTTGCTGAGGTAATAGATAGCTCGTTATTGGCCTCTATCGTCTTTCGGTCCCAGCATGCAGCCCATGGCATTGTCACTTATGGACAGGTACATGAACAAGGAACATCATCCCTGGGTGGTACTAGCACGGGAGCTTTGATTAGCTGTTTCTTAATTGTGAGGAAGGCATTTTGACACTCATTATTCCATTTCATGGAGGAGTTTTTCCTTAATAGCTTGAAGATCGGCTCACAGGTTGCTGTGAGTTGAGAGATAAACCTGCTAATGAAGTTGATTCTTTCCAAAAATCCCCGTATTTCCTTTTCTGTCTGAGGAATGGGCATTTCCGTGATGGCCTGGATTTTGGCAGGATCCAGCTCAATTCCTTTGTGGCTAACTAGGAATCCTAGCAACTTGCCTGATTTAATGCTAAAGGCACATTTAGTTAGATTAAACTTCAAGTTATACTTACGAAACTTGTTGAACAACTTTCTGAGATGATCTAGATGGTCATCCTCTTTCTGGGACTTGACAATGATGTCATCCACGTAGATCTCGATTTCTTTGTGCATTAAGTCATGGAAAAGAGCCATCATAGCTCGTTGATAGGTGGCTCCGAAATTGATGAGGCCGAATGACAAACCGTCTATAGCAAAAGGTTCCCCAAGGCGTGATGAAAGCAGTTTTCTCACGATCTTCCTCAGCAACCATGATCTGATGATACCCCGCAAAGCAATCACCAAAGGAGTACATGTCGTATTGCGCAGTATTGTCAATAAGAATGTGGATAATTGGCACGGGAAAGCAATCTTTTAAGCACGCTTTGTTTAAGTCCCGATAATCCACGCAAACTCGCACCTTCTCTCTGGGTTTAGGTACGGGAACAATGTTGGATATCCACTCAGGATATGTGGACACCATGATGATGCCAGCTTGAAATTGAATCATAATTTCTTCTTTCACCTTTAAACTCCATTCAGGTTTCAATCGCCTGAGCTTTTGCTTAACTGGCTTAAATCCCTCTTTCATGGGAAGGTGATGAAGGACAATGTCAGTGGACAAACCCACCATGTCTTCATGAGACCATCCAAACACATCCTGGAATGGGGTTAATAATGTAATCATGTCATTCGTTTGGTTTGGGGTAAGGTCTGAACTAATCTGGATTAACTTAGGGCTTTCTAAGGTTCCGAGATTGAAAGAAGTGTTTTGTTCAAGGTTGGGTTTAGGTTTGTCTTTGACCCATTCTTGAATTTTTGGAGGCACCTCAATGTCATCCTGTATTTCCATCAAGGCTGAATTCATCTCTACATCAAAGGTACAATCCTTGTGGAGAAGAGGCACCGTATCAGCAAGTACATGCACATATAAATTAAGGGTCCTGAAACAAAATATACTTTCAGTTAGTATATATGAAACTTTTTGATCATACACAGTGTTAGCATATACTGACAAAATAAACTACTAATACTGTACATAAAAGTAAGAAGTTATTATATCTACAGGGCAGAAAGAGTTATGCCCGTTTACCCTTGACGACCAATGCAAGGAGTGTTGTTCTAATTCGCAAGGGCAAAGTCCGGGTAGACCGCAGTGATTGAGGGATTGTCATCATCCTTCCTGTCTCGAATGATGGCCATTATGTCTGGGCAATCATCGTCTAGGGTGTATCTGTTGGTTTGTTCATCATGAACGATGATGCGTATGCCTGACATCATTCGAATGACGTCTTGCTTGATTCTTTGTTCCTCCTCTTCCACTGCGGGATTTGGAACAAAGACTTCTTTCTCCTTTACTGGTACCGGCTTGGGAAATAACGTAGCCATTACATTGGCTGGCACCTTTGCAGGAGGTTGTACGGACTCAGAGTTTGAAGGCGAAGATAAACGCCGCATGGTTGAAGCTGAAGGAATCTGCTGATGCTTATGAGGATTCTTGTGATTAGAACTTGCAGAATAGTCTAGTCCAGCTGTTCCAGTTTGCTTGGTTAATCAAATTGGGTACTTGATACCCTGGCAATATTTACCCAGCCCTTATCCCGGTTTATGACCCAATGACATCATTTCTTGAGTAGCCGACATTACCTCGGCAGAAATCTTGGGTTTGGGTAATGGCATTCCAATAGCATGGTATTGGGTATTGCTTACTTCCAAGGCATGGAAACTGACTGGTTCAACATCTGCGTTGGCATTGATGAATGGCATGTCCCCGTGTTGAGGACACTCTGGTTCAGCGTTGACCATGACCAAGCTATTGTTGATAATATATTTCAACTATTGGTGAAGAGTGGAGGGGACTGCCCCTGCCATATGAATTCATGGTCGTCCCAAGAGCAGGTTGTATCCCGAATCTATCTTGAGTACATGGAAAGATACGCAGAATGTATAAGGACCAATTTCGATTGGCAGCTCAATTACTCCGACCGAATTTCGGCGGGCTCCATCAAAAGCTTTGATGACGGTATGGCTACTCCGAAGTCAGTTGAGATTGATATTCATCTTCACCAAGGTAGATATGGACAAATATTAAGAGATGAACCTCCATCTATCAAGACTCCAGCTAGTATGTATCCGGAGGACAAAATCGCAATGTGTAACGGCTTGCAATGACCGGTCCCTTCGGGCGGTATGTCATCATCAGTGAAGGATATCACATTTTTGTTGAAAATGTGATCAACCAGATGTTGAAATTTTTCTGTGTCAACTGATGTTGGTAGATAAGCTTCTTCTAAAACCTTTAACAAGATCTTCAGGTGATCCTCGGAAGTTAGGACCAAGTCCAAAATTGATATTTGTTATGGAGCTTCTTTTAAGCTTAAAACAACCTTAGCTTCGTTATGACCCATAGTGCGGAGGAATCTTTCAATCTTCTCCATGGGTATTTTCCCCTTTGATTTGATGGTAGACTTCATCACCCGTTGGGAAAGATACAGTGGATTTTCCTTCGACACTGCAGCAGTTGTATGTGAGGTAGATCCTTCACCTTCTCCATAATTCCACGAAACTTTGCGCAAGCTAACAATAGGATATTGTGCTCTGCACGACAAGTTGATTGGCTCGGGAGCGGCCACTTTCAAAGGATTGTTGCTTCCCTTTAGTTGAATTGTTGGCATTGTGAGTAATCTGTTAGTCCCATCATTTTTAGTGGATATGACTGTTACCACACTCTTCCACTTAGTAGGACCTGTATTCTCACTTGCACGTAACACAGTATCATCGTCCCCTAGGTGCAGGACACCACTGTCAATTAGATTTTGGATAAGGTGGCGGAGTGCCTAGCATTTTTATGTGTTGTGATCGCGAGACTGGGAGTGATATTGACACACTCCATCAGAATTGTATCGTCCTGAACGAGGATTGATTGGAGGTAGAAGGGAACTAATCCTTCCTTCATTGATTAATATATGAAGGATTTCCTCCATAGTTTGGCCCAAATAGGTGAATTCCCTTTGGTTGGAAAAATCCCGACGGGCTTTGGCATTTGCTCTTTTTGTCACTTTATCTTTTAGCATTTCATTTTCTGAAAGTGACGAGGGAATATTTATGACAAGAGGTAAGAGACTAGCATGCTCTTGGCTGATTAAATGACGTGTCAATCCCATTTGTCATCACCGTCTTTGAGGGTCTGGGAGGATTCACAGTTGACATTGGAACTCTGTCCGTTGCTCCAATTGATCATGTTGACCTCTTCTTCTTTGTGCTTAGGGAGAGGGTTGTCTTGAACGTGAGGCTGATCTAGTTTGGTGACCATGATTTCCCCATTGTCTATCAGGTCTTGAATATTGTGTTTCAAGGCCCAACAATCCTGAGTATCATGTCCAGGTGTCCCGGCATGATAAGCACATTTCCGAGCAGCATTGAAACCCCGTCCATTAGGGCTGGCTGGTGGAAGAAGATGTGTAATTTTCTTCTGTGTTGTCAGAAGATTGCGAATGTTCTCGACGGTGTCCCCTAAGGGTGTGAATACTCCAGGGCGTTTGACTTCTCCACCTTTTGGTATTGGAGGGTTCGCAGACTGTGCTTAAAAGGGAGTGTAGTTTCTCCTTTGAATAGGCATTTTTTGATTGCGTTTTTGACCCTGTAGTATCAGGGAAACATCTTCTTCTTTGTTTTTATGGACCCTCCGGGGGTTGTTTCCATAATTTTTGGATCGGATGTGATCAGCAACAGCTTTGAGTGCAGCTAGGTCTTGAATTTTCCCGGACTTCAATCCCATGTCAGCCATCTCCCCATGTTTGACCATTTCAAAAAATGGTTTGCCAATGCCGGCTAAAACTCTTTCATAGAAAGATGCTTCTTGTATATCTATCAAAGTCATTGTAACGACCTCAAAATAGGTCCATTCCATCTAACCTATTTTGATTCACCAAATACATGGTACAGAAAACAACTACAACTTTATTACAACAATTGTTGTGCAAAATACAACAACACATATGCTATGAGTTTGGATACAAATATATACCAAATGTGACTCATGTCCCAACCGTGGACAGCACCTCACAATGACACCTTACATAAAGGTATAGTCAAATACTATTTTAAAAATTAGAATCTTTGGGAAGTGCTCTAGGAAACCTTCGTACATGGGAGGCCATGCTTCT
The DNA here is from genome assembly GCA_016801055.1 of Panax notoginseng. NCBI lineage: Eukaryota > Viridiplantae > Streptophyta > Magnoliopsida > Apiales > Araliaceae > Panax > Panax notoginseng. The sequence goes on from CM029020.1 coordinate 43,509,340, forward strand.
AGGTTGTGATAGATATCATATGGCCACAGAATTATCCTTGGTTGACCCAATAGACCCCAAAAAAAACGAGAAGATTACTATCATATTCTTCCTAATGGGGAGTCTTCTCTTGACATATCATTATCTCCACTGTCTCTAATTGAGAATTATACTTCAAACAAACACCAAGATTATATAAGTAGTGCTCGTAAATATACTCAGCAAGTGGATGAGCACATCCCTGTCTTATGATGACACGAGGTTGTATATCATTAGACATCTTGTATGATAGTGACAAAATACCCTTCCAACGTTGGGTTCGCCTCACCCTATTTGATTCACCAAATATAACTACTAAATGATGACCACCGTTCTATTCCCCCGCTCGACCCAGCTACACTCTTATTACCTGAAAGGAATTGTAAAACAGAAGGGTGAGCACAACTAGCCCAGTAAGGAATATCATGACTAAAGATAAATAAATTATCAATAGCCTTCAACAATAATAAATAAGAGATTTAGAACATATGGTAGATGATAAAACTTTTCAACCATAGTTGCAGCGGAACGAGCAATCCATTATAAGAGTCAAATAGACTATAAAGTCTATTATCTTCTCCACGTTAAAAGTCCACCAACAATGTTTTATCCCTGTAACGTCAATCAACAATTCCTGTCCACAATCACGTGTATAACTCATAATCGTAATTGTAGTTCTAAATTCTTTTTCTCATCCAGGACAAAGATAATTTTCATCACCTGAAACATCAAAGATCATGGTTATACCAAATCACAGTTCATGTTCATAATCCTACTAATAAATTCATCTTTGCACTACGGCCCAAAGATATTCATCAACAAGTCATCTTTGCACTACAGGCCAAAGATATTCAACAACAGGTCATCTTTGCATTACGAGCCAAAGATATTCATCAACAACTCATCTTTGCACTACAGGCCAAAGATATTCAACAACAAGTCATCTTTGCATTACGAGCCAAAGATATTCATCAATAATTCATCTTTGCACTACAGGCCAAAGATATTCAACAACAAGTCATCTTTGTATTACGAGCCAAAGATATTCATCAATAATTCATCTTTGCACTACGGGCCAAAGATATTCATCAATAATTCATCTTTGCACTACAGGCCGAAGATATTCCTCAACAGTTCATATTTTTACTACAGGCCAAATATATTCATATCTCAAAGAAATATATAATCATTTCAGAACTTATAAAAACAATAATTATAACCATGTTGATCAATTCACCTTTGCACTTAAGCTAAAGATATTCAATTATAAATTCAATGGTCATGATCATACCAGTCAACAATTCAACTTTGCACTACTGGCCAAAGGTATTCCTCAGTCACGATCATACCAATAATTTGCCCATCTTTACACTCAAGTAAAAGAGAAATTCAACATCAAGGTTATAAAAATGTTATATATGATAATAAAAACAATATGATCAACAACTGCATTTATTTTCAAGAGCAACAATCATAAATCAACGATAATTTGGTCAGAAAAAGAAACCAATTTTATCGTGAATAGTAACTCGTGAATAGTAACTCATGAATAATAACTCATAAATAGTAACTCGTGAATAGTACTCCGTACTCGTACATAGTACCGTTTACGTAAATAATGTCATATACGTAAATAGTGTCATATACATGAATATTGTCGTATACGTGAATAGTGCCGTATACGTGAATAGTAACCCCGACTTAAAAAGGTAGAAATTTCACAATAAAATCCATACCAATATTTCAGTTTAATGATATTGAAAGAATAACATCATTATGAAGAATATAACATCCCTTACTATCCCTTACTATCCCGTACTTCAAAAGAGCAGCACTTCAGTCTGGATATCGGATATGACGTTGAAGGAAACTTGCACTGATGAATAGCAACTCACCAAGTATCTAAATATTCAAAAAATACACTCAATAATCTAGAGAGAGAAAGAGAGAAAACTTGTTTCTGGTGTGATTTTCAGTTCTAACTTAGCCTTCTATTTATAGGAAAATGTTAGCACGCCGAAGCAGACTTAACCTGCTACCTGATGGCTTTAACTGCTACTATTGCCACCCACCACATTTGAAATAAAATTTAGCACATTTCTTCACAAACCACAAGTGGGGCCCACTAATTCTAGAATTTTCCACCAAAATGATTAACTCTGAAAATTCAACAATTTCTGAACCATTCATCTCGTAAAATTCATAACAAATCATACGTTCATTTTTAACGGTTCAAAATTTGTGGACATATACTCAACTTATATATGTATAACATATCCAAATATTACCACGATCCAACGGTCGGATTTAAAATTAAAACCCTCGCAAAATATCTCAAAAACTCTAATTTGATTTTCAATACCTCCGTTCCAACAAAAATACGGATAAAACACCTCAACATTAACTCCTTCATTTTTAACCACAAAAATATATCCCTTATTTATATCCACATAAAATAAATATTTCCTTATCATATGAATCAATAATTAATTATTCACAAATAAAATTACAGAATCACATTTATAACAACCAGGCCGTTCCTATGAAAGAGTGGGCTTTCCGATAAGAATTTCTCCTTACTGACGCGCAATTAGATGACCAAACCTCTCCTTAGACAGAACTTTCTACACATTATCAATAATGCTATCTAATAATATTATTCAAATAATATGAATTATTGATCTGATAATGAAAAATACTGTGCAACAACAATTATTGAAACAACAATAATATAAAATATCAACAAAACAATTATTGAATCAATAAAATAAAATATTGAACAGTAACTACAGTAACAATTATTGAGTTGTGCCTTCTCACGTAAAAATCAATAATTCAACAATACTGTGCAATACCGTGTGCTACTGTGCAATAACGCGTATTACTGTATTTTTACCACCGGGTATTTCAACAATGTTAACGGTAACAACTACGCCGTTATTTGTAAAAACTCAAATTTGTCGTTTTCTTCATCCGACAGTTATTCTGTTATGGGGCCCACAAATGGCTGCACCGTCGTACGAATATTCTCCGACAGAAAGAATATTCCACTACCAAACGAATATTCCCCGACAACAATGAATATTTTATAACCACTTGTGTATTTTGAAAAAAAAATTCATATAACCCTTAACTTTAACTTTTTATCAATTTAACCATTTACTGAATTGTAATTATAAGAAAAATTGAATACTTTTATTTCATAAAATTCAGGGTCTTACAATCTCTTCTCCTTATGAAATTTCATCCCCGAAATTTACGTACTTGGTATTTCGAAGAGTTGAGAATACCTTGCTTCATTTTAAGATTCTATCACCCCGTCATCATGATTTCTCCATTGCTCATCTCCTGTATTTCAGATATCATTTTGGAATACAGCTTCAAAATAAGGGTTAATTAAACAAATTAACATATCACATAATATCTCGATATTATGACTGACCAATAAATAAGCTTAGGTAGGACACACTAGTGAATGATTTACTCATCTCTCCCCTCCTAGTTCTATTTCTCGATCTCCACCAGAAATCATATTCCTAAGCTCTGATACCAAAATGTAACGACCCCAAATTAGGTCCATTCCATCCAACCTATTCTGAGTCGCCAAATACATGGTACAGAAAATAACTACAACTTTATTACAATAATTATTCTGCAAAATACAACAACACATATACTGTGAGTTCGAATACAAATATATACCAAATCTGACTCATGTTCCAACCGTGGACAGCACCTCACAATGACACCTTACATAAAGGTATAGTCAAAAACTGTTTTAAAAATTAGAATCTTTGGGAAGTGTTCAAGGAAATCTTCGTAAATGGCTGGCCATGCTTCTAGGTTGTGATAGATATCATATGGCCACAGAATTATCCTTGGTTGACCCAATAGACCCCAAAGAAAAACGAGAAGATTACTATCATATTCTTCCTAATGGGGAGTCTTCTCTTGACATATCATTATCTCCACTGTCTCTAATTGAGAATTATACTTTAAACAAACACCAAGATTATATAAGTAGTGCTCGTAAATATACTCAGCAAGTGGATGAGCACATCCTTGTCTTATGATGACACGAGGTTGTATATCATTAGACATCTTGTATGATAGTGACAAAATACCCTTCCAACGCTGGGTTCGCCTCACCCTATTTGATTCACCAAATATAACTACTAAATGATGACCACCGTTCTATTCCCCCGCTCGACCCAGCTACACTCTTATTACCTAAAAGGAATTGTGAAATAGAAGGGTGAGCACAACTAGTTCAGTAAGGAATATCATGACTAAAGATAAATAAATTATCAATAGCCTTCAACAATAATAAATCAGAGATTTAGAACATATGATAGATGATAAAATTTTCAACCATAGTTGCAGCGGAATGAGCAATCTATTAGAAGAGTCAAATAGACTATAAAGTCTATTATCTTCTCCACATTAAAAGTCCACCAACAATGTTTTATCCATGTAACATCAATCAAAAATTCCTATCCACAATCACGTGTATAACTCATAATCGTAATTGTAGTTCTAAATTCCTTTTCTCATCCAGAACAAAGATAATTTTCATCACCTGAAACATCAAACATCATGGTTATACCAAATCACAGTTCATGTTCATAATCCTACTAATAAATTCATCTTTGCACTACGGCCCAAAGATATTCATCAACAAGTCATCTTCGCACTACAGGCCAAAGATATTCAACAACAGGTCATCTTTGCATTACGAGCCAAAGATATTCATCAACTACTCATCTTTGTACTACAGGCCAAAGATATTCAACAACAAGTCATCTTTGCATTACGAGCCAAAGATATTCATCAATTATTCATCTTTGCACTACAGGCCAAAGATATTTAACAACAAGTCATCTTTGCATTACAAGCCAAAGATATTCATCAATAATTTATCTTTGCACTACGGGCCAAAGATATTCATCAATAATTCATCTTTGCACTACAGGCTGAAGATATTTCTTAACAGTTCATATTTGCACTACAGGCCAAATATATTCATATCTCAAAGAAATGTATAATCATTTCAGAACTTATAAAAACAATAATTATAACCATGTTGATCAATTCACCTTTGCACTTAAGCTAAAGATATTCAATTATAAATTCAATGGTCATGATCATACCAGTCAACAATTCAACTTTGCACTACTGGCCAAAGGTATTCCTCGGTCACGATCATACCAATAATTTACCCATCTTTACACTCAAGTGAAAGAGAAATTCAACATCAGGGTTATAAAAATGTTATATATGATAATAAAAACAATATGATCAACAACTACATTTATTTTCAAGAGCAACAATCATAAATCAACGATAATTTGGTCAGAAAAAGAAACCAATTTTATCGTGAATAGTAACTCGTGAATAGTAACTCATGAATAGTAACTCATGAATAGTACTCCATATTCGTACATAGTACTGTATACGTAAATAATGTCATATACGTAAATAGTGTCATATACATGAATAATGCCGTATACGTGAATAGTGCCGTATACGTGAATAGTAACCCCGACTCAAAAAGGTAGAAATTCTACAATAAAATCCATACCAATATTTCAGTCTAATGATATTGAAAGAATAACATCATTATGAAGAATATAACATCCCTTACTATCCCTTACAATCCCTTACCTCAAAAGAGCAGCACTTCAGTTTGGATATCAGATATGACGCTGAAGGAAACTTGCACTGATGAATAGCAACTCACCAAGTATCTAAAGACTCACAAAATATACTCAATAATCTAGAGAGAGAAAGAGAGAAAACTTATTTATGGTGTGATTTTCAATTCTAATTTAGCCCTCTATTTATAGGAAAATGTTAGCACGCCGAAGAAGACTTAACATGCTACCTGATGTCTTTACCTGCTACTATTGCCACCCACCACATTTGAAATAAAATTCAGCATATTTTTTCACCAACCACAAGTGAGGCCCACCAATTCTAGAATTTTCCACCAAAATGATTAACTCCGAAAATTTAACAATTTCTGAACCAAGTCATCTCGTAAAATTCATAACAAATCATACGTTCATTTTTAACGGTTCAAAATTTGTGGACATATACTCAACTTATATATGTATAACATATCCAAATATTACCACGATCCAACGGTCGGATTAAAAATTATAACCCTCGCAAAATATCTCAAAAACCCTAATTTGATTTTCAATACCTCCGTTCCGACAAAAATACAGATAAAACACCTCAACATTAACTCCTTCATTTTTAACCACAAAAATATATCCCTCATTTATATCCACATAAAATAAATATTTTCTTATCATATGAATCAATAATTAATTTTTCACAAATAATATTACAAAATCACATTTATGACAACCAGGCCGTTCCCAAGAAAGAGGGGGCTTTCCGATAAGAATTTCTCCTTATTGGTGCGCAATTAGATGACCAAACCTCTCCTTAGACAGAACTTTCTGGACATTGCCAATAATTCCATCTAATAATATTATTCAAATAATATGAATTATTTATCTGATAATGGAAAATATTGTGCAGCAACAATTATTGAAATAACAATAATATAAAATATCAACGCAGCAATTATTGAATCAATAAAATAAAATATTGAACAGTAACTACTGTAACAATTATTGAGTAGTGCCTTCTCACGTAAGAATCAATAATTCAACAATACAGTGCAATACCGTGTGCTACTATGCAATAGCGCGTATTACTGTATTTTAACCACTGGGTATTCCAACAGTGTTAACGGTAACAACTACGCCGTTATTTGTAAAAACTTAAATTTGTCGTTTTCTTCATCCGACAGTTATTCTGTTATGGGTCCCACAAATGGCTGCGCCGTCGTACGAATATTCCCCGACAGAAAGAATATTCCACGACCAAACGAATATTTCCCAACAACAATGAATATTTAATAACCACTTGTGTATTTAAAAAAAAAATCATATATCACCCTTAACTTTAACTTTTTATTAATTTAACCATTTACTGAATTGTAATTATAAGAAAAATTGAATACTTTTATTTCATAAAATTCGGGGTCTTACAGTCATGACCATCTCTGATTCTGTCATGGAAGGACTAACTTGGGTAGCCAGGCGTCTCCACCTTTGAGCATACTGTCTAAAAGACTCGTTAGACTATTTCTTAATCTTGGTAATTTGATATCGATCAGGAGCTATCTGGGATTGAAAGTTTTATTGAGTAAGGATAGCATGTGCTAGCTCTTCCCAGCTATGGATCTTTGAGTTGTCTAATCTTGTGTACCACGAACGGGCTTCTCCGGTTAGACTTTTTTGGAATAATTACATTCTGAGCTTTTCGTCCTCTGCATAAGATCCAAGTTCTCCAATAAACACCTTTAAATGTGTGTAAGGATCTCCTAACCCGTCATATTTTTTAAAGTCAGGAGTTTTAAACTTTTTTGGATAATGAACATCAGGAAAAATGCAAAGATCAGTATATGAAACACTCCCGTGTGTTCCAATTCTTTTGATAGCACGAAGGGTCTCTTCCATTTGGAGGACTTTCTTTTTGATGTCACCAGTATCTGGATCTCCAGTGGGATGGGCAACATCATGAGTTTTGTTGGTCTTATCCAACTGCAGTTCAGGTATTGTAATGACCTGGGTTCCCCCTTGTGTGGAGGATTCAGCATGTATAGGTATTTTTGGACCATGATTGGACTAGTGTAGTTCTTTGAGTAGAACAACCAAATCTGTAATTTTTTTGCTTAATCTGTCGAATTCTTTGCGAGAAACTGGATTAAGTTCAGTCTGGTCAGATGACGACATAATTGACTGTAGGCCTGTAGCCTTTTTGGATTTCGACCGGGTAGTAGGTCCGATTGGTTCCTTGCGAAAGACTTGCATAGTTTAGTCTTTAGGGAATATGTGTATAATAACATGCTAGGTGATGTGTCCATTTTAGGAATTTTATCCTGCAAAACGGATGTCAGCTGTTTGTAGCATATTTAAATATGTATATGTACACATTTCTTCATATTTCTCATTTACATGGAGATAGGTATGTAATAAAATTACAAGTAACTGTGTTTACAGGTAATTGAAATGAGAGAGAATGAAGAGACTTTCCTCTATTTTGGATTTATCAGAGGCTGACCTATCTTAGCTTACTCTCGCGAATTTTTGGCATGAAGGTTCCCAAATCATCGCAATTTACTCAACGGGAAGTTAATCCGGTCTTTCAACTAGAGCGAATTTGGGTGGTGCCTTTCCTGAGCCTCGGGGAATTAGTCTTCCCACGAGTCCAGTAGTCAAACACCGACGGGATAGCCTCCTGGTGGAGGGACCACACAACATATATTCACATACATCGCGTCTCACCGTATGAAAATGATGACATGTGCAAAGCACTAATATCACAAGCAGGTATGGTGCGAAGCACTAAGTGCAATAAGTAAATGCATTCGTACATATTCAATATAAATGTAAATTCAACATCCACACACAAGCAGATAATAATTTTGAAAAGATTGTAATAGCGGCTTAAGTTCTCTTACTGGAGTCCCCAGCAGAGTCGGCACCTGTCGACGTCAGGATTTTTAGATGTCCTTTTCCGTTACTTGTTCTTTGGTGTTGTCATTTTAGGTGAGATTTATTTGAAAAAATAAGTGAAAAATGTCCGACATGTATAATGTCGACGATGGACTATTAAGAGTCGCAAGTTCATTTTTTTAAATGGTTGTACCAACACAACCGAGAAAAGGTTTGCACATTGACCCAGTGATGTGACACTGCTAAATGGGCTGGTGAAACCGAGATTCATTAGGATTCGGGGACTTGGCTATGCAGAGGGAAGGTGTTAGGCACCCCCCGACATCCGTGTTACCACGGTGACCGCCTATTTTCAAGAAACTATTATCTGAATGTGTGTGTGTGTGGGTCAATGTGCTATTATTTGGAAATAGTGCGAGGCCTCGTTCACACCTATATACACAGTGTTTGAATTTATGTAAAAATTCAATTGTAAGCAAGATATGTCAGTGATGTTTTATAAAAGAGGTTTTTCAAATCCTGATGCTCAATAGTAATTGAGACCTTTTACACTCCCATTTTATTAAGAGTTCGGCTTGATTGATTTTATTTTACAGATGCGAGGCATCCGTACGAAAATAATGTACAAAATAATGTCGACTTCCTCATGGGTATGGAAACCATCTGAGGAAATTCAAACACCGCAGAATAATTTACAAGATGCTTACAGCTGAATACGTCCATCACGGGAACCGAATCTAGATCCAATAGGCTGAATATGTGATCACATGATTCCTAGGCGCACATGATACCGCAATTTGTATGAAAGCAGTAAGTAGGTATATATATAAAAGCTGTAAATATATATACAGACATGATCACCAACCCCGAAGCACCTCAATGGGGGATCTGAAATATAAATAAAGCTGTAAAAGCCATCAACCACCGCGGAGGAAACTCCAGGCCAGACAAAACGTAAATAAAGTTGTAAAGCTATCAACTGCCACGAAGTGATCAACCACAACGAAGTGAACTCCAGGTGGGACGAATATATATATATATATATATATATATATATATATATATATATATATATATATATATATTTAAAATCGAGTAAACGCACCGGATGTAAAATCCAGGCTCATCGAACAAAGTCCGACACACAGTTAATATATATAAGTATATATATATATATAAGTATATATATATATATATATATATATATATATATATATATATACTTTGTGTGTCGGACTTTGTTCGATGAGCCGCTCCAGACCGAAGTCTAGGCTCATCGAACAAAGTTCGACACACAGTTTATATATATATATATATATATATATATATATATATACAAACTGAAATAAAACCACGGACCGAAGTCCGGGCAAACGCATGCAACACGACTCTCAACGTGAAGAAGGGTGTGTGCAAAGATGAAGAGAAAGACTCTAAAGTGTGTGAGAAGACTTACAGTGGGCTGCAAAAGAAGACTTCTATATCTTTAAAGTGGGTAAACACTGGCTTTTGTAGGTACAAAAGAAGCTATATATGAGCTCACAAGTGTTAAAAATGAGAAAGTACACTGTATGGGGTGAGTGCAAAGAAAATTGGGCAGGGCTTTGATGTTTGGGTAATATACCCATGACTTGGGTATACTTGGGCTTAGATTTGTGTATTCTCGAGTCCTTTAGTAGCGTTTTTAATATGTTTAGTTGTGCTATTGCAGGTTTGGGAGCTGTAGGAACACTTGGGAGCATTTGGACTAAAACATGGCATGACTGGCACTTTCTACTTCCTAGCGCCGGGGCGCTCTGGCTATTACTATTCCCAGCGCCGGGGCGCTGGGTCGGGATTTCAGTTGACCGAGTTTGTACGTTGACGAAGGGTTTGACTGTACAATGGGAGCTTATTTGAGAAGTTATTTTGGACTAGGATTGGGAGAGGCTATATAAGGTTTATGTGGCTAAATTAAAAGGGGGATTCGACAGAATAGGGGATTGATTAAGGAGGAAGTGGAGATCTGAAGGCTTGAAACTCGGAGTTCTTCTTCTTCTTTATTCTTTTAAATTGTGTAACTCATTAAGGATGATTTATCCATTATTTGTGGTTTTTATTTCCGTCATGAACTAATTCCTTTTATTAAGATTCTAATGGAACCTTTTATGGTTATGAATTGATTATCTAAATTTATTCCAATTATTTATGTTGAAGCGAATTGTTCATCATGCCTTGCATTTATTGATTAATTATCAGGCCAATAATTACCGTGTTACTCTAGAAGGAATCGAGAGAGGAATTCTAGAGTTAGAACTGGGCAGGGTGACATGTGACTTAGTTATTTGCACAGTGAATAATTAGGTTTGTGAATAGAATGAGAATATCTATCTGCCGCATGTAACATAAAAAGAATTGGGTTTGTAACGAGTTTAATTCCATTGTTTTGCATAGAGATATAGCAAAATTAATATGGGTTAAATAGAAGGCAATTGATCACTTGAGAGAGGGTTTTTGGCATTTGAGAATTTCTGTTAACAATTCAGTAGATTTAATAATTGGGATAATTGGATAATTGATTTAATAATCATAATTGGGGAAATTGGAGTCCTAATTGTCATTTATTTGCATTCAAATAATTCTTGATTTGTTCTTTGTTTTCTTTTAGAATAATTTCTTGCTTTATTAAAATTAGTTTTCTTAGTTTTAAGAATCACAATTTTTGGTTGTTTAAATAAAATTGAATTGATACAGTACTAGTTGTTGGAGTTTATTAATTGGAATTCTCTGAGGGATCGACACTCTAATTTATCACTATATTACTTGTTGATCGTGTATACTTGCACGTTTACTTTGATTGTGAAATCAACCAATAAGTTTTTGGCACCACTGCCGGGGAACTCCTTTGTTAATATTAATTCCATATTAGTTATAATCAATTCGGTCTTAATTTAAACGTTACTTATTTTTCTTCTTGTCTTTGCAGGAATTCTTTGCAAGTGTATGCACACTAGATCAAGGGCGAGAAAGGAACTTATTCCTTATACAGACGAAATTGAAAGGAAGTTCCGAAAAGCGCAATCGACTAGTGCAGCACCACCCGAGGAAGAAAAACTGGTAGAACAAGAAATTCCAGTGAACATGGTAGGGAACGATCAGAAATCACTTCGAGACTATGCCATGCCGAATGTCATGGATATTCAGTCGATTATTAGGAGGCTGGCAATCAATGCTAACACCTTTGAGATCAAACCAGCAACCATTCAAATGCTTCAGAATCAATGTTAGTTTGGGGGAAGTTCATTAGATGATCCGAATGAGCATATCTTAAGTTTCTTGGAAGTTTGTGACACCTTCAAATTCAACAACGTGTCAGAAGATGCTATAAGGTTGAGAATGTTCCCATTTACCTTGAAAGATAAAGCACGAAGTTGGTTACACTCTTAGCCTTCGGACTCAATCCTCAATTGGGACGATTTAGCACAAAAATTTCTAGCAAAGTTTTTCCCACCAGCAAAATCAGCAAAACTATGGAATGATATTCATACCTTCGCACAGTTTGATTCAGAATCGTTGTATGAGGCGTGGGAAAGGTTTAAGGATATGCTCCGCAAGTGCCCACACCATGGAATTCCACAGTGGATGCAATTATGGATATTTTGTGATGGTTTACAAGCATCCACGAAGGCAAGTATTGATGCAGCAGCAGGAGGAGCGATTATGTCTAAAAATTTAAACGAGGCATATCAGTTGTTAGAAACGATGGCCACCAACAACTATCAGTGGCCCATGACAAGGACTAATCCTCCGAAAATAGCGGGAAAGTATGATGTGGATGCGATAACATCATTACAAGTGCAAATGACCGCAATGGCTAAGAAGATAGAATTATTGCATCCACAATCCACTCAACAAGTAGCGATTTTTTGTGAAATATGTGCTGGGGATCATACTACGGATCAATGTGCCATAAATGCTGAAGCAGCATAGTATGTGGGGAGTTATAGTCGGTCCACTCAGCCTTATCCGAATCAAAATGCATATAATTCGGGGTGGAAAAATCATCCGGGGTTTTCATGGAGTAACAACCAAGCTGCAGAACAAGCGCCGAGACAACAGAACAATTTCGGGTTTCAAAACCAGACACAACAACCTATGCGAAAAGCAAGTTGGGAAGAAGCCTTGGAAAGATTTGTTAAAGCAACTGAGAAAAGGAGTAAGGAGAGTGATAAGAGATTTAATCAAACGGAGATAAGTATACAAAGTCCGATGCATCAATCAAAAATCTGGAAAATCAAATGGGACAAATGGCACATGCATTGAATAACCGACCACTTGGAACACTTCCGAGCGACACCGAGAAAAACCCGGGCAGAGATGAGCATTGTAAGGCGGTAACTCTACAAAGTGGAAAAGAACTACAAGAGTCAGTCACGGATAGGGAAAAGGAGGACAAGGCATCAATTGAAACAGAGGAAGTGGTGGAGACCGAAAAGCGTCAAGATGAGATCTTACAGGAGAAAAATTTGAAACCAACCAGTACAATGCCTCCCATACCGTATCCACAGAGATTTTAGAAATCCAAGTTGGATAAGCAGTTCTCACGATTTTTGGATATCTTCAAGAAGTTGCATATCAACATCCCCTTCGCCGAAGTCTTGGAACAGATGCCGAGTTACGCGAAGTTTATGAAGGTGGTTTTGTCAAAGAAGAGGAAATTGGGTGAATTCGAAACAGTAGCTTTGACCGAAGAATGCAGTGCCATCATTCAGAATAAGTTACCGCCGAAGCTCAAGGATCCAGGTAGCTTTAATATACCGTGTGAGATTGGAAATCAGTTTTCAGGACGAGCATTATGTGATTTGGGGGCCAGTATAAATCTAATGCCATTATCCGTCTACAACCAGTTCGGACTTCAGGCTCCACGCCCAACAAATATCAGTTTACAGTTAGCAGATAGATCGGTTATATATCCACGAGGTTTTATTGAAGATGTGCTAGTAAAAGTGGATAAATTTATCTTTCCCGCGGATTTCTTTATTCTGGATTGTGAAGTGGACAGTGAAATCCCGATCATTCTTGGGCGACCATTTTTTGGCAACAGGTAGAACATTGATTGATGTTCAAAAAGGTTAATTGACAATGCGAGTTGAAGATCAACAGGTCACCTTTAACGTTTTCAAGTCAATGTCTTACCCAAAAGAAATAGGTGAATGTATGCGGGTTGATGTCATGGAGGAATGGGTGAATCATAAATTCAGCACAACTTATTTGGAGGACCCACTTGAATCTATTTTGCTTGGGACAGACGAATATGGTAGTGAAGAGGATATCGAATATGTCAAATGGCTAGACACACCATCAGTCTTTCGGAAGAGCACTCAATCTTTCGATACCATAGAGAGGCCCGAAGCGGAAGGTAAAAAGTTCAAACCCTCAATAGAAGAGCCACCGGTGCTGGACTTAAAGCCATTACCATCCCACATGCAGTATGCGTATTTGGGAAAAGACGATACCCTACCAGTGATTGTTTCGACAGATTTGACCGATACGTAAAAGGAGAAACTGCTACGGGTCTTGCGAGAATTCAAAACAGCAATTGGGTGGACTATAGCGGACATTCGAGGTATTAGCCCGTCATTCTGTATGCATAAAATCTTAATGGAAGAGGGGCCAAAACCAACCATCGAGATGCAAAGGAGGCTAAACCCCATCATGAAGGAGGTGGTGAAAAAGGAAATTATAAAGTGGTTGGATGCTGGCATTATTTACCCGATCTCAGATAGTTCATGGGTAAGTCCTGTACAATGTGTACCAAAGAAAGGGGGTATGACAGTGGTGAAGAATGAAGCTAATGAGCTCATCCCGACTTGAACAGTTACAGGATGGAGAGTATGCATGGACTACCGCAAGCTAAATAAAGCCACGCGCAAGGATCATTTTCCCTTGCCATTCATTGATCAGATGTTGGATAGGCTAGTTGGACATCAGTTCTATTGTCTCTTGGATGGTTATTCTGGATATAATCAAATTGCTATAGCACCGGAGGATCAAGAGAAAATGACATTCACATGCCCATACGGTATGTTTGCATTTCGGCGTATGTCTTTTGGTTTATGCAATGCACCGGCAACCTTTTAACGGTGCATGATGGCAATCTTCTCCGATATGGTCGAGAAAAATTTGGAGGTATTTATGGACGACTTTTTTGTGTTCAGTGATAGCTTTGATCTTTGCCTGAAAAATCTGATTTTAGTGTTGAAACGTTGCGTGGAAACTAATCTGGTTCTCAATTGGGAAAAATGTAACTTTATGGTGAAAGAAGGGATTATTCTAGGGCATAAGTTTTCTGCAGCAGGGTTAGAGATGGATAAGGCAAAGATAGAGACTATTGAAAAATTACCTCCTCCATTATCAGTAAAGGGAGTCTGGAGCTTCTTGGGGCATGCAGGTTTCTATAGACGCTTCATCAAAGATTTTTCACAAATTTCAAAACCTTTATGTTCCCTATTGGAGAAAGATGTCCCTTTCAAAATGGATCAGTCACGTATCGAGGCATTCGAGATTTTAAAGAAGAAGTTGGTATCTGCTCCGATCATTGTGGCGCCCGATTGGTCTTTACCATTCGAATTGATGTGCGACGCCAACGATTATGCAGTGGGAGCAGTATTGGGACAACGTCACGACAAGATCTTTCACACAATCTACTACTCCAGCAAAATGTTGACAGATGCTCAGTTGAACTACACAACCACCGAAAAATAACTACTTGTAGTTGTGTTTGCCTTCAACAAATTCAGAGCATATCTCATTGGGACCAAGGTCATTGTCTACACGGATCATTCTGCAATCAAATATTTGATCGAAAAGAAGGATGCCAAACCGAGGTTAATACGATGGGTGTTACTGCTGCAAGAATTTGATTTGGAGATCCGGGATATAAAGGGTACAGAAAACCAAGTGGCGGATCATCTTTCGCGGTTGGAAAATGCAGAGGTACAGAGCCAAGACAATGCACTGATTAACGAGAAATTTCTGGACGAACAACTTCTCCGAGTAACCACAACACTGCCTTGGTATGCTGATTATGTGAACTATGTGGTTGCTAAGGTGTCACCACCAGATTTGAACTCGCAACAACGAAAGAATTTCCTCCATGACGTGAAACAGTACTATTGGGACGAACCGTTCTTGTTTAAAGCCTGCGCAGATCAAATGATTCGACGCTGTGTGCCACATGAAGAGATGGACAGCATATTGGGTCATTGCAACTCATCAGACTAAGGAGGTCATTATTTCGGTGATCGAACGGCGGCCAAGGTGTTATAATCAGGATTTTACTGGCCTTCATTATTCAAGGATGAGTATCTCTATGTGCTAAAGTGTGATCGATGCCAACGCGTAGGTAATATCTCTAAGCGAAATGAAATGCCACTCAACTCTATATTGGAGGTAGAACTGTTCGACGTTTGGGGAATCGATTTCATGGGACCGTTTCCCTCATCTTTTAATAATCAGTATATTTTGTTGGCGGTGGATTATGTGTCCAAATGGGTAGAAGCCGCAGCTTTACCCACAAATGATGCCAAAGTTGTTCTTCGATTCTTAAAGAAGAACATTTTCACACGATTTGGGACTCCCCGGGTAATAATAAGTGATAAGGGAACGCATTTCTGTAATAAGCAGTTCACAAAATTGTTGGTGAAGTATGGGGTTTGTCATAAAATCGCAGCTGCGTATCATCCCCAAACCAATGGCCAAGCTGAGGTCTCTAATAGGGAGGTCAAGAGAATTATGGAAAAGGTGGTCAATCCGTCACGAAAAGATTGGTCTTTACGTCTTGACGATGCTCTATGGGCATATCGTACAGCATATAAGAATCCGATTGGCATGCCACCTTATCGAATGGTTTACGGAAAGGTGTGCCACCTCCCAGTCGAGCTAGAACATAGTGCACACTGGGCCATTCGGAAGCTCAATTTCGATGTACAAGCAGCGGGTGAGAAAACATTGCTACAACTCAACGAGATGGATGAATTCCGATTCAACGCCTATAAAAACGCAAAACTCTACAAGGAGAAATCAAAGCTTGGCATGATAAGAAAATTCTCAATAGGACGTTTGAATCGGGCCAACAAGTCTTGCTTTTCAATTCTCGACTGTGGTTATTCCCTGGAAAATTGAAATCTCGTTGGTCGGGACCTTTTAAAGTCGTGTCTGTTGCACCACATGGTAACATCGAGATCGAAAAACCAAATTCAAATTGCACATTCAAGGTTAACGGTCAAAGACTCAAACATTACTGGAGTGGACCCATTGAACGTCAAACTACGGTCATGAACTTGTCCGACCTAGTGGACAATTGAGCATACCAGCAAAGTCGGGCCGACGACAGTAAACCAAGAGTTTATTGGGAGGCAACCCAATCATTTTATATTTTATTTTATTTTAATTTTAATTTTAATTTTATTTTATTTTTATTTTTATTTTTTTAGTTAGTGCATATCATTTATCTATTTTAGTATTAGGTAGTAGAGCTAGTTAAAAATTTTGGGTGATTGAGTCTTGAGTTGTATCATGGTTGCATGGCCTTATTTACTTAGTCTCAATTTGCAGGTTGGAGAACATGTGCTTGATTCTTGAAGTCACGGCAGCCCAGCTCTCCGACGCTCCATTTGAACTAGACTCCAGCGCCCTGGCGCTAGGGAGTTCTTGAAGCTACTGATCAGTAGCACCCCAGCGCTCAATATTGCTTATTCCCCAGCGCCCTGGCGCTACCCCTGCACACGAGCCCCTGTTGCCCAGCGCCCCGGTGCTTGTTTCAAGTCTTACCCCAGCGCCCCGGCGCTGGGGGGCAGTTCCGAGTCCTACACGTTTGTAAACTGCTGAACGATTACTTCTATTATTCCTTTTACTTAGCACGTCTCCACCCCTCCCTCTCATACACGACTTTTCTTCTCTCAATTGGTAACACCGAAATTTGTAAGCGTTTTCCATACAATTCTAGGGCTAAGTTCCTGCGATAGTGCAATCATTCTCATCTCTCTAACAATCATCTACCAAGGTATGTTGTATGCTATAAATCCTTTTTTTTGTCCAACAAACATGGTTATTGATGTAATTGGTGAGTGTTCTTCATCCAGATATGCATCATCCTTCATCTAGAAATAAGGCTTCATGTTTCTATACTACATAATGGCCATAATTTGCTCACTTGTAAGTAGTGATTGCATTCATGGAATATTTTTGACAATTAAGAGGTATGAATTGATAGCAACTTAGTGAGATTCTAAGTAATTTATGAGTTGCCTCTTAGATGTTTGATGAATTGCCTAAGTCAATGATTATGTCCAAATTCAAACACATCAAGCCCACATGCACATGTTTGTGGCCTACCTTGACACCGTCATACTATCAAACTAGTTTATGGGAAGATTTACATGGTATTGATGCATACTCTAGAACATGTTGCTTTGCACAACACACTTTGTGAACGACTTATGCATGTTGCTCTCAAAATGCAGAATTTTAATAGTACAGGAACCTATTCGATATGATTGCCATCCTCATACCTCCTCTCTAACCTTGTACTCAACATATACATATATTATAAAGTTTGGGGGTAAAGTCATACATAAGTTTATCCACACTCAAATTCTGTTCAATGCTAATATATAAATATGTTTGTAATTGCAGAATTTCTGACATGGCATCCAAACATCAGCGTGGTGAAGGTTGAGGAACTGTGTCAACTCTATAACCCAGATTTAATACCCGTCGATTTGTCTCCGCCGCAGCACAAGAACGCTATAACCGCATGGCTACCCACTCACTAGTTCCCGAACGTGGTTTGAGACCAGATCAATCAAAGGATGGGGAAATAGCGGTAATGATTGCTGAGCGAAACTGGTTTGCCCTAACTGAACAACCTGATTCGGCAGTGATTGCAGTCGTGAAACAATTCTATGCCAACGTTCCCGAACACGATCACTATGAAGTGTTTGTCAGAGGAAAAACTGTGGAAATCGGAGAAGAGGACATAAATGGGTGCTATCAAATGGATTTGGAGGATCTTAACGATGAATATGCCGGTCTTCTAAGTCAAGGTCCAAACTATGAGAAGATAATACGTGAGCTTTGTCAACCGGGTACCACATTGACAGTGCATGAACGTGGTAGCATGACCTTCTCCCATTCTCATCTTAGTCAGTATGGGAAGGCGTGGTATGCATTTATCTATGCCAAACTCATGCCCTGCACACATGTGAGCCATGTCACCAAAGAAAGAGCGGTGCTGCTATATGCCATTATTCAAGGCTTGCAAATTGACGTCGGACACGTCATTCAACAGTCTATTCTCCGAGCATCCCGAGGAGGGACCACAGGAGGGTTACCACATCCATCTCTCATCTGCGTTTTGTGTGCTAAGTCCAGAATAAAATGGAAATCGGATGAGATGATCCAAACGCCTATGCCAGTTTTGGACCACAAGTTGATCAATAGGTATAAAGTGTGGACAGGTGGGGCAAATCACCCTAGGGGATTGGGTTTCATAATTCCCCAAGTTGCACCTACACAAGCACCACCACCTCAGGCTCCACCTATTTATGGCCCATCTACAGCAGCTCATCGTGGTGTGGTCCCCGAAGCTGTCCAGCGGGAGATAGACGACTGGTTTTACAATATGGAGTCCCAAAATGTGCGCTTGTCAGAACATCAAGACGTGATTTTCAAAATTTTAGTTGACCATTTTGCTGCCCAGAATGCATTGACTGTCCAATCACATCCAGGCGTTCAACTTAGCCATTTCCCAACTGCTCCTGTTCTGCCAGTATTTCCCCATTCCGATCAAGAGATGAACGAGGACGATGATGCTCCACCCGAGGCTTAGGCTCATCAGGGAAGTCCTTTATTTTATTTTGTTTTATATCTCGCATGAGGGCATTGCTCTAGATAAGTTTGGGGGTAGTTGTTTAGTGTTATTTTTAGTTGCATGAATAAACTGTGATTGTTAATAGCTTGTGGATGTTTTAATTTTTATAAATGTTGTATTTAAGATTGCATGTAATTCCAGCTTTTGATAGTGAGTATATTTGAAGGCCAATGATGAAATTAGAATTGCATGAACAAGTCTAGTAAGGATTGTTGAGTCAGTAATATGATGTTCTTGACATGATTTGAATCTCTATTTGTTTGACACTGATATTTTAAGGATAGCACATTTGGAAAGATGACCATGTTAGCTATGATAGTTTAAATGGATAGATAATAGAGGTCTAAAGGATGAATACTAGTGAAATAAAAGAGCAAGTTAAATAGTTAGTGAAGCCTGAATTTAGATATGAACTTGGGGAAAAAAATATGGAGTATATAAGCTATAAAAAAAAGAAAAAAAATACCATGGCGTGCTTGTCTAGTTTTGTGGTCTTTGTTACTTGAGCGAGTAAGCCCGAGAGGACTGTCTTTACACCTAGCGCCCTAAGGTCTTAATGGCTTGGGAGTCGTTGGTCGAAAGCTCGTTAAGGTAGCATTGAAAAGCCTAAGGGAATAAGACAATGCATAGTCGTGAGAGAAATAATAATAATAATAATAATAATAATAATAATAATAAAATAATAAAGCGGGAAAAGTGTAAAATGTCCCCGTCTGAAAAAAAATAATAAGCATATGTATTTCATGTTGACCCCTGAATTTTGGTGACTGTTTAATTTCAGTTGAATCTAGTTTATTTGATGAACTCTTGAGTAGAACTATATGAAGCTTTTTATGAACTGTATTATCTTTCAGCTTTTTGCTTTTCATTAGTTAGCATGGTTGTTTAACACACACTCACAATATCTGTAATAACAGATTTGGATTGATTAATTGTTAGACTATTATTGAGCTGCAAGTAACATGATGTATTAGCATGTTCTTGTGATTTTTCTGAGGCCTATGGATATACGTGAGCTATTAGATCGCTGGAATTACGATCAGTTAGTTAGTTGCATTTGCATAAGTTGTCGTTTTCGTATTATTTAGTATTAATTTGAGTTTTGTTGCTTGAGGACACGCAACGATTTAAGTTTGGGGGTATTTGATGATTGGGTAATATACCCATGACTTGGGTATACTTGGGCTTAGATTTGTGTATTCTCGAGTCCTTTAGTAGCGTTTTTACTGTGTTTAGTTGTGCTATTGTTGGTTTGGGAGCTGTAGGAACATTTGGGAGCATTTGGACTAAAACAGGGCATGACAAGCACTTTCTGCTTCCTAGCGCCGGGGCGCTCTGGCTATTACTATTCCTAGCCCAGGGCGCTGGGTCGGGATTTCAGTTAACCGAGTTTGCGCATTGACGAAGGGTTTAACTGTACAATGGGAGCTTATTTGGGAAGTTATTTTGGACTAGGATTGGAAGAGGCTATATAAGGTTTATGTGGCTGAATTAAAAGGGGGATTCAACAGAATAGGGCAGAATAGGGGATTGATCAAGGAGGAAGAGGAGATCTGAAGGCTTGAAACTTGAAGTTCTTCTTCTTCTTTATTCTTTTAAATTGTGTAACTCATTAAGGATGATTTATCAATTATTTGTGATTTTTATTTCCGTCATAAACTAATTCCTTTTATTAAGATTCCAATGCAACCTTTTATGGTTATGAATTGATTATCTAATTTATTCCAATTATTTATGTAGAAGCAAATTGTTCATCATGCCTTGTATTTATTTATTAATTATCTAGCCAATAATTACCGTGTTAATCTAGAAGGAATCGAGAAAGGAATTCTAGAGTTAGAACTGGCCAGGGTGACATGTGACTTAGTTATTTACACTGTGAATAATTAGGTTTGTGAATAGAATGAGAATATATATTTGCTGCATGTAACATAAAAGGAATTGGATTTGTAACGAGTTTAATTCAATTGTTTTACATAGAGATATAGCAAAATTAATCTGGGTTAAATAGAAGGCAATTGATCACTCGAGGGAGGGCTTTTGGCATTTGAGAATTCATGTTAACAATTCAGTAGATTTAATAATTGGGATAATTGAATAATTAATTTAATAATCATAATTGGAGAAATTGGAGTCTTAATTGTCATTTATTTGCATTCAAATAATTCTTGATTTATTCTTTGTTTTCTTTTAGAATAATTTCTTGCTTTATTAAAATTAGTTTTCTTAGTTTTAAGAATCACAATTTTTGGTTGTTTAAATAAAATTGAATTGATACAGTACTAATAGTTGGAGTTTATTAATTGGAATCCTCTGAGGGATCGACACTCTAATTTATCAATATGTTACTTGTTGATTGTGTATACTTGCACGTTTGCTTTGATTATGAAATCAACCAACAGGCTTCCTCGTCGTTTCCTCTTTCAAAATGGCTACCCCAAGCCCTCTATTTATAGAGGGTGCCTGCGGCTGAGCCGTAGGTGTACCAGAAGCAACCTGGGTTTCTCGGGTCGGGTCGTCTCGTAGTACGTGCACTCAGGCACTGTAATGTCCGCTCGAACTTTTAGAAGTGCAATCCGAGCATCAGATTGAGGTATACATGTCCTATTTTGGACCGCCGTTGTCGAGAGTTGTACAATGGCATAGAATTAGAGTTTGTATGAAGTCATTGAAGATGGGACGATGCCCTCCGGTCTTCAAGCTTCAAATTCCATCCGTTACCCAGCACAATAGTCACTGGTTATCCTTGATTCTTGTGGGACATCATTGTGTAGAGATGTTCATGAAATGTTGAGACAACGTGACATGGCATCGTGTTGGTGAGATGACGATGTTGCCCCTCATCGGTGTTATCGCCGGTTTGGGCTGATAAAGTAGACGTTGCTCAGGGCTTCACTGAGATTAGATTGCTGCAATTGTTGAAGGTCCTCAGTGTCATCTCTGAGGTGTGCCTGTCCTCCCAGGGTTATCTCCGGGTTGGTACTGAGTATCTCGTTGTGAGCGCCAAGATTGAAGTTGGTTGCATTTGAAACAAGCATTTTCGGGGTTATCGCCGAAACTGCATTCCTTGGGGTAATCACCAAGGTTGGTGGCTATTCCCACGATTGCGACTCAGACTGGATACCTCGGGATTATCTCTGAGATTAATCGGTCTTCCCTAGTTTGTGTTTCGGTGTTGGATCTGCATGCCTCGGGGTTATATCCGAGGTTGAAATTGTTACTCCCAGTGTGTGTTCTGGGATTGATGCTGAACTTCTGGTAGTATACGGAACGGATATGGATTGTTTTTCAGGGTTCCCCCTTAAAAGAAAAATCTATCCTCCTGTAATGTCAGTGACATTGGTATAGAAAATTTCGAGTGTCTACAGTAAGGGGTATTATTTATTTCATATTCTGAAGAGTTATTATTTTTCGTATTCGTATGAATATTATTTTCGTTCAATATTCGTAGGAATATTATTTTCGTTCAATAGTCGTAAGGAATATTATTTCTTTCGTATTCGTAAGGAATGTTATTTTCTTCGTAAATGATATTATTTCTTTCAATATCATTATGCCAGAATATTAGTATGAATTTTATTGTGAAATTTCTACCTTTTTGTGTCGGGATTACTATTCACTCTAGTATTATTCACTCGAGTATTTGGGGTAATTTTTGTACTGGAGTACTATTCACGAGTTACTATTCACCCAGTTACTATTCACTCGGATATTCGGAACAGTTTTCGTGCCGGAGTACTATTCATGAGTTACTTTTCACGGGTTACTATTCACACAATTACTATTCACTCTAGTATTATTCACTCGGGTATTTAGGGTACTTTTCATGCCAGGGTACTATTCACAGGGTACTATTCCTGAAGTACTATTCACAGGGTACTATTAACGGGCTACTATTCACCCGAAAAATATATTTCTTTTCTGTCCAAATTTTTTTTGATACATGAATATTATTCTTGAATTTTACTCCATAAAGGAGTATCATGTTGACAACTTAGATATTTTTAAACTCTGGATAAATTTAAAGTCTTTAATATTTATACTTTATTTCGTTTGGTTAATGCTTATATCAATATCATCATCCTCATGCTTATATTATGATGAAAGGCATCTTTGTTTACGTGCATAGATGGACTGTTGATTATTGGTTTTATGGTTGTATATCTTTGGCTTACGTGCAAAGACAAACTGTTGATTGAAAGCTTTGGCCCGTAGTGCAAAGATGGACAGGTGTATGACATGATCATGACCACTGGTGATACTAACGAATATCCTTGGCCAGTAGTGCATGGATAAATTTGATGATGTGATTGGCAAGATCATGACCATTAGTTAGCAGTTGAAAGTCTTTGGCCATAGTGCACTGACAGGCAACTGGTTGGTATGATCATGACCATTGGTTTTATAGTTGAATATCTTTGGCCCATAGTGCAAAAATAGACAATTGATTGGTATGATCTGTGACGCCCCCAAAATAGGTATACAACACCCATTCTGAGTCATCAAATACATGATACAGGAATAGCTACAACTTTACTAATACAATTGTCGTGCAAAATACGACAACACATAAACTGTAAGTTAAAATACAAATATTTTCATCTAGACAATATCCACACCCAAATAAGTCCTCATCACAATTATTGATACACTATTTTATAAAATAGTGAGGACTACTATAACAACTGCCTTGGAACATCACTTCACACCCCTACTACTCCCCGCTATATTCTCGCTTCTTGAGAAGAAAAATAGAACAAAAAAGGAAAAAGGTGAGCTTAACCAGCCCAGTAAAGAATATTATGACTAAGATAATATATAACAAATTGTCGTTAGTCCTCAACAGGGAAAAATCTGATAGAATACAATAGACAACAAGTTTTAAATCAATATTCGCAGCGAAAATAACAATTCATTAGAAGAATTACGTAGAGAATGAAATCTACTTTCTTATATGAATTTAAAAGTTTATCATCAACATTTTATCCCTGTAACATCAATCAATATACATCTTGAATCAAATATTCATCTTTGCACTACAGGCCAAAGATATTCATCAGTTGGTCATGTTCATCTCAACACCTGTTCATCTTTGCACTACGGACCAAAAATGTTCATTAAAAAATCATTCATCTTTGCACTACAAGCTAAAGATATTCAGTAATATCATCATTTAGGACCGAGGATGGTGAAAAATATTTTAAAGAAAACGAATCCACTGAAACAAAAGAATAAATATTAAGGATTCGTATTTCGGTTTATCCATGTTTAAAAGTACTTCATAAATAATCATAGTGAAGTAAAATTCAAGCATGATCAAAACATGGATATAATTAAAGCTAGTATCCATAATAGATATCTTGGACAAAAAAATTAAATTTTAATTTTTTTGTGAATAGTGTCATATTTGTGAATAGTGCCATATACGTTAATAGTACTGTATACATGAATAGTAATCTCGACACTATAAGGCAAGAATTTCACAAGAAAAATCTTACCAATATTCTGGCGTAATGATATTGAAAGAAATAATATTATTTTTTTAAAAAAATTAACATCTCTTACCTCCAAAAAGACAGTACTTCTGACTGGAATACTGGATATAGTGCTGAAAGAACTTGCACCGTATAGCAACACTCAAAGTATCAAAATGCTCACAAGAATACGCTCGATAATATAGAGAGAGAAGATTTCAGTTTCTGGTGTGATTTTCAATTCTAACCTAAGCACCCTATTTATAGAAAAATGCTTAGAACACCAAAGTAGAAAATTTAATAAAATATTAATATTATTTTTCTTAAACTTCCTACGCACACCAATTGAGTCCAAACATCAGCCATCCACTCAATAAAAGTAAGAAAAACATTTTTCTTAAATAAAACAATTAAAACTTCAAAAATCAATTATTTTAGAATTTCGGAACATCAATAATTCATAATAAATAGCCCTTTTATCAGAAAAATTAGCATCTTATGTCCATTCCATAGGAAATTCAATTCTCTACAACTTTGTAAGTTTAAATTTTTCCAAATTTCAAACAAAAATTGATCGAAATCCACATACGGACGATTTTACAAGCTATAATCAAATTTTAGTCAAGAAATGGGGTCCACAAATATGAAAAATATGTTTTAAATATTTTTAGTAACAAAAATACTCTTCCTCCTCATATACTCATATATCCCACATTCATTGTAAAAATATCACCATTGTTATATTATTATAATATAATAATATATTTAAATAAATTATTTTATCAGAAAAAGATAAAATATTAATTTTTAACAATTGTCACATTAAAAAAATTTCTCCATCTATATCCACATAAAATGAATATTTTTATCATCATATAAATCAATAATTAATTATTCATAAATAATATTACAGAATCATAATACTGATAACCAGGCCGTTCCCAGGAAAGAGGGGGCTTTCCAATAAGGATCTCTCCTTACTGGCGCGCAATTAGGTGACCAAACCTCTCCTTAGACAGAACTTTCTAGACATTGCCAATAATATTATCTAATAATATTATTCAAATAATATGAATTATTGCTTCGATAATGGAAAATACTGTGTAGTGACAATTATTGAAACAACAATAATATAAAATATCAACGTAGCAATTATTGAATCAATAAAATAAAATATTGAACAGTAATTACTGTAACAATTATTGAATAGTGCCTTCTTACGTAAGAATCAGTAATTGATGCAATACTGTGTGCTACTGTGTTTTAACCATCGAGTATTTCAACGGTATTAACTGTAACAACTACGTCGTTATTTAAAAATAACTTATACTTGTCGTTTTTTTCATCTAATCGCTTTCTGTTATGGGGCCCACACAAGGCTGCGCCGTCGTACAAATATTCCTCGATAGTAAGAATATTTCACGACCAAACGAATATTCCCCGACAATAATAAATATTTTATAACCATTTGCTTATTTGAAATATTTACGTATTTTAACCATAACTAACCATATTAATCAAATCAACCCTTACTATTTCAAAATAATAAATAGAGGAAATTCAATTTCATTTATAATAAGTTGGGGTCTTACAAACTCCCCTCCTTATGAAATTTCGTCCTCGAAATTGACGTACGTACTTGGTGTTTCGAAAATGTGAGGGTACCTCGCTTTCATTTCCGTTTCTAACTCCCAAGTCATTTCCTCTATAGGATGGTTCCTCCACAAAACTTTGACTTGTGGTATGACCTTTGTGCGTAGGACATGCTCCTTTCTATCCAAAATCTTGACAGGTACCTTGTAAGACCCCAGCTTATTAATGAATAAAATCAAATTTTCTCTAAATATTATTGTGAATAATAAGGGGTTAATTTGATATAATACTTTGGTTATGGGTGAAATGTGTAAATTTTGCAAAATAAACAAGTGGTTATAAAATATTCATTTTGTCGGGAAATATTCGTTTGGTCGTGGAATATTCTTGCTGTCGGGGAATATTCGTACGACGGCGCAGCCTTGTGTGGGCCCATAACGGAAAGCGATTGGATGAAGAAAATGACAAGTATAAGTTATTTATAAATAACGGCGTAGTTGTTACCGTTAATACTGTTGGAATACCCGGTGGTTAAAATACAGTAGCACACGGTATTGCATCAATTATTGATTCTTACGTAAGAAGGCACTACTCAATAATTGTTACAGTAGTTATTATTCAATATTTTATTCTATTGATTCAATAATTGCTGCGTTGATATTTTATATTATTGTTGTTTCAATAATTGTTGCTGCACAGTATTTTCCTTTATCAGATCAATAATTCATATTATTTGAATAATATTATTAGATAACATTATTGGCAATGTCTAGAAAGTTCTGTCTAAGGAGAGGTTTGGTCATCTAATTGCGCGCCAGTAAGGAGAAATCCTTATTGGAAAGCCCCTTCTTTCCTGGGAACGGTCTGGTTGTCATAAATGTGATTCTGTAATATTATTTGTGAATAATTAATTATTGATTCATATGATAAGGAAATATTTATTTTATGTGGATATAAATGAGGGATATATTTTTGTGGTTAAAAATGAAGAAGTTATGTTGAGGTTTTTATCAGTATTTTTGTCGGAATGGAGGTATTAAAAATCAGGGTTTTTGAGATATTTTGCGGGGGTTATAATTTTTAATCCAACCATTGGATCGTGGTAATTTTTGGATATGTTATACATATTAAAAATGAACGTATGATTTATTATGAATTTTACGAGATGACTAGTTCAGAAATTGTTGAATTTTCGGAGTTAATCATTTAGGTGGAAATTTCTAGAATTGGTGGGCCCCACTTTTGGTTGGTGAAGAAATGTGCTGAGATTTTTATTCAAATGTGGTGGGTGGGAATAGTAGCAGGTAAAGCCATCAGGTTGCAGGTTAAGTCTGTTTCGGCGTGCTAACATTTTCCTATAAATAGAGGGCTAAGTTAGAATTGAAAATCACACCAGAAACAAGTTTTCTCTCTTTCTCTCTCTAGATTATTGAGTGTATTTTGTGAGTATGTAGATACTTTGAGAGTTTCTATTCATCAGAGCAAGTTTCTTTCAGCCTTATATCGGTATTCCGACTAGAATTACTGATATTTTGAGGTAAGGGATATTATTTTCTTCTTAAATGATATTATTTTCTTCAATATCATTATGCTGAAATATTAACATGAGTTTTTATCAAATTTGGAACTTTTTGTGTCGGGGTTACTATTCACGTATACGTTACTATTCACATATACGGCACTATTCACGAATACGGCACTATTCACCAAAAAATAAAATTTTCTCTTTTTGTCCAAGATGTCTATTATGGTTACTATCTTTGATTGTATCCATGTTTTGATCTTTATTTTTGAATTCTGCTTCACAATTGATTATTATGAAGTATTATTGATCTTGGATAAACTGTTATACGAATCCCTACTATTTGTCCTTCTGTCTCACTGAATTCGTTTTCTTTAAGATATTTTTCATCATCCTCAGTCCTAAATGATGGTATTACTGAATATCTTTGGCCTGTAATTCAAAGATGTATGATTACTTGATGAATATCTTTGGCCTGTAGTGCAAAGATGAACAGGTGTTAAGAAGAACATGACGGACATGTGATACAAATAAATATCTTTGGCCTGTAGTGCAAAGATGAATATTTGGATAAAGATGATTATTAATTGATGTTACAGGGATAAAATATTGATGATGGACTTTTAAATCTTAGAAGATAGTAGAATTCATTCTCTACTTGACTCTTTTAATGGTTTGTTGTTTCCGCTGCAGTTGTTGATCTAAAACTTATTGTCGATTATATTCTATCAGATTTTTCCCTGTTGAATACTAATGATAATTTGTTGTATATTATCTTAGTCATAATATTCTTTACTGGGCTAGTTGAGCTCACCCTTTTCCTTTTTGTTCCATTTTTCTTCTAAGGAGGTGAGAACATAGCAGGATCTAGTCGGGGTATGGAGTGATGGTTCTAGAAAGATGTTTTAGCAGTCCTCACTATTTCTGTAAAATAATATTTGAATAATTGTATTGAGGACTTATTTGAGTGTGGATATTGTCTAGAAGTTAATATTTGTATTTAAACTCACAGTATGTGTTGTCGTATTTTGCACGACAATTGTATTATTGAAGTTGTAGTTTGCTTTTTGTACCATGTATTTGGCGACTCAGAATGGGTGTTGTATACCAATTTTGGGGGCGTCACAGTTGGTATCAGAGCTTAGGGATATGATCCCTGGCTGAGATGTGAGACAAGAACTAGGAGGGGAGAGACGGGGAATTTCTTCGCTAGTATGACCTGACTAAGTTTATTTGGTCGGTCAGAGTATAGGGATAATATATGACATGACTATTTACCCTTGTTTTATGGCAGTATTTAAGAATGGCAGCTGAGAACGTTAATAATAGAGTAAATCAGACCGTGGAGACACCTTTGATCACCACCCAGGGGAACGTGCAACAGGAAGGCAATATTCCTCCTGTAAACAACATTACCGAGCAAACGATGAATGATGGAATGTTTAGGAGCTTTTTGCAGTTCATGCAAAATCAGACGAGGGAGACTCGTGTGCAGAATACAGGTGGAAATGATAACAACGCGCGGTTTGTCACAGCCAAGCAATTCAAAGAATTGGGACCACCAGAATTTAAGGGAAAGCCGGATCCGATCATGGCAGAAATGTGGGTCAAGCAAATTACCAAGATATTCGATGTCTTGGGATGCACGGAGGAACAGAAGGTTCCATTCGCCACTTTTATGTTCCGCGGTGAGACAGACCACTGGTGGGAGTCTGTGAAGCGTACCCAGCCTGACACACTCAACATTTCCTGAGAAATATTTCAAAAACTGTTCAATGACAAGTACTTTCCTGAAAGTATTCGTCATATGAAGGAGGTGGAGTTTATCACACTGGAACAAAACAACATGACGGTGTCCCAGTACGAGGCGAAGTTTGCAGAGTTATCTAGGTTTGCACCTCATTTGGTCGAAAATGAGGAACGAATGACAAGGATGTTTCTGAGAGGTCTAAAACCCGAGATTCGACAATATCTTATCTCTCATAAATTTTCTTTATATTCAGATGTTGTGAGCATGGCTCAATTATTAGAGCGAGATAATGAGTATGTGCAACCGAGGGACCACAACTAGGGTCATACCGGTGGCGGCAGTCATCTAAGCAATAAAAACCAGCAGGGAGAAAAACATTCGGACAAAAGTGGTAACCACTCTGGTGGTAATCGTGGTCGTGATAATAAAAGGAGTTAGTCGGGAGGAGATTTCAAGAAGAGAAGGTATAACAATGAGAATGTGAAGACGTCAGCACAAACATCAACTGTTTCTAGGGTAGGAGAACGACCACCGGTCGTATGTTACAAATGTGGGAAAGAGGGACATATCAGCCCAAACTGCCCACAACAATCCAAGGTATGTTATAACTATGGAAAGGAGGGTCATATAGCTCGAGAGTATTCTGTAGCAAAACAAAGTTCAGCGGGGATGGTGACTCCAAAAGTTGTCCCGGATAAGTCAAAATCAGCGGTTCCTAGAAGAACGTTTGTCGTGACTGGCCAAAACGCGAGAAACCCGAACGAGGTGATCACGGGTAAGCTAATCTTGAATTCTTGCGAAGTTTATACTTTACTAGATACCGGTTCTACCCATTTTTTTATCCCTCATGCTTGTGCTCAACGTTTAAACTTAACTCCGGAGAAATTGGACTTTGACTTGTCTGTTAAAACTCCGTTGGGTGAAACCTTCGTTACATCTACAGTTTATAAATCTTGCATGATCCCAGTTGGCACTATCACATTACCTGTTGATCTTATCTCTTTAAAGATACTTGCTTTTGATGTGATTTTAGGAATTGATTGGTTAACCACTCATCATGCTAAAATTGATTGTTTTCGTAAAGTTGTTAGTTTTCATATTCCTAACCAACCTGTCATACGAATTCAAACTACTAAACCACTAAAATCAGTCACTGTCATATCAAGCCACAAAGCTATTCGTTTATTGAAAAATGTATGTCAAGCTTTCTTAGCCCATGTTATGGATTTGAACAAAGACAAGTCAGATTTGAATAATATTTCTATTGTTAGAGAATTTTCCGATGTATTTCCTGAAGAACTTCCTGGTCTACCCCCAGAACGTGATGTTGAATTCTTTATTGACCTTGAACCGGGTACAAAACCCATTTCTAAAACCCCATATAGAATGGCTCCTATTGAACTTCAGGAGTTAAAAGTCCAACTACAGGAGTTATTAGACATCGGTTTCATTCGTCCTAGTACATCTCCTTGGAGTGCTCCTGTTTTATTCGTAAAGAAGAAAGACGGGAGTATGCGACTTTGTATCGACTATAGGGAATTGAACCATGTCACCATCAAGAATAGGTATCCGCTACCTCGCATTAATGACCTGTTCGACCAGTTACAAGGAGCACAATTCTTTTCAAAGATCGACATTCGTTCTGGATATCATCAGCTGAAGATTAAAACTGAGGATATTCCAAAGACTGCCTTCAGAACTCGGTACGGGCATTATGAATTTATAGTCATGTCTTTTGGATTGACTAATGCTCCTGCTGCCTTCATGGATATGATGAACCGTGTATTCAAAGAATATTTGGATCAGTTCGTTATTGTCTTTATTGATGACATCCTCATCTATTCCAAAAGCCGTGAAGATCATGAGCGCTATTTGAAGCTGATATTGGAAAGGCTTCGTGAAAACAAGCTATATGCCAAACTGAAGAAATGCGAGTTCTGGCTTAAGGAAGTAGCATTCCTTGGGCACGTGGTGTCAAAACATGGAGTATCTGTCGACCCGACGAAGATTGAAGCCATACAAAGTTGGGAGCAACCGAAGTAGGTAACCAAAGTACGTAGCTTTCTAGGCTTAGCTGGTTATTATCAGAGATTTATGGAAGGATTTTCTCGAATCGCTACTCCGTTAACTCAGCTGACTCGGAAAGATACAAAATTCGTATGGAGTGAAGAATGCGAGAAGAGTTTCCAAGAACTCAAGAGGAGACTCATTTCGGCACCTATTCTGACAATACCATCTGGTTCGGATGGATTTATTATCTACAGCGATGCTTCAGGCAAAGGGTTAGGATGTGTTCTCATGCAACATGGGAAAGTCATAGCCTATGCCTCGCGACAACTCAAAGAATATGAGAGGAATTATCCTACTCATGATTTGGAGTTGGCAGCAGTCGTTTTCGCGTTGAAGATCTGGAGACACTACCTGTATGGGGAGAAAGTGGAGATCTATACAGATCATAAAAGCCTCAAATATTTCTTCACCCAAAAGGAACTCAACATGCGGCAGCGACGTTGGCTCGAGCTGTTGAAAGATTACGATCATACCATCCAATATCATCCTGGAAAAGCAAACGTAGTAGCTGACGCATTGAGTAGAAGATCATATGCGGGTACGAGTGCAATGTTGTTAACACAAAGGCCTATTTTGTATGACTTTCATAGGATGGAGATATAGATGAAGGCTCCAAGTACCCACATGATACTATCAATTATATGAGTAGAACCGACTTTAATCGATAAAGTTAAAGCTGCTCAAGCTATGGACATAGAGCTGATGCGTATGAAGAAGAAAGTGCAAGAAGGTGCTATTCCAGAAGCAAGAATCGATGAAGAAGGAATACTTCGAGTCAACTCCAGACTTTGTGTTCCTAACGATTTTGACTTGAAGCATAGAATAATGATGGAGGCACACAACACACCGTTTGCAATCCATCCTGGGAGTACCAAAATGTATCACGATATTCGACACACATTTTGGTGGAGCAATATGAAAAGAGAGATCGCGGAGTTTATCTCGAGGTGTTTAACTTGTCAACGTGTAAAGGCGGAGCATCAAGTGCCAAAGGGTCCATTGCAACCACTTGAGATCCCGAAATGGAAGTGGGAACACATTACCATGGATTTCGTTACAGGTCTTCCCAAGGTTTCTCAAGGCATAGATGTGATTTGAGTTATTGTTGATAGATTAACCAAGTCTGCTCATTTTTTACCGATACGTGAGACTTATTCCCTTGAACGTCTTGCTAGTATGTATGTGAACGAGATTGTGAGATTGCATGGCATGCCAGTATCCATAGTTTCGGATCGTGACTTAAGATTCACTTCATGATTTTGGGTTAGCTTGCAGAAAGCTATGGGCACGGATTTACGATTCAGTTCGGCATACAATCCTCAAACGGACGGACAATCAGAGAGGACTATTCAAACTCTTGAAGATCTATTAAGACTCTGTGTCCTAGATCTCAAAGGGAGTTGGGATAAGTACCTACCATTGGTGGAATTCTCCTACAATAACAGTTATCAGGCGAGCATAG
Source organism: Panax notoginseng (assembly GCA_016801055.1). Taxonomy (NCBI): domain Eukaryota; kingdom Viridiplantae; phylum Streptophyta; class Magnoliopsida; order Apiales; family Araliaceae; genus Panax; species Panax notoginseng. Next base: position 43,542,678 of record CM029020.1, read on the forward strand.
GTGTGGCTCCATTCGAGGCGTTGTATGGAAGAAAATGTCATTCTCTAGTATGCTGGGACGAGGTGGGTGAAGCAACATTGTTGGGACCAGAGTTGGTACGCATGACTACAGAGAAGATCCAAACGATTCGACAATGTATACAAACGGCGCAGGATCGACAAAAGAGTTATGTGAATCTTCATCGGAAGGACGTGAAATTTAATATTGGGGATCATGTATTGTTACGTGTTGCACCATGGAAGGGAGTTACGAGATTTGGGAAGAGAGAAAAGCTCAATCCAAGATTTATTGGTCCATTTGAGATTCTTGAGCGAATAGGAAATGTGGCATATAGACTCGCATTACCTCCAAGCATGTCTCGTGTTCATAATGTTTTTCACATATCTATGCTTCGTAAATATGTTAAAGACCCGAACCACATTATTGAGTTAGAACCAGACGAGATAGCTGAAGATTTAACGTACGAGGAGGTACCTGTTAAGATCTTGGATAGGAAAGAGCATGTCCTACGCACAAAGGTTATACCACAAGTTAAAGTTTTGTGGAGAAACCATGCTATTGAAGAAATGACCTGGGAGTTGGAATCAAAAATGAAAGCGAGGTATCCTCACCTTTTCGAAATATCAGGTACGTACGTCAATTTCGAGGACGAAATTTCATAAAGAGGGCAGGTTGTAAGACCCAGCTTATTAATGAATAAAATCAAATTTTCTCTAAATATTATTGTGAATAATAAGGGGTTAATTTGATATAATACTTTGGTTATGGGTGAAATGTGCAAATTTTGCAAAATAAGTAAGTGGTTATAAAATATTCATTTTGTCGGGAAATATTTGTTTGGTCGTGGAATATTCTTGCTGTCGGGGAATATTTGTACGACGGCGCAGTCTTGTGTGGGCCCCATAACGGAAAGCGATTGGATGAAGAAAACGACAAGTATAAGTTGTTTATAAATAACGACGTAGTTGTTACCATTAATACTGTTGGAATACCCGGTGGTTAAAATACAGTAGCACACGGTATTGCACCAATTATTGATTCTTACGTAAGGAGACACTACTCAATAATTGTTACAGTTGTTATTATTCAGTATTTTATTTTATTGATTCAATAATTGCTGCGTTGACATTTTATATTACTGTTGTTTCAATAATTGTTGCTGCACAATATTTTCCTTTATCAGATCAATAATTCATATTATTTGAATAATATTATTAGATAACATTATTGGCAATGTCTAGAAAGTTTTGTCTAAGGAGAGGTTTGGTCATCTAATTGCGCGCCAGTAAGGAGAAATCCTTATTGGAAAGCCCCTTCTTTCCTGGGAACGGTCTGGTTGTCATAAATGTGATTCTGTAATATTATTTGTGAATAATTAATTATTGATTCATATGATAAGGAAATATTTATTTTATGTGGATATAAATGAGGGATATATTTTTGTGGTTAAAAATGAAGGAGTTATGTTGAGGTTTTTATTAGTATTTTTGTCGGAATGGAGGTATTAAAAATCAGGGTTTTTGAGATATTTTGTGGGGGTTATAATTTTTAATCCGACCGTTGTATCGTGGAAATTTTTGGATATGTTATACATATATAAGTTGAGTATATGTCCACAAATTTTGAACCGTTTCAAATGAACGTATGATTTATTATGAATTTTACGAGATGACTGGTTCAGAAATTGTTGAATTTTCGGAGTTAATCATTTTGGTAGAAAATTCTAGAATTGGTGGACCCCACTCTTGGTTGGTGAAGAAATGTGCTGATATTTTTATTCAAATGTGGTGGGTGGGAATAGTAGCAGGTAAAGCCATCAGATTGCAGGTTAAGTTTGCTTCGGCGTGCTAACATTTTCCTATAAATAGAGGGCTAAGGTAGAATTAAAAATCACACCAGAAATAAGTTTTCTCTCTTTCTCTCTCTAGATTATTGAGTGTATTTTGTGAGTATTTAGATACTTTGAGAGTTTCTATTCATCAGAGCAAGTTTCTTTCAGTCTTATACCGGTATTCCGACCAGAAGTACTGATATTTTGAGGTAAGGGATATTTTTTTTTTCTTAAATGATATTATTTTCTTCAATATCATTATGCTGAAATATTAACCTGAGTTTTTATCAAATTTGGAACTTTTTGTGTCGGGATTACTATTACGTATACGTTACTATTCACATATACGGCACTATTCACGAATACGACACTATTCATCGAAAAATAAAATTTTCTCTTTTTGTCCAATATGTCTATTATGGTTACTATCTTTGATTGTATCCATGTTTTGATCTTTATTTTTGAATTCTGCTTCACAATTGATTATTATGAAGTATTATTAATCTTGGATAAACTGTTATACGAATCCCTACTATTTGTCCTTCTGTCTCACTGGATTCGTTCTCTTTAAGATATTTTTCATCATCCTCAGTCCTAAATGATGATATTACTGAATATCTTTGGCCTGTACTGCAAAGATGTATGATTACTTGATGAATATCTTTGGCCTGTAGTGCAAAGATGAACAGGTGTTGAGATGAACATGACTGATAGGTGATATAAATGAATATCTTTGGCCTGTAGTGCAAAGATGAATATTTCGATAAAGATGATTATTAATTGATGTTACAGGGATAAAATATTGATGATGGACTTTTAAATCTTAGAAGATAGTAGAATTCATTCTCTACTTGACTCTTCTAATGATTTGCTGTTTCCGCTGCAGTTGTTGACCTAAAACTTATTGTCGATTATATTCTATCAGATTTTTCCCTGTTGAATACTAATGATAATTTGTTGTATATTATCTTAGTCATAATATTCTTTACTGGGCTAGTTGAGCTCACCCTTTTCCTTTTTGTTCCATTTTTCTTCTAAGGAGGTGAGAACATAGCAGGATCTAGTCGGGGTATGGAGTGATGGTTCTAGAAAGATGTTTTAGCAGTCCTCACTATTTCTGTAAAATAATGTTTGAATAATTGTATTGAGGACTTATTTGAGTGTGGATATTGTCTAGAAGACAATATTTGTATTTAAACTCACAGTATGTGTTGTCGTATTTTGCACGACAATTGTATTATTGAAGTTGTAGTTTTCTTTCTGTACCATGTATTTGGCGACTCAGAATGGGTGTTGTATACCTATTTTGGGGGCGTCACATACCTACTCGTACGTTAAGTTTTCGGCTATCTCGTCTGGTTCTAACTCAATAATGTGGCTCGGGTCTTTCACATATTTACGAAGCACAGATTTGTGAAAAATATTATGAACACGAGACATACTTGGAGGTAACGCGAGTCTATAGGCCACATTTCCTACTCGGTCAAGAATCTGAAATGGACCAATAAATCGTGGATTGAGCTTTCCTCTCTTCCCAAATCTTGTAACTCCCTTCCATGGAGCAACTCACAACAATACATGATCCCCAATACTAAATTCCAAGTCCTTTCGATGAAGATCTACATAACTCTTTTGTCAATCCTATGCCGTTTGTATACGTTGTCAAATCATTTGGATCTTTTTCGTAGTCATACATACTAACTCGGGTTCCAACAATGTTGCTTCACCTACCTCATCCCAACATATTGGAGACTTTCTTCCATACAATGCTTCGAATGGAGCCACACCTGTACTTGCCTGATAATTGTTGTTGTAGGAGAATTCCACCAATTATAAATACTTATCCCAACTCCCTTTGAAGTCTAGGACATAGAGTCTTAATAGATCTTCAAGAGTTTGAATAGTCCTATCTGATTGTCCTTCCGTTTGAGGATGGTATACCGAACTGAATCGTAAATCCATCCCCATAGCTTTTTGCAAGCTAACCCAAAATTATGAAGTGAATCTTGGGTCACAATCCAAAACTATGGATACTTGCATGCCATGCAATCTCACAATCTCATGTACATACATACAAACAAGACGTTCAAAGGAATAAGTCTCCCGTATTGGCAAGAAATGAGCAGACTTGGTTAATCTATCAACAATAACCCAAATAGCATTTATGCCTTGAGAAACCGTGGGAAGACCCATAACGAAATCCATAGTAATGTGTTCCCATTTCCATTTTGGAATCTCAAGTGGTTGTAATGGACCCTTAGGCACGTGATGCTCCGCCTTTACACGTTGATGAGTTAAACACCTCGAGATAAACTTCACAATCTCTCTCTTCATATTGTTCCACCAAAATGTATGTCGAAGATCACGATACATTTTGGTACTTCCAGGATGGATTGCAAACGGTCTATTGTGTGCCTCCATCATGATCTTGTATTTCAAATTAGAGTCGTTAGGAACACAAAGTCTGGAGTGGACTCGAAGTATTCTTTCTTCATCGATTCTTGCTTCTAGAATAGCACCTTCTTGTACTTTCTTCTTCATATGCATCAGCTCTGGGTCTGTGGCTTGAGCAACTTTAACTTTTTCGATTAAAGTCGGTTCTATGCGTATACTTGACATCATTGCATGGGTCCCCAGAGTCTTGAATTCTATCTTCGTCTTTCGTAAATAACAAAAAATGGGCATTTTGTTGACAACATCGCACTCGTTCCCGCGTATGATCTTCTACTCAATGTGTCAGCTACCACGTTCGCTTTTCTAGGATGGTATTTAATGGTGTGGTCGTAATCTTTTAATGGCTCGAGCCAAGATCATTGCCGCATGTTGAGTTCCTTTTGCGTGAAGAAATATTTGAGGCTTTTATGGTCTGAATATATCTCCACTTTCTCCGCATATAGATAGTGCCTTTAGATCTTTAGCGTGAAAACGACTGCTGCCAACTCTAGATCATGAGTAGGATAATTCCTCTCATATTCTTTTAAGTTGTCGCGAGGCATAGACTATGACTTTTCCATGCTGCATGAGAACACATCCTAACCCTTTACCTGAAGTATCGCTGTAGATAACAAATCCATGCGAACCAAATGGTATTGTCAGAACAGGTACCGAAATGAGTCTCCTCTTGAGCTCTTGAAAACTCTTTTCACATTCCTCGCTCCATACAAATTTTATATCTTTCCGAGTCAGCTGAGTTAACGGAGTAGCGATTCGAGAAAATCCTTCCACAAATCTCCGATAATAACCAGCTAAGCCCAGAAAGCTACGTACTTCGGTCACCGACTTCGGTTGTTCCCAACTTTGTATTGCTTCAATCTTCGTCGGGTAAACAGATACTCCATGTTTTAATACCACGTGCCCAAGGAATGCTTCTTCCTCAAGCCAGAACTCGCATTTCTTCAACTTGACATATAGCTTGTTTTCACGCAGCCTTTGGAGTACCAGCTTCAAATGGTGCTCATGATCTTCATGACTTTTGGAATATATTAGGATGTCATCAATAAAGACAACAACGAACTGATCCAAATATTCTTTGAATACTCGGTTCATGTGACGGCCCCGAATCCGAGGTCCTGAATCACCGCGGATCCGGTTCGATCATTCTATACAACTATTAGTAATTACGGAGGATATAAACATAAATTATTTATACAACAACTTTACACACTATTTTCCAAGGTCGAGTAACCTTAACTTAATACACAATACATAACTTATTTGTCTTACAATAACATTGAGATACAACACTGTTACAAATCTAACTGCACACGTATACTAAAGTTGGAACCGATCTTTAACCTTTCATTGTATCCGAAGCATTCGCCTTAATCTGCAATGTTTATCATGATATAGCAAAGGTGAGCATGAAAGTTGCCCAGCAAGTTTAAGTTTAATAATATAAAAATATATCATGATTGAAAGAGTCTGAATAATAATCTGGCTATAATTCAATAATATAAATGTAAACTAGCAGGAACAAATTTATGACTGAACAAGTATTATACATGAATAAATATATCTGAACCAACTGGTAATGAAGGTGATCAGCCTTTCATACCTGACTTATACATGCAATATGTATAGAGTACAATTCATAGCAATCAACAATGATTAACCATAAGTTTATCCGAATGAAACAACTCTTAATAGAGTTAAGTAAAAACAAACTTGCCTGAACCGTTGATTACCGCTACGCAATTTATAACGCTTTATCCGAAGACCTAATATTAGTAATATAGATCTCCAATATTAGAATAATATCATCACAATATAATACTATTATATATATACACACACACACACACACATAGAATAACCTAAACACGTAACACATAACACATAACACATAACTCTATTAGTCTATAACACACATAAGACTCGGTATCAAGTCAAACTATTACAGTTTGAGTTGAACCCGACACAAATCTGACACCCCGACGATCTAGTTAGACAATTCACGAGTTTAAGTTCAATTAAACTCTGCCTAACACTTAACAATTATCTCAGATAATTTTCTAAGTAGTCAAAATAATTTTCATAGACTTATAAATTTTTTTAGATAATTATTACCATTTATTATTAATTTTCAATCATTAATATCGTATTTAAATGAATTAAATACCACATAATCCCTTTATCATTAATATTTATTTAATACTAAATATTAATGAAAATTATAACATAATATTATAATATAATTATAATATATCAAAGTATTTTTAATACCTTAAAATTATATTTATATGATTTTTAAACACTAAAATCCATTATCTGATAATTGCTTTTAATATTAAAATATTAATATTTTCATGAAAAATATCAAAAGTTATATTTTATAACTTAAAATATTTTTATAACACTTAAATCATTTTTATATGATTTATAAAGCATTAATTCTATTTTTCCATAATTTATTTAATATAGTTATTAAATAAACTAATTATCATTAATATTGATTAATTAATGAATTTCATCACAAAATATTAAAAGTCAACAAAAATAACTTAAAATATTTTTTAATATCATAATATAATTTTTCATGATTTTTTATGAATTAAAATTATTTTTAAATAATTTATTTAATTTTATAATTAAATAAATTAAATACAATTTATATTCTAAAAATATTAAATATTTATGAGATATACTCAAAATAAAAAAAACTATTTTTCATAGTTTAAAATAATTTTTCAGAATTTATTTAGTATTTTTAATAATTAAAATCTATTTATTTCGATTTATTTAATTAAAATAATTATTTTCTAAATAAACTGTCGCTATAGAGCCTTTTGGCGACGCATCCGTCGCTAATAGTGTTCTTGAGTTGTTCATCAGCCCAACCTAGATTTCTTGTCAGTGAGCATTGGGCTTAGTTTGACCGGTCCTAATCCTATGATCTAGTTGATTTCTGGACTGATAATGGTGTTATAGTTGTAGTACTAATGTAATATTACAACCATAAACCAAATTCATGGATATCCTCAAAGTCTTGTCAGACACTGTTCTTCAATTCTAGGTTTCCTAGAAATTGAAGAACAGTCGAGGTGCTACTTTAGGGCCTTTGAATCTTTGTTGTTAAAGCCTGCTTTGTGTAATATAAGGGTTCGATGATGTAGAGAACATGTCATAGCACAAGTATCTATCATCATAACATAATAACATCATCACATGAGAAAGATCTGGCATGGTCAAACCATGTCAGAAAACTTACTCTTTATTTTTCTGGGTTTTCCAGAAAGTTACCCAAAACAGATGGTTAAAGCTACTTTGACCTTCCATAACTTTGATCCAAGGTATGATCTGGGAGTTTTAGCGGCATGAATAGGTAGCCTACATGTCAGTATACAAGATCAAAACAACATTATAGCCAAACTAACCAAAAATCACTAAGATCCGAAGCCACAAAATATTGTCAGACCCTTTCTTGGCAAATCTAGGTTACCCAGAACTTCTAGTCAATGTCGGTCAATGCTGTTTGACCCTCAATAACATTTGATGTACACTTGATCTGGACTTGATTCAAGTTCCAGATCAAAATCCATACTACAGACAAAAAGTTAAAACTCTTAAAACACAAAAACACTTAACAAGAAAAGATCTAAGGCCTCTGACATTCGACTGTCAGGACACTTTTTCAACATTTCCAAATTTTTGAAATCTTTAGATTCGAGCATCTAGATGTTATGGATCAATGATCCAACAATCTAGATCTCTAAAAGGCACCTTCTAACACATATCTAACCAACAATTAACATCAAGACACAAGATTTACAAAAATTAGGGTTTATACCACTTTGAACCTTGATCTTGATTTTTGATCTTTGGGATCTGCTCATGGCTTGTTATGGACTAATACTAGCTTATCTTATCTCACTTTCTCACTCTACATTTCAAAAATTTTGGAGAGAGAAAGTCTTGGGAGAAAATGAAATTAAAGTGCCATTTTCTCTCTCTTAAATCTATTTATTTGATGACTTGTTGCTATGATCTTGCTGATTTCGGCTGGTTGGCTGTAAGATATAGTCACATGGCTGATCTAGGGTTGCTCAACCACTCCATATATTGACAAGATTGCAAGTTACCCTCAATTATTCAATAAGGGTATTATGGATATTTTAATTTTTATTTTAATAGTATTTTTGTCAATTAGCCAAACCCTTAGGGTTTAGGGTTTGAACCATTTTAAGGTTTAGGGTTTAACCCTTAATTTGTAATTTATTTTCTAAAATTTCCAATTTAGGTTTTAAAAATCAAAATTTAATATTTCTAAATTATAATTAGAATTTTCTAATTATATTAAAATTTCTTAATCACAAATTAAATTTTGCTAATTAGGATTAGCATTTCCTAATTAAAATCGCTAATTTAGCAATTAGGGTCTTAATTGGTCATCAGGGTTTATAAACCATGAATTAGGGTTTCTAATAGAAAAATAACTTTCTTAAATTAGAAATTAGATTTCCTAATTAGATTAGGGTTTTCTAATTAAACATAACTTGAAAATTAGGATTAATATTTCCTAATTAACATTACAAGTATTAAATTAACACTTAGGTTTTCCCTATTTATAAATTAGGGTTCCTAATCCAGAAATTAGGGTTTCAAATTTTAAAATTAGGGTTTTCTAACAACTTTGTTAAGATTAATCCTAATTAATCTTATAATTATTTACACTTACGCCATTAAGTTCCCAATTTAGAGTTTCATGCACCGAATTAGGGTTTCGAATACCCAAAACCGAAATTAGGATTTCAGAACCAGTTTTTAGGGTTTCTTATCCATTTCTAGGGTTTTCTAACCGAACGTTGACATTCTTTATATATACCTAGGGTTTGTTACAGATAACGTTTATCTGGTCAACTCTTGACCCTTAACCACATCATGCATACATATATAACCATATTCACATAATATATTCACGTATTCCCTTAATCCTGAATAATTCACTTAAATTCTTCAGAGAATTTTAAAATCCTCAAAATTCCTTCTCAAAAATATCAAACGCATACACTTATTTTCTGTCTAGGTTGTAATTTTGAACCTTAAACCAATTAATTAGAATTTTAAAAATTTCCTTAATTCTCGGGTTGTCACATTCACCCCTTCTTCTAAAAATTTTGTCCACAAAATTTACCTTATACCCTACACCATACACCATACACCATACACCATTCACACATCATCACATGCTACCCAATACACCACTCACAAGAGTAAAAGTTTTTTTTTCAAATTTTGCTGAGGAGTCATATAGACTATTTGTCTGTCATTTTCGCAAAGGTTATACGGAAATTCATCCACAACCCGATATAACTTACGAACACAAAGGGTGATTAGCCCCATATGTCCTGTACTGGCCAAGTACTGCTGGTCGGAACAATTTGTTCCTCTTATCCGCCTTAGGCGCACAAAATTTCTTACCTCAGTCGTATTGGATTCCGCACCAAAACAATTTGGTTCGGGAGATTTCTTTCAATGAACACTTAGAGTTTTTATAAAGAGCAGTCTAGCTGAATCGAATAGCATAGACTCATATCAATAATTCAATTCAATCGAATTATTTAAGTGTAGCCAAACCCCGTTGGCAAATTAAAATTTTTGAAAATATTTTCGAGAATGACGTCATGATGCCGTACTGTATTCATAGTCCATTTGAGGATGCCATCATTGTATGACTTTATCATAAAACATCGTACAATAGTGGAATAGTGATTTTTAGATCGGATTCGCACTAAGTATTCCTTTATTTACAACTCAATCACCTTTTTATCATCTCTGCACTAGGTTACATGGTACATGAGTGATAAATAAAATATATTTTGATATTTCAAATTATTTGCATCTAGCTGAAATAAGTTGCATAGAATATACTTTAAACCATTTCAAAATTGATTACGAGTCTACACATTTTTTTTAAAGGCACATAGTGCGTATTTAGCTTGATGTCAAAATTTTGAAGTCTAGCATAGCTAGGAGTTTTGGAAAGCTTATGTCTCCACTAATAATAATTTGCTTAACAATCTATCTGATTCTATTATCCTCAATATTTTGTTTACACACAACTATACCCAGTTCGTCAAACCACACTTATAAGTTCATAAATTGCCACAATCATATGAGTTTAAGAACTTTCCCAGACAAACCTTTGGCATCCATTCGCTGAGGGGTTCATAAACATTTCATATAACTATGAGTCAAGAATGTCACATAAGGATGAGTTTTAAGAACTCGTAATTAACCTTATATCCTCTATCTATGACCTATCTATTTGTTATACATATGAGAAAGGAATCACCCTCTTAACATGCATATGACAAATAGCGCGACACAAACATTTCAATAATTATTAATGCCAAAAAATAAGTAGTTTTTATACTAAGAACAATTTCCCGCCCATACAAGGAATCATACAACTCAGCTACCGACATGAGTCCTCCATTGAATCCCTACCTAATCTTTACCCCCTTCTCAATACGAATTTTATTTAACTCGTATTTATAATCCTTTCCCGAATCTGTACCAATTTATATTACAACTGACACCCAGCAATCTTGCTGTAAACTGTTCAATCATTAGATTGATTCTTATCCCCCTATCACCTTATCAGATCACAGGGTGATCTCATCCTATATGTTACGATTCATTTCTATACTATGATCGTTTTGTTTTACGATCTCCTATTCCTGTACCTTCAGTCTTTTAGACTCGATCTATTCATCACTCCTGGTCAACTTTATTATCAGAGTTAGGGAACTCTGTTTCTTCTAACTCGCCAAGATTCTTCTTTGAATCTTACCGACCAACTAACTCTATGTGAGTTAGTACTTATCCTAATCACTAATCATTGCAGTTATTAGCTCTGGTATTCCTACCTAAGGTTCATAACCTACAGCTCTGATACCAACTGTGACGGCCCCGAATCTGAGGTCCCGAATCACCGCGGATCCGGTTCGACCATTCTATACAACTATTAGTAATTGCGGAAGATATAAACATAAATTGTTTATACAATAACTTTACACATTATTTCCTAAGGTCGAGTAACCTTAACTTAATACACAATACATAACTTATTTGACTTACAATAACACTGAGATACAACACTATTACAAATCTAACTGCACACGTATACTAAAGTTGTAACCGATCTTTAACCTTTCCTTTTATCCGAAGCATTCGCCTTAATCTGCAATGTTTATCATGATATAGCAAAGATGAGCATGAAAGTTGCCCAACAAGTTTAAGTTCAATAATATAACGATATATCATGATTGAAAGAGTCTGAATAATAAGTTGGCTATAATTCAACAATGTAATTGTGAACTAGCAGGAACAAATTTATGACTGAACAAGTATTATATATGAACAATTATATCTGAACCAACTGGTAATGAAGGTGATCAGCCTTTCATACCGGACTTATACATGCTATAGACACTCGAAATTTTCTATACTACTGACACTAACATTGCAGGAAGGCAGATTCGTCTTTTATGAGAGAACCCTAAAAGACGATCCACAACCATACCGGATACTACCGGAGGTTCAGAATCAACCCCTGGTCGCAATCTGGGAGTAATCGTTCCAATCTTGGAGAACCCCGAGGCATGCAGATCAATATCGAAACACACATCGGAGAAGACCGATTAATCTCGGAGATAACCCCGAGGTATCCAGTCTCAACCCTAAACATGGGAATAGCCTCCAACCTAGGTGATAGCCCCAAGGAAAACAATTTCGGCATTAACCCCGAAAATGCTTGTTACAAGTGCAACCAGCTTCAATCTCGGCGCTCACAACGAGATACACTGTATTAGCTCGGCGATGACATCGGGAAGACAAACACACCTCAAAGATGACAATGAGGACTTTCAACTAATTGCAGCAGTCCAATCCCAGCGAAGCTGAGCAACGTTTTCTGTATCGACCCAACCCGGTAATAACACCGGGCAACATCGTCATCTGACCAACACGATGCCACGCCAAGTCGTCTCAACACATCTACGCAACAACGGCCCACAAGGCTAACCAATCCCGAGTTGCTATTGTGCGGGGTAACGGATGAAAGTTGAAGCTTGAAGACCGGAGGGCACCATCCCATCTTCAAAGACTTCGTACAAACTCTAATCCCATGCCATCGTACAAACTCTCAACAACGGCGGTCCAAAATAGGTCATGTATACCTCAAACGGATGTCCAGATTGCACTTCAGAAAAACCGAGTGGACATTACACTGCCCGCGTGCACGTACTTCGAGACGACCCGACCCGCCTCTGGTACACCTGCGGCACCTTTTGCCTATAAATAAGAGGCTTGGGGTGCTGATTTTTAAGAGAAAAGAGACGGGGAAGCCCTGCAGAATTCGCTCTACACTTGCCATACAGTGTATTTTCCCAATTTAAACACCTGTGAGCTCATATACAGCCCTCTTTTGTACCTACAAAAGCCAGTATTTACCCACTTTAAAGATATAGAAGCCTTTTCTAGCAGTCAGCTGTAAGCCTTCTCACACACTTTAGAGTCTTTCTCTTCATCTTTCCACACACCCTTCTACACGTTGAGAGTCGTGTTGTTTGCTTTTGCCCGGACTTCGGTCCATGGTTTTATTTCAGTATATATATATATATATATATATATATATATATATATATATATATATATATATATATATATTGACTAACATTACCGAGTTATGCCACTGTTGAGCCTAGACTTCGGTCTGGAGCGAAGTAATATTGACTCGGTAATATTGACTAATATTGACTCGGTAATGTTAGTCAATATATATATATATATATATATATATATATATATATATATATATATATTAATTGTGTGTCGAAATTTGTTCGATGAGCCTAAACTTCGGTTTGGTGCGTTTAATTTCTTTCTTATATATATATATATATATTCTTATATATATAAACTGTGGTCGAACTCCGTTCGATGAGCCTGGATTTTACATCCGGTGCGTTTACTCGCTTTTATGTATATGTATATATATATATATATATATATATATATATATATATATATATATATATATATATATATATATATATTTACATTTCGTCCCACCTGGAGTTTACTTCGTAGTGGTTGACCGTTTTTACAGTTTTATCTACGTTTTGTCCCGCCTGGAGTTACCTCCGTGGCGGTTGATGGCTTTTAGCAGTTTTCTTTACATTTCTGATCCCCCATGGAGGTTCTTCGTGGTTGGTGATCATGTCTGTATATATATATTTATGGCTTTTATATATATATATACATGCTTATTGCTTTCATACAAATTGCGGTATCATGTGAGCCTAGGAATCATGTGATCATAGATTCATCCCATTGGATCTAGATTCGGTTCCCGTGATGGACATTTTCAGCTGTAAGCAGCTTGTAAATTATTCTGCGGTGTCTGAATTTCCTTAGATGGTTTCCATACCCACGAGGAATTCGGCTTTATTTTGTACATTATTTTCGTACGGATGCTTCGCAGCCGTCAAATAAAATCAACCAAGCCGCACATTTAATAAAATGGGAGTGCAAAAGGCCTCAATTACTATTGAGCGACAGGGTTTGGAAAAACCTCTTTTATAAAACATCATTGCCATATCTTACTAAAATTGAATTTTTACATAAATTCAAACCCTGCGTATATAGGTGCGAACGAGGCCTCGTACCACTTTCAAATAACATCACATTGACTCACATACACACACACACACATTCAGATAATAGTTTCTTGAAAAGAGGCGGTCACCATGGTAACACGGATGTCGGGGGGTGCCTAACACCTTCCCCCCCGCATAACCAAGTCCCCGGACCCTAAATGAATCTCGGTTTCACTGACCCGTATAGCAGTATCACATCACTGGGTCAATGTGCAAACCTTTTCTCAGTTGTGTTGGTACAACCATTTAAAAAACCAACTGGCGACTCTTAACAGTTCATCGTCGACATTATATATGTCAGACCTTTTTCACTTGTTTTTTCAAACAAATCTCACATAAAATGAGAACACCAAAGAACAAGTAACGGAAAGGGACATCTAAAAATCCCGACGTCGACAGGTGGTGACTCTGCTAGGGACTCCAGTAAGAGAACTTAAGCTGCTATTTCAATCTTTTAAAAATTATTATCTGCTTGTGTGTGGATGTTGCATTTACATTGGATGAATGTGTACGAATGCATGTCTTGTTTATTTATTGCCTCGCACTATAAACTGCCTGTGATGTTAGTGCCTCGCACTATAAACTGCCTGTGATGTTAGTGCCTCGCACTATAAACTCCTCATGATATTAGTGCTTCGCACATGTCATCATTTCATATGGTGAGACGCGATGTATGTGAATGTATGTTGTGTGGTCCCTCCACCGGGAGGCTATCCCGTCGGTGTTTGATTACTGGACTCGTGAGAAGCCTGATTCTCCGAGGCTCAGGAAAGGCGCCACCCAAATTTGCTCCAGTTGAAAGACCGGATTAATTTCCCGTCAAGTAGATTGCGATGGTTTGGGAACCTTCATGCCAAAAGGCCGCGAGAGTAACCTAAGATAGGTCAGCCTCTGATAAACCCAAAACAGAGGAAAGTCTCTTCATGCTCTCATTTTAAATTACACAATTTCATGACATATCTATCTCCATGTAATGAGAAATATGAAGGAATGTGTACACATATACATACATGCTACAAACAGCTGACATCCATTTTTTGTAGGATAAAATTCCTAAAATGGACTCATCACATTGCATATTAATATTCACCTTCCCTAAGGACTAAACTATGCAAGTCTTTCGCAGGGAGTCAATCGGGCCTACTACCCGTTCAAAGTCCAAAAAGGCAACATGCCTACAGTCAATTATGTCGTCATCCGACCAAACTGAACTTAATCCAGTTTCTCGCAAAGAATTCGACGGATTAAGCAAACAAATTGCAGATTTAGCTGTTCTACTCAAAGAATTACACCAGTCTACACAGGATCAGAAAATACCCGTACATGCTGAATCCTCCATCCAAGGAGGGAGTCCGGTCATTACCATACCTGAACTACAGTTGGATATTACCAACAAAACTCATGATGCTCTCCGTCCCACTGGAGACCCAGACACTGGTGACATCAAAAAGAAAGTCCTCCAAATGGAAGAGACCCTTCGAACTATCAAAGGAATTGGAACACACGGGAGTGTTTCATATGCTGATCTATATATTTTTCCTGGTGTTCATTATCCAGAAAAGTTTAAAACTCCTGACTTTGAAAAATATGCCGGGTTAGGAGATCCTTATACACACTTAAAGGTATTTATTGGAGAACTTGGATCTTATACAGAGGATGAAAAGCTCAGAATGCAATTATTTCAAAAGAGTCTAACTGGAGAAGCCCGTTCATGGTACACAAGATTAGACAACTCCAAAATCCACAGCTGGGAAGAGCTAGCACATGCCTTCCTCACTCAATACAGCTTTCAAACTCAAATGGCTCCTGATCGGTACCAAATTATCAAGATCAAAAAATAGTCTAACGAGTCTTTCAGAGAGTATGCCCAAAGGTGGAGACGCTTGGCTGCCCAAGTGAATCCTTCCATGACCGAATCAGAAATGGTCATGACGTTCATAGACATACAAGAAGCTCCCTTCTATGAGAGAGTTTTAGCCGGCATCAGCAAACCGTTTTTTGAAATGGTCAAACATGGGGAGATGGCTGAGATGGGATTGAAAGCCGGAAAGATTTTAGACCTAGCTATACTCAAAGCTGTTGCTGATCACATCCAGTCTGGAAATTATGGGAACAACCCCAGGAGGGTCCATAAAAAGAAAGAGGAAGATGTTTCTCTAATACTACAGGGTCAAAAAGGCAGTCAAAATATGCCTGTTCAGAGGAGAAACTATACTCCCTTTCCAGCACAGTCTGTAAACCCTCCAATATCAAAAGGTGGAGAAGCCAAATGCCCTCGAGTGTTCACAGCCTTAGGGGATACCCTCGAGAATATCCTTAATCTTCTGACAGCACAAAAGAAGATTACACATCTACTTCCACCAGCCAGCCCAAATGGAAGGGGTTTTAATGCTGCTCGAAAATGTGCTTATCATGTCGGGGCGCTGCCTGGACATGATACTCAGGATTGTTGGGCCTTGAAACACAAGATCCAAGACCTGATAGACAACGGTGAGATCGTGGTCACTAAACCAGATCAAAGACCACCCTCTTCCTCAACACAAAGAAGAAGAGGTCAACATGATTAATTGGAGCAGTGGACAGAGTTCCAACTTCAGCTGTGATTCTTCCCAAACCATCAAAGACGGTGATAACAGATGGGATTATGCCAAGTTCCAGTTCACAATGGAACGAAAAATGAAAGCTCTCTGCAAACAAATTGAGCAATTGGCGGAACTGGTGACTTATCAGCATCAAGTGACTCGTCAGCTAATCAGCCAGGAGCATGCCAGTCTCCTGCCCATTGTCATGAATATTCCCTCTTCACTTTAAAAAAATGAAATGCCGGAAGAAAAAGTGACGAAGAGAGCAAATGCCAAGGCCCGTCGGGATTTCGCCAACAAAAGGGATTTCGCCTATTTGGGTCAACCTATGGAGGAGATACTTCACATGTTAATCAATGAAGGAAGAATCAGTTCCCTTCTACATCCAATCAACCCTCGTTTGGGACGGTACAATTCTGAGGGAGTATGTCAATATCATTCCCAATCTCGTGGTCACAGCACAGAAGAATGCTGGGCACTCCGCCACCTTATTTAGAACCTAATCGACAGTGGCGTACTGCGCCTGGCAGATGCCGACACTGTGCTACGCGCCAGTGAGAATGTAGGTCCCACTAAATGGAACAGTGTGGTAGCCGTCATATCTACTGAAGCTGATCAATCACTCGTTATGCTAATAATTCAACTCAAAGGAAGCAACAATCCTTTGAAAGTGGCCGCTCCCGAGCCAATCAACTTGCCGTGCAGAGCACAATATCTTATTGTTATCTTGCATAAAGTTTCGTGGAATTATGGAGAAGGTGAAGGATCCACCTCACATACCACTGCTGCAGTGTCGAAAGAAAATCCACTGTACCTTCCCCAACGGGTGATGAAATATGTCGTCAAATCAAAGGGAAAAATACCCACGGAGAAGATTGAAAAATTCCTCCGCACTATGGGTCATAACGAAGCTACTGTGGTTTTAAGCTTGAAAGAAGCTCCACAACAGATATCAATTTTGGACTTGGTCCTCACTTCCGAGAATCACCAGAAGATCTTGTTAAAGGTTTTAGAAGAAGCCTATCTCCCGACATCCGTGGATGAGAAAAAATTTTAACATCTGGTTGATCACATTTTCAATGACAATGTGATATCCTTCACTGATGATGACATTCCGCCTGAAGGGACCGGTCATTGCAAACCGTTGCACATCGCAGTCTTGTCCTCCAGATATATGGTGGCTGGAGTCCTAATAGATGGAGGCTCATCCCTAAATATCTGCCCATATGCTACCTTGGTAAAGATGAATATCAATCCTAATCGAATCCGGAGTAGCCATACTATCATCAAAGCTTTTGATGGAGCCCGCCGGAATTCGGTTGGAATAATTGAGCTGCCAATTGAGACTGGTCCTCATACATTCTGCGTATCCTTCCATGTGTTCAAGATAGAGTCGGGATACAACCTGCTCTTGGGACGACCATGAATCCGCATGGCTGGGGCAGTCCCCTCCATCCTTCATCAATAATTAAAATATATTTTCAACAATAGCCTGGTCACGGTCAACGCTGAACCAGAGTGTCCTCAACACGGGGATTTACCGGTCATCAATGCTAATGCGGACGTTGAACCAGTCAGTTTTCATGCTTTGGAAATAAGCAATACCCAATACCATGCTATTGGAGCAACACTGCCCGAACCCCAGATTTCTGCCGAAGTGATGTCAGCCACTCAAGAAATGATGTCGTTGGGTCATAAACCAGGACAAGGGTTGGGTAAAGATTATGAGGGTATCAAGTACCCTATTCTCTTAACCAAGCACACTGGAACAACTGAACTAGGCTATTCGGCCAGCTCTAGTCACAGGAACCCTCATAAACATCCGCAGGTTCCTTCAGCTTCAGCCATGCAGCGTTTATCTTCGCCTTCACACTCTGAGTCCGCACAACCTCCAGTAAAGGTGCCAGCCAATGTCATGGCTATGTTATTTCCTAAGCCAAAACCGGTGGAGGAAAAGAAAATCGTTATTCCAGATCCCACAATAGAAGAGGAAGAGCAGAGAATCAAGGAGAACGTTGTCCGAATAATGTCGGGCATGTGTATCATCGTCCACGATGAACATACCAACCGATACACCCTAGACGATGATTACCCAGACATAATGGCCATCATTCGGGACAGGGAGGATGATGACAGTCCCTCCATCACTGCGGTTCACCCGAACTTTGCTCTTTCCAATTGGAACAACATTCCTTGCATTGGTTGTCAAGGGTAAAGTGGGCAGAAGTTCTTTCTTCCCTATAGATATAATAACTGCTTACTTTTCTGTATAGTATTAGCAGTTTATTTTGCAAGTATATGCTAACACTGTGTATGATCAAACACGTTTCATATATACTAAGCGAAAGCATATTTTGTTTCAGGACTCTGAATTTAGATGTGCTTGTACTTGCTGATACGATGCCTCTCCTACACAGGGATTGTACCTTTGATGTAGAGATGAATTCAGCCTTGATGGATACACAGGATGACATTGAGGTGCCTCCAGAAATTTAAGAATGGGTCAAAGATACACCTAAACCCAACCTTGATCAAACCACTTCTTTCAATCTCGGAACCTTAGAAAGCCCTAAGTTAATCCAGATTGGTTCAGACCTTACCCTAAACCAACGGAATGACATGGTTACACTATTAACCAAATTCCAGGATGTGTTTGCATGGTCTCATGAAGACATGGTGGGTTTGTCCACTGACATTGTCCTTCATCGCCTTCCCATTAAAGAGGGATTTAAGCCAGTCAAACAGAAACTCAGGCGATTGAAACCTGAGTGGAGTTTAAAGGTGAAAGAGGAAATTGTGAAATAATTTCAGGCTGGCATCATCATGATGTCTACATATCCTGAGTGGATATCCAATATCGTGCCCGTGCCTAAAACTGGAGGGAAGGTGCGAGTTTGCGTGGATTACCGGGACTTGAATAAAGCTTGCCTAAAAGACAGCTTTCCCGTGCCATTTATCCACATTCTCATTGCCAATACTACGCAATACGACATGTACTCATTTGCCGATTGCTTTGCAGGGTATCATCAAATCATGGTTACCGAGGAAGATCGTGAGAAGACTGCCTTCATCACTCCTTGGGGAACTTTTTGTTATAGACGGTTGTCATTCGGCCTCATCAATGCCGGAGCTACCTTTCAACGAGCTATGATGGCTCTTTTCCACGACTTAATGCATAAAGAGATTGAGATCTACGTGGATGACATCATTGTCAAGTACCGGAAGGAGGATCACCATATAGACCATCTCAGAAAGCTATTCAACAGGTTGCGTAAGTACAACTTGAAGTTGAATCCAGCCAAATGCGCCTTTGGCGTTAAATCAGGCAAGTTGCTAGGATTTTTAGTCAGCCACAAAGGGATAGAGCTGGATCCTGCCAAAATCCAAGCCATCACAAAATGCCCATTCCTCAGACAGAAAAGGAAATACGGGGATTTTTGGGAAGAATCAATTTCATTAGCAGATTTATCTCCCAACTCACAGCAACCTGTGAGCCAATCTTCAAGCTGTTAAGGAAGAACTCTTCCATGAAATGGAATGAGGAGTGTCAGAGTGCCTTCCTTATAATCAAGAAATAGCTAGTCAAAGCTCCTGTGTTGGTACCACCCAGGGATGATGTTCCCCTGTTTATGTACATGTCCGTAAGTGACAATGCTATGGGCTGCATGCTGCGGCAGAAGGACGATAGAGACCAAGAACGAGCTATCTATTACCTCAGTAAAAGGTTCAGTAGCAGTGAACACAAGTACACTCTGATCGAAAAGACGTGTTGTGCTTTAGCATGGGCTTCCATGAGGTTACAGTATTACCTCCATGGTTACACAACCCATCTTATATCCCGCGTGGATTCTCTCAAGTACGTGTTCAACAAACCCATGTTAAATTGTCGACTGTCCAAATGGCAGTTGATCCTACAACAAATTGACATCGTATATGTGACTCAAAAGTCCATCAAAGGTTAAGGAATCGCGAATCAACTGGCCGCCGCACCTTCAGGGATTTCAAACCCTTAGAAACATATTTCCCTGATGAAGGAGTAATGACAGTACAGCAACACCATCAGTACGATACGCGCCAATAATGGAAGATGTATTTTGATGGAGCTATTAATATGGAAGGTTCTGGAGCTGGAACAGTTCTAGTATCTGATACGGGGGAGCAGTATCCCGTCGCCGTCAAATTACAGTTTGACAGCACCAATAATACGGCTGAGTATGAAGGCTGTCTCATGGGGCTAAAACTTGCCCGTTCAATGGGCATCAGACGGTTAACTGTCCTTGGAGATTCAGAGTTGGTAATCCGACAATCCACCGAAATCTATCAAACCAAGGAACTACATTTGCTGCCTTACCATCGGCAGGTTTTAAAGATGGCTTTGGAGTTCGAAGAAATCTCCTTTCTACATATTCCTCGTAATAGGAATGACTTTGCGGATGCATTAGCAACTTTGGCCTCCTTGGTTCATATATCAGACAAGGAGCAATTGCCAAGCGTCACAATTTCTCTGAACAAGGCCCCAGCCTACGGGAATTATGTTGGAGAAGTATCGAATGAGCTACCTCCCATCCCACAGCCTTGGTATCAGCATATCAAGGAATATCTGCGAGATGGATCTACACCCGCTGAGGCGAGCCCGACCGAGAAAAGGTGGATCCATCGACTTGCAATGAAATTCTACCTGAGTGGAGATGCGCTCTACAAAAGAGATGAAGGATTAGGCCTCCTCCGGTGTTTAGACAAAGATCAAGCCCAAAGGCTCAAAGCCCAAAGAGATGCAGAGTCTGTGGCCCCCACATGAGTGGCCCCCTCCTTGTCAAGAAAATCCTCAGAACAGGACATTATTGGCTATCTCTCAAAGCTGATTGCCATGACCACGTCAAAAGAAGCTATCAGTGCCAGATTCATGGGAATGCTATACACGCCCCTCCACGGGAACTCCACAAAATGAGTTCACCTTGGCCCTTCTCAATGTGGGGAATGGACGTTATCGGGCCCATTGAATCTAAAGCTAGTAATGGACATCGGTTTATATTCACTATGATCGACTACTTCACCAAGTGGGTAGAGGCAGCCTCCTTTCCCAGGGTCACTAAAGAAGTCATCATTGCTTTCATCAGAAATAATGTTGTTTGTTGTTATGGTCAACCAGAGGTGATTATGTCAGACAATGCCAAAAACCTCAACAATATGATGATGGAGGAATTGTGCAGTAAATTCCACATCAAACATCTCAACTCAGTCATCTATCGTCCAAAGATGAACGGTGCTGTTGAAGCGGCTAACAAAAACATCAAGAAGATTATGCAAAAGATGTCCGCCAACCACAAAGATTGGCCTGATGTATTGCCTCTGACTCTGTTAGCCTACAGAACATCCATGCGTACTTCAACTGGGGCAACCCCCTACGCACTAACCTATAGGATGAAAGCAGTGCTCCCCATAGAAGTTGAGATGGAATCTCTCAGAGTGTTGATAGACGCTCAGCTGGACGAAGATCAATGGGTACAAGACAGGTATCACCAATTGTCTTTAATAGACGAAAGGCGAACCATGGCTATCTTCCATGGTCAGTTATATCAGCAAAGGATTGCCCGATCCTACAACAAAAAAATCCGGCTACGGCAATTTAAACAATATGACTTGGTTTTGAAGAAAATTCTGGACAACCAAGATCAATCTAAGGGAAAATTTGCTCCTAACTGGGAAGGCCCGTTTATTGTCAAAGAAGTATTGACGGGAGCTGCTCTCAGATTGCAAGAAATGGACGGTGATGAATTTCCACAACTCATCAACTCAGACACCATGAAATGGTACTATATCTGAAGTAACTCGCAAACACCCTGGTGTCAAACCATTAGATCACCAATCATTCTGGTTTTTTAACCCTTTACCACATACAACTTTTCTGCACTTTGCCCCTCAGGGAAACATACTTCTCAAGCCAGCAGCCTGGCTTTCCTTTGCGCTCATACAACTTAGGTCATCCCACCATGGATCGAACCTCTTACGTTTATAGTTTGGCTACCCATACCTGGGATCAAACTTTTCCTCTACAGTTTATCCTCAACTTAGGATTAAACTTTCTCATCCCCGCACTCTGACCTGCACATGGGATTACACTTTCTCTTCTCACCCTGAGGGGCGAACTACGTCGACCTGATCTCCTCTTCAATAGGAGTACGTAGGCAACCATTTCATATGGCCCGGTCGCAATAAAATAAAAACAACAAAAATATTTCTACCCTTCTCTCCTCACAAAAAAACAACAAAAATATTCCTACACCATTTCTGCCACATATAGCGTTGAACCTCTTACACCAGGTTCGAACTACACAGACCTGATCTCCTCTTCAATAGGAGTACGTAGGCAGCCATTCATGGTGCGGTATCACCCCCTACCAAAACACAAACCCTTGTCAGTTGGTACTGGGATCAACCATCAATCCACTACGTTTCATTCGGCGTCAGACCAAAGGGATGGAATTACCCAACCTCTCCTCCCAAATAGGAGATTCGGCGACCATCTAAGATGTGGTCATACCTTGAAGATTAACGCCAATCCATAAAAGATGGAATTAACTAGGCTTTTCCTGAATAGAAGTACTGGCGACCATCTGTGGTGCGATCAATCTCAGAGAGGAAAGCCACACTCCTCTCCACATTTCCATACAGAAACCAGTCCCAAGACACCAAAAGATGGTAGGGATACACAGATCGATGATCCATTCTGAACTATCCAGAGACAACTCAATGTCCATCCACCCAGGAGGAATTCAGAATACATCAAGATCACAAGCCCTGAAGCAGCAGGAAAAATATCCAACAAATAGCAAGGTGTATCTAAAGGGAAGTGATCCAAAAATATATTTCCCTGTCATATATAATGATGTTTGATATACATGATGTAAACTGTACATGACAAAATGGCTAAGTTAGTCTGTGCAGGTAAGTACAAGCTAATCTATGAGTCAGGAAACACGCGAGCTAGCAAGCCCAACATAGCATCCCTCTCAAAAAAAGGAGGTAAAGCTGTTGTCTCCTGTATGAGAGTATCCACACGACCCAATAGATCAGAAGCCGTCTGCATGATGACCATATGCTCATCAATATATGCGCTCATCTCTGCGATTATGTCAGTGGTAAGGGACCTCGCTGCAGTACTGTCTGTGACGGCTATATCCCAAGCAGATATGGCATTATCCCGCTCAACTATCACTGAATCTCTGGCTAATCTGGCCTCATCCCGCTCAATAATAGCAGCATCCCTGCGAGCTAAGGCCTCATCTCTCTCCAACAGAGCGGCCTCCCTCACATCAAGAGCAGTCGACATCATAGATCGAACCTGATCTCTCTCAAAGGTCATCAGCTAAAGACTCTGCTCTAAGTACTATGCCGAGTGCTGAATCGCAACAGTGCTGGTACTAGGAGAATCCAAAAGAAATGCTGGCAACCCAGCAGCGGGCTCCTCCTCGAATTGGGTATTAATGTCCTCCACGGGCTCCACACCCTCTGCGTCGCTTTTCGGTACTGCAGATACTGCTGCAGCCGAGAAAACCTCCGTCTCCATCCAGGCGAAATACTCTGCGGAATAACCTGGACTGCTCACTGAAAAAGTAGCTCCCTCACGATGGTCCCAACAAGCGTATACATGAGATCGGTCCTCGGCTGAGAGGTATCGGGCAGCTAAACGCTGACCTGTCGCCCCTGTGAAAGGTTGAAAATCCTAAAACTAGTCGAACTGCAACATCACGGCCAATGGGTGATAAGTAGTCACACCCCTCAAGCCGGCCAGAGGGAGGAAATCCATGCCCGGAGCATGAGTAATAAAGCTGTATGGTGAGCTAAGCCCCGAGCACAACAATATGCTAAATGGGTCTCTGATGTCTGCCAAAAATGCGGACCATGACCGAGCATCTATACACTCCGATTGCTGAAAGGAGTATGACAGGACTGAGCTCCCAGTAAACACTCCTGATGGATAAATACTGCAGTAGGATGCTGACCGCAGAGTCTCTGCCAAGATCATAGGCACAATGGTATGACCCTCCCTGAGAGCTCTCACGGCCATGATAACGCCTATATCTATCTCATCCATATACCGCGGCATGTACACATATGATAGTACACATAACATCAGTACGTCAACTCTGGCTAGACACCAATGATCCTCCAGTGCGATGAAATCCCCGGAATGTCATGAGTAACTGTCCTCTAAGCCAAATCTGTCGTACAGAAAACGCTGAGAGATCACATTGCCAGATGTCAGCTCATCCTGCACTACTTTGCGCCTCAATCCTGTGAGAGTCATGAATCGTCTACTCATGTCTCCCAGAGCCACATGCACGCAAGGTCTGTCCAAGGGCAGCATCGTCAAACGTGCATACTCCTCCAGAGTAGGAGTCAACTCATGGGTGCCAAAGCGGAATACCTGCCTGTCAGGTCGCCAATGCTCTAGCATCCCATCTACGAATCCTGCAGGAACCTAAAATGCCAAAAGAGTCATGGTATGCTGTAGTAATATATTTACGGTCACCCTGTCTAGTGGTGATATACTTTCATACCACGATCGCATACCCGATGCCACCGCTGACGGTGGGGTATGATCTATACGGCTAACTATCGAAGAAGACATCTGTTAGGGCCGTGTCATAAGACCATCCAGGGGTCAATGCCGAATATCTCTTGACATACATACATATGCATAACATGATACATGCATAACAGATAATGGATGACAATATGATATAGGGAATGGAAAAGACTGTGCATACATTCCAAAGTATATCATCATCTAATACATCAGCTCTGCACAACTACAAATACAGGGAAATGGGGCACAGACGCCCTACTACTAACAGAGTCCTATCAAAAGATATAGCGAGAATGGGGAACAGCCACCCAATATCTAACAGAGGCCTATCAAAAGATATAACGAGAATACATCAGAAGAAGACAATGGTGTCGATATCCACATCATCAATCCTGTCCACCTGATGTAACTCCTCCTGAGTCACTGGATCTCTATCAACAGGGATGTCAGGCCTATAAAGAGGAGGATCTGCGCCGGCAAAACCAAATGGGTCGTCCGAGGGGCCAGCGCCTGAGCTAGAAGGAACAAATGACTCCGCCTCTGCTGGATCTCTGCCCAAGTGCCGAATAAATATATGTGCCTGGTCCAACTGACGGGTCAAGCTATCAATCTGGGTCACATGAGTCGGATCTCGAACACAAGCTATCCAATCCGTCATCATCAAGGATCCAGGAACCATGTCCCCCATAAACTGTGTGGCGCGAGACTGAGCTCCAATAGTACGAGGAAGCCACCAACGCTGGAATATCTCCTGAGTACATGGACCCTCTGATAATGCAAATCCGTCAACACCCAACAACGGGATCTCAATGGCAGGTGACTGCTATATAGGCCAGTGACGCCTGACAGGAGGTAAGATCGGTATACGATTCTCCCCTGTGGTGCTCCTGATAGCACGCTCTCCTAAATAGAGCTCCCAACCGCCATCTGTGAAGAGTGGAACTCTCCTGGTGGAAATCAAATACTTGACCCCAGTCGGGTATCCATCCTCAAAACCCAGTGTCAAGTGTTCCCCAGAATAGGGAAGCCAGGTGATGGTGTCGGCCGTCAGGAACTCCAGCTGCATACGGCAATGAGTGAATCCCTCCGCTACAGGGACCTCGGGCAGAATCGAATGATGCCATCTTCGTCCTCGTGGATAGGTATCTAAACCTAACACACTCAGGGACGCAAACAGGGAAGCCTCTCATAGGCCCAAAATTGCCAACACAATGGCAAGACATCTGCTATCAGTAAACACTCTTAACCTATAAATGGGAAAAGACAATAGAAATACTCACCAGCAGAAATGGGTAAAATCCTAGCCAAGCCTCGGTCAAACCCTATGAGCGCATACGCATGCCCAGAGGAAATAGGCAAAGGTATAGGAGCCCCAATCGTACTCTCCAATACGGTCCACGTCACGCGTAGCGCTGACCTAAGCAAAAGATACCGTGGAAGAGTTATCTACTATGAAGCAACCTCGAATGATCATCAGGAACAATCGCCGTAGAACGTGATCCCTGATCCTGACATCATCAGGCATGGGCTCACTCAATAGCCCGCTCACAGCATCCACGCTCAAAGGACCAGAACGGACGGTCCTGCCTTTGAGCGCCACCACCAGAACTCCTAACAAGGATCTGACGGCAGTAGGGGTAATATTCGCCATGTAAGGCACTGGCTCCCCTCCAAACTCCACGCCGGTGATAAATCGCCAATCCATCGGCGTCATCATCACCTCGCAATCCAGCAGGTGGAGTGACTGAGTCTGGTGAAACCACCGCTCAGACAATGCCCTGAGGTAACCCCAGGGACAACGACAAGGAAGGATTGAGAAGAATGCCCCAAATCCCCACTCATGCACTACTGCTCTATAATCAGGATGAAGCGCCTGGTACATGGAGTGGATGCTAAACCAGTTCCCTCGAGGCTGTGTAAAACCTGAAACCTTCATGAAATGCAAATCTACGTCAGAACCCTTTAATCCTCATCAATAGGAAAGAAGGAAAAGCAAAGTCTAACGCCATACCTCGTTAGCATGTAAGTACATCGATGGATGTCTGCCCAAATCACCCAGTAACTCTGGGTACACCACCTGAATGCTCGGAAGCTCCTTACGAGGGACAGATGCAGTAGGAGCGGGGTCCTCAATATCCACCTCCTCGTCCTCAACGTTCGGAACATCTGCCTGGACAGGACGGATCACAGCCTCCACCAACCGATGAGGCTGTCTGACAGAACGGGGACGAGGCACTTCATAAGCCCTCCGCCATACGCTAAAAGCTGTCCTATAGGAACTGCTTGGCTGATCCGGATCCATAATATCTGGACAACAAGTCTCAAAATCACCTCAGAAAGAGTGTGGTATTCCCTTACCTGGAGCTTTCTCTAATGCATTTATGATTATATGCATGCATGCATTTACTTTAACAAACAATAGAGTTAAAATGCATGGCTACCCAATACCTACCTTTTGGAAAAATTTTCCATAGTCCCCTTTGAAAATAGGACTATCCACATGCACTCAGGCATGTTTAGGTGGCCATTCAGTAGCACACCTGCCCCAAAGTCATATACATAATATATGCATTAAAAATCAAAAGCATCATGCATAAGGCCAACCTCAATGCTAGGAGTACTTTGCCTTTCTACCTTTTGCTCATTGAACCTCAAATAGGACAAAAAATAGCAGAAAAAGGTGCCAATTTACTATGTTCACATCATTTACTATCATTATGTTCACATCATTATGTTCAGCATGGTTTAATACTATCATTTACTATGTTGAATATTTTTTATCAAGTCATTTGTGCATACATAACCACTACTATGTGTTTAGATGCATTTCGTGCGATCACTCCCAATCTAACAGACAGAAACTAGAGAAAATATGGGCATACATTACCAGGATAGTGTGAAACACTTGCACGGTGACAGAATTTGCAGAAAGCAGCCCGAACTCAGCAGATCTGAAGATGGCTCGTGATTTTCTCTAAGCGAAACAAATTGAAAATGACTTGTGAATGCTACTAGCTGATGGATATATGATCCACGCCTGGCCGCAGGCCTATTTGCGGCTGCAGTAGGTACACCTGCGGCACCCCCATGTGGGTCCCATCCCTCCGGCTCGGTCCAGTTCGAGTTGCAAATGAGGTCTTACGAATTAAAAAGGTCAAATCGAGAATAAAAACGCCACGCGATTGAGTAAAACTGCATACAATCCTGGTCTTCTCTGATGAGACTATGAATCGGTACATCACGCATTGGTATTCGCCCACACACAGGGTACACTATACCAGTGATCTCAAATGATCTCAGTCAAGCTCGGCAATACCGTACGCAGGTCCAATGCCGCTTTCTCAGGATCATCATCCTTGTCAACCTGAGTCCCCGACGGGGGTTACAACGTGAGTCCCCGACGGGGGTTACAACGTGAGTCCCCGATGGGGGTTACAACGTGAGTCCCCGATGGGGGTTACAACATAGATCCCCGGCGGGGGTTACAACGCGTGTTCATCCGTTGACACACAAATTAACGAAGGTCAAGCAGCCTTAACATTATCTCAACCGATGGCAAGTAAACCCATCAAAGCATACACAGTTGTTCGATCAATGCATACGTCCCCAGTAGATCTCCCGAGGGGTTTGCAACGTGAATTCACGACAGGGGATTACCACATACATTCAAGCCGTTGACACACACATCAACGAAGGTCAAGTAGCCTTGACATCATTCCAGCCGATAGAGGGTTAGACCTATCAGAGCTCTGGAACCATTCGGGGTTCTTACCACCCGATTACCCATATTCCCCGGTGGGGGGGGGGTTACAACGTAATGTTCTGTTGAACTACACGACAGCGGAAGTCAAGCAACCTTGATAGTATATCCCACAGGATTTTTCACCCGTTGATTCACATATCGGTGAAATACACGTCAACGAAGGTCAGGCATCCCTGATGGCATTTTCTGTTGGTAGTAACTCCAACAGAACCCTGACATGTCCTTACGATACAAACCAGGAGATTGTCATCAAAGAGGATGGATGATGGAATATGTTATACACATCCACAAACAAATCAAGCTTTATCCCCACAGATCTCTTACAGACAAGAGGTACCTCTGTAGGATCCAGTCCTTATCCAGGAATTTGATGATAACTCCAACATCAACATCCTGACAGACTCAGATTATACATCAAATGTGATCATCATTGCCAATCCCCGGTTGAAGCAACATGGAGCCAGTAATTATCCTCAGCGTGTTGGGCTACAACCCCGTACACATGCATCATACATCTACATCATGTTGCTCTCCATAGTACCCTGTTCGTCTTATTACGTTTCAAGTGTCTAGGATTCTTTATCCTACCCATGCATCGCAATGCATGAGTATGATAAAGAGGGGCATCTGTAGACACTCGAAATTTTCTGTACTACTGACACTAACATTGCAGGATGGCAGATTCGTCTTTTATGAGAGAACCCTGAAAGATAATCCACAACCATACCGGATACTACCGGAGGTTCAACGTCAACCCCAGATCGCAATTTGGGAGTAATCGTTCCAATCTTGGAGAACCCCGAGGCATGCAGATTAATATCGGAACACACACCGGAGAAGACCGATTAATCTCGGAGATAACCCCGAGGTATCCAATCTCAGCCCTAAACATGGGAATAGCCTCCAACCTTGGTGATAGCCCCAAGGAAAGCAATTTCGGCATTAACCCCGAAAATACTTGTTAAAAGTGCAACCAACTTCAATCTCGGCGCTCACAATGAGATACACTATATCAGCCCGGCGATGACATCGGGAAGACAGACACACCTCAAAGATGACAATGAGGACTTTCAACTAATTGCAGCAGCCCAATCCCAGCGAAGCTGAGCAACGTCTGATGTATCGACCCAACCCAATAATAACACCGGGCAACATCGTCATCTGACCAACACGATGCCACGCCAAGTCGTCTCAACACATCTATGAAACAATGGCCCACAAGGCTAACCAATCCCGAGTTGCTATTGTGCGGGGTAACAGATAAAAGTTGAAGCTTGAAGACCGGAGGGCACCGTCCCATCTTCAAAGACTTCGTACAAACTATAATCCCGTGCCATCGTACAAACTCTCAACAACGGTGGTCCGAAATAGGTCCTGTATACCTCAAACGGATGCCCGGATTGCACTTCAGAAAAACCAAGTGGACATTATAGTGCCCGCATGCACGTACTTCGAGACGACTCGACCCGACCAAACCGGGCCGACCTGACCCGCCTCTGGTACACCTGCGGCACCTTTTGCCTATAAATAAGAGGTTTGGGGTGCTGATTTTTAAGAGAAAAAAGACAAGGAAGCCCTGCAGAATTTGCTCTACACTTGCCATACAGTGTATTTTCCCAATTTAAACACATGTGAGCTCATATACAGACCTCTTTTGTACCTTCAAAAGCCAGTGTTTATCCACTTTAAAGATATAGAAGCCTTTTCTAGCAGTCAGTTGTAAGCCTTCTCACACACTTTAGAGTCTTTCATTTCATCTTTGCACACACCCTTCTACACGTTGAGAGTCGTGTTGCTTGCTTTTGCCCTGACTTCGGTCCGTGGTTTCATTTCACTCTCTCTCTCTCTCTCTCTCTATATATATATATATATATATATATATATATATATATCTTATATATATTTACATATATATTGACTAACATTATCGAGTTATGCCTCGGTTGAGCCTAGACTTTGGTCTGGAGCTTTTATTGCTTTAATATATATATACTTATATATATTAACTGTGTGTCGGACTTTGTTCGATGAGCCTAAACTTCGGTTTGGTGCGTTTAATTGCTTTCTTATATATATATACTTATATATATAAACTGTGGTCGAACTCTGTTCGATGAGCCTGGATTTTACATCCGGTGCGTTTACTCGCTTTTATATATATATACTTATGTATATGAACTGCTATCAAACTCTGTTCGGTAAGCCTAGATTTTATATCTGGTGCGTTTACATGCTTATACACACACGCACACACTAATATATATATATATATATATATATATATATATATATATATATATATATATATATATATTTACGGCTTTTATATATATACCTGCTTACTGCTTTCATACAAATTGCGGTATCATGTGAGCCTAGGAATTATGTGATCACAGATTCATCCCATTGGATCTAGATTCGGTTCCCGTGATGGACATTTTTAGCTGTAAGCAGCTTGGAAATTATTATGCGGTGTCTGAATTTCCTCAGATGGTTTCCATACCCACGAGGAAGTCGGCATTATTTTGTACATTATTTTCGCACGGATGCTTCGCAGTCGTCAAATAAAATCAACCAAGCCGCGCATTTAATAAAATGGGAGTGCAAAAGGCCTCAATCTCTATTGAGCGACAGGGTTTGAGAAAACCTCTTTTATAAAACATTATTGCCATATCTTGCTAAAATTGAATTTTTACATAAATTCGAACCCTGCGTATATAGGTGCGAACGAGGCTTCGTACCACTTTTAAATAACAACACATTGACTCACATACACACACACACACACACATTCAGATAATAGTTTCTTAAAAAGAGGCGGTCACCGTGGTAACACGGATGTCGGGGGGTGCCTAACACCTTCCCCCACATAACCAAGTCCCCGGACCCTAAATGATTCTCAGTTTCATCGACCCGTATAGCAGTGTCACATCACTGGGTCAATGTGCAAACCTTTTCTCGGTTGTGTTGGTACAACCATTTAAAAAACTAACTGGCGATTCTTAACAGTCCATCGTCGACATTATACAAGTCGGACCTTTTTCACTTATTTTTTCAAACAAATCTCACCTAAAATGAGAACACCAAAGAACAAGTAACGGAAAGGGACATCTAAAAATCCCGACGTCGACATATGTAATATGTACAGAGTACAATTCATAGCAATCAGCAATGATTAACCATAAGCTTATCCGAATGAAACAACTCTTAATAGAGTTAAGTAAAAATAAACTTGCCTGAACCGTTGATTATCGCTACATAATTTATAACGCTTTATCCGAAGACCTAATATTAGTAATATAGATCTCCAATATTAGAATAATATCATCACAATACAATACAATTATATATATATATATATATATATATATATATATATATATATATATATATATACATAGAATAACCTAAATATATAACACATAACACATAACTCTATCAGTATATAACACACATAAGACTCGGTATCATGTCAAACTATTGCAGTTTGAGTTGAACCTGACACAAATCTGACATCCCGACGATCTAGTCAGACAATTCACGAGTTTAAGTTCAATTAAACTCTGCCTAACACTTAACAATACCACATAATCCCTTTATCATTAATATTTATTTAATACTAAATATTAATGAAAATCATAACATAATATTATAATATAATTATAATATATCAAAGTATTTTTAATACCTTAAAATCATATTTATATGATTTTAAACACTTAAATTCATTATCCGATAATTGCATTTAATATTAAAATATTAATATTTTCATGACAAAATATTAAAAGTTATATTTTATAACTTAAATTATTTTTATACCACTTAAATCATTTTTATGTGATTTATAAAGCATTAATTCTATTTTTCCATAATTTATTTAATATAGTTATTAAATAAACTAATTATCATTAATATTGATTAATTAATGAATTTCATCACAAAATATTAAAAGTCATCAAAAATAACTTAAAATATTTTCTAATATCATAATATAATTTTTCATGCTTTTTCATGAATTAAAATTATTTTTAAATAATTTATTTAATATTATCATTAAATAAATTAAATACCATTTATATTCCAAAAATATTAAATATTTATGAAATATATTCAAAATAAATAAAAACTATTTTTCAGAATTTAAAATAATTTTTTAGAATTTATTTAGTATTTTTAATAATTAAAATCTATTTATTTCGATTTATTTAATTAAAACAATTATTTTCTAAATAAATTGTCGTTATAGAGCCTTTTGGCGATGCATCCGTCGCTAATAGTGTTCTTGAGCTGTTCATCAGCCCAACCTAGATTTCTTGTCAGTGAGCATGGGGCTTAGTTTGACCGGTCCTAATCCTATGATCTAGTTAATTTCTGGACTGGTAATGGTGTTATAGTTGTAGTACTAATGTAATATTACAACCATAAACCAAATTCATGGATATCCTGCATCTAATCAAGAAATTACAGTGCCTCAAAGTCTTGTCAGACACTGTTCTTCAATTCTGGGTTTCCCAGAAATTGAAGAACAGTCGAGGTGCTACTTTAGGGCCTTTGAATCTTTGCTGTTAAAGCCTGCTTTGTGTAATATAAGGGTTCGATCATGTAGAGAACATGTCATAGCACAAGTATCTATCATCATAACATAATAACATCATCACATGAGAAAGATCTGGCATGGTCAAACCATGTCAGAAAACTTACTCTTTATTTTTCTGGGTTTTTCAGAAAGTTATCCAAAACAGATGGTCAAAGCTACTTTGACCTTCCATAACTTTGATCCAAGGTATGATCTGGGAGTTTTAGCGACATGAATAGGTAGCCTACATGTCAGTATACAAGATCAAAATAACATTATAGACAAACTAACCAAAAAAACACTAAGATCCGGAGCCACAAAATATTGTCAGACCCTTTCTTGGCAAATCTGGGTTACCCAGAACTTCTAGTCAATGTCGGTCAACGCTGTTTGACCCTCAATAACATTTGATTTACACTTGATCTGGACTTGATTCAAGTTCCAAATCAAAGTCCATACTACACACAACAAGTTAAAACTCTTAAAACACAAAAACACTTAACAAGAAAATATCTAAGGCCTCTGACATTCGACTATCATGACACTTTTTCAACATTTTCAGATTTTTGAAATCTTTAGATTCGAGCATCTAGATGTTATGGATCCATGATCCAACAACCCAGATCTCTAAAAGGCACTTTCTTACACATATCTAACCAACAATTAACATCAAGACAAAAGATTTACAAAAATTAGGGTTTATACCACTTTGAAGCTTGATCTTGATTTTTGATCATTGGGATCTGCACATGGCTTGTTATGGACTAATATTAGCTTATCTTATCTCACTTTCTCACTCTACATTTCAAAAAAATTGGAGAGAGAAAGTCTTGCGAGAAAATGAAATTAAAGTGCCATTTTCTCTCTCTTAAATCTATTTATTTGATGACTTGTTGCTATGATCTTGCTGATTTCGGCTGGTTGGCTGTAAGATATAGTCACATGGCTGATCTAGGGTTGCTCAACCACTCCATATATTGACAAGATTGCAAGTTACCCTCAATTATTCAATAAGGGTATTATGGACATTTTAATTTTTATTTTAATGGCATTTTTGTCAATTAGCCAAACCTTTAGGATTTAGGGTTTGAACCATTTTAGGGTTTAGGGTTTAACCCTTAACTTGCAATTGATTTTCTAAAATTTCCAATTTAGGTTTTAAAAATCAAAACTTAATATTTCTAAATTATAATTAGAATTTTCTAATTATATTAAAATTTCTTAATCGCAAATTAAATTTTGCTAATTAGGATTAGCATTTCCTAATTAAAATTGCTAATTTAGCAATTAGGGTCTTAATTGGTCATCAGGGTTTATAAACCACGAATTAGGGGTTTTAATAGAAAAATAATTTTCTAAAATTAGAAATTAGATTTCCTAATTAGATTAGGGTTTTCTAATTAATCATAACTTGAAAATTAGGATTAATATTTCCTAATTAACATTACAATTATTAAATTAACACTTAGGTTTCCCTATTTATAAATTAGGGTTCCTAATCCAAAAATTAGGGTTTCAAATTTTGAAATTAGGGTTTTCTAACAACTTTGTTAAGATTAATCCTAATTAATCTTATAATTATTTACACTTACGCCATTAAGTTCCCAATTTAGAGTTTCATGCACCGAATTAGGGTTTCGAATACCCGAAACCGAAATTAGGATTTTAGAACCGATTTCTAGGGTTTCTTATCCATTGCTAAGGTTTTCTAACCGAACGTTGACGTTCTTAATATATATCTAGGGTTTGTTACAGATATCGTTTATCTAGTCAACCCTTGACCTTAACTACATCATCCATACATATATAACCATATTCACATAATATATTTACGTATTCTCTTAATCCTGAATAATTCACTTAAATTTTTCATAAAATTTTAAAATCCTCAAAATTCCTTCTCAAAAATATCAAACACATACACTTATTTTCTGTCTAGGTTCTAATTTTGAACCTTAAACCAATTAATTAGAATTTAAAAAATTTCCTTAATTCTCGGGTTGTCACATTCACCCCTTCTTCTAAAAATTTCGTCCCCGAAATTTACCTTATACCCTACACCATACACCATACACCATACACCATTCACACATCATCACATGCTACCCAATACACCACTCACAAAAGTAAAAGTTTTTTTTTCAAATTTTGCTGAGGAGTCATATAGACTATTTGTCTGTCATTTTCGCAAAGGGTATACGGAAATTCATCCACAAACCGACATAATTTACAAACACAAAGGGTGATTAGCCCGATATGTCCTGTACTGGCCAAGTACTGCTGGTCGGAACAATTTGTTCCTCTTATCCGCCTTAGGCGCACAAAATTTCTTACCTTATTATTATTGGATTCCGCACCAAAACAATTTGGTTCGGGAAATTTCTTTCAATGAACACTTAGAGTTTTTATAAACATCAGTCTAGCTGAATCGAACAGCATAGACTCGTATCAATAATTCAATTCAATCGAATTATTTAGGTGTAGCCAAACCCCGTTGGCAAATTAAAATTTTTGAAAATATTTTCGAGAATGACGTCATGATGCCGTACTATATTCACAGTCCATTTGAGGATGCCATCATTGTATGATTTTGTCATAACACATCATACAATAGTGGAACAGTGATTTTTAGATCGGATTTGCACTAAGTATTCCTGTATTTACAACTCCATCACCTTTTTATCATCTCTGCACCAGGTTACATGGTACATGAGTGATAAATAAAATATATTTTGATATTTCAAATCATTTGCGTCTAGCTGAAATAAGTAGCATAGACTATACTTTAAATCGTTTCAAAAATGATTACGAGTCTACACAATTTTTTAAAGGCACATAATGCGTATTTAGCTTGATGTCAAAATTTTGAAGTCTACCATAGCTAGGAGTTTTGGAAAGCTTATGTCTCCACTAATAATCATTTGCTTAACAATCTATCTGATTCTATTATCCTCAATATTCTGTTTACACATAACTATACCCAGTTCATCAAACCACACTTATAAGTCTATAAATTGCCACAATCATATGAGTTTAAGAACTTTACCAGACAGACCTTTGGCGTCCATTCACTGAGGGGTTCATAAACATTTCATATAACTATGAGTCAAGAATGTCACATAAGTATGAGTTTTAAGAACTCGTACTTAACCTTATATCCTCTACCTATGACCTATCTATTTTTTATACACATGAGAAAGGAATCACCCTCTTAACATGCATATAGCAAATAACGCGACACAAACATTTCAATAATTATCAATGCCAGAAACTAAGTAGTTTTTACACCAAGAATAATTTCCCGCCCATACAAGGAATCATACAAATCAGCTGCCGACATGAGTCCTCCATTGAATCCCTACCTAATCTTTACCCCCTTCTCAATACAAATTTCATTTAACTCGTATTTATAATCCTTTCCTGAATCTGTACCAATTTATAGTACAACTGACACCCAGCAATCTTGCTGTAAACTGTTCAATCATTAGATTGATTCTTATCCCTGCTATCACCTTATCAGATCACGAGGTGATCTCATCTTATATGTTATAATTTATTTCTATACTATGATTGTTTTGTTTTACGATCTGTTATTCCTGTACCTTCAGTCTTTTAGACTCGATCTATTCATCACTCATGTTCAACTTTATTATCAGAGTTAGGGAACTCTGTTTCTTCTAACTCGCCAAGATTCGTCTTTGAATCTTACCGACCAACTAACTTTATGTTGTGACGCCTCCAAAATTAGGTATACATCATCCATCTTGGGTCGTCACAAACATGGTACATAATACAAATACAACTTACTAATACAACTGTCGTGTACAATACGACAAAACATAACTGTGAGATTGAATACAATTATTGTCTACTAGAGACTATACAAACTCAAAAGGGGTCCTCATTACAATTATTGTCACACTATTTAATAGAATAGTGAGGACTACTAATACTATCATCTGGTCCATCACTCCGTTTCCCGACTCGTCCCAACGATATTCTCATTTCCTGAAGAGAACAGTGAAAGAAAGGGTGAGCTCAACTAGCCCAGTAAGAAATATTATGACCAAGATAATGTAAAATAAATTATCATTAGCCTTCAACAGTGTTAAACTGATAAAATATAATGAACATCAATTTTAACTCCAGCGGAATAAGCAATCCATTAAAAGAGTCAAGTAGAGAATAAAATCTACTATCTTCTATGATTTAAAAGGTTTTTCAACACTGTTATCGCTGGAACTCAGCTTAATAAAATAATCCACATCATCGAATCACCCCTGCACTACGGCCAAGGATATTCGTGTATTCATTAATGGTCATGATCATGCCAACAACTGTCCATCAATGCACTACGAGCTAATGAAGACTTTTACCACATCATTTGTAACATTACGGTCATGATTACACCGAATAATCCCTGGTTATAATCATACCAAGTCCATCTATGCATTACATGCCATAGATGACTTTCGACATTTTATAAACATGAGGATGATGACAATGATATAAGAATTCAATAAAATAAGTTCAAGAATTAATTTATCCAAGAATTAGCAACGTCCAAATTGTCAACATGATACTGCTCTGTGGAGTAAAATTCAAGAATGCTTAGAAGAATATTTTCATGAAAAGATACTGGATGAACCGCAATTATCAAGGATATTCCACTAATTACATGGAGTATAGAAGTTAAAACTTAACCAACTGAATATAATAAAAAATGGAATAACACAAGAAATCACCCGGCATGCGATAGACCGCACAGACAGGTTATTCCAACAGAATAATAAATAATAGAACCAGGTCCGGCGTAAACGCACAGACATGATATTTCGACAGAATAATAAATAATGGTATCAGGTCCGGCGTAAACGCACAGACAGGATATTCTGACAGAATAATAAATAATGGAACCAGATCCGGCGTAAACGCACAGACAGGATGTTCCGACAGAATAATAAATAATGGAACCAGATCCGGCGTAAACGCACAGACAGGATGTTCCGACAAAATAATAAATAATGGAACCAGGTCCGGCGTAAACGCACAGAATAATAACAAAATGGAACTAGGTCCGGTGTAAAACACACAGACAAGATGTTCCAACATAATAATAATAAAAACGGAATCAGGTCCGGTGTAAAATACACAGACAGGATGTTCCAACAGAATAACAGAAGAATGTCACCAAGTATAGGGTAGACCGCGTATACAGGTTATTCCAACAGAATAATAAGAAATAGAATAACAACAATTCTCTTCATGAATAAGAAAGAATAACACCCCTTACCGTTTTAAAGAAGAACTTAAATAAGGAAGTAGTTAAGTAGCAGAATACTTTTCTTCTCTCTCTATATAGTTTCTCTCTATAGTTTCTATCTCTAGAGTTCAGTGAATTCGTAAGAAATAATGAAGGAATGAGCTGCTATTTATAGAAAAATAGAATGCACAGTAACTAATCCATGAACGGTCCAGATTGATTACTTTAATCTGACGGTCCATATTTAAAGAAAAATCTTTTAAATAAAATATAATATATTTTATTTATAGAATAACTTTAATAAAGTATTCTGTTTTATATAAAAAGATGTTTCTGTTTTATTACGTTAATAATATGAATAAAACAAAACTTCATTATCGCTAAATAATTCATATTATTAACTGACAATAATTGAATCAAACTGAGTGACTTCTCACATAAACATTAATAATCAATACTGTGTGCTACTATGCAACCACACGTATTACTGTACTTTTACTACCGAGTAGTTCAACAGTATCAATGGTAAAACTTCCGCCGTTATTTTTAATAAAATAATTTTGTCGTTTTCTCAATCTGACAATAATTCCGTTGTGGGGTCCACCAATGATTGTGCCGTTGTATGAATATTTTCTATTAAAACGAATATTCCCCGACCAATCGAATATTATATAGCAACTTGCGTACTTTACAAAATTTATAAATATTACCCACAACTATAACATTATATCAAATTAACTCCATAATATTCAAAAATGATATTTATAGAAAATTCATCTTTGTTTATAAAAGTTGGGGTCTTACAACCTCCCCTTCTTATGAAATTTCGCCCTCGAAATTAGGGTACGTACCTGGTATGTCGAAGAGTTAAGGATACCTTGATTTCATTTCAGATTCTGACTCCCAAGTCATTTCCTCAATATCGTGGTTTCTCCACAAAATTTTGACTTGAGGTATAATCTTGGAGCGTAGAATATGTTCCTTCATATCCAAGATTTGAACAGGAACTTCTTCATACGTCAAATCTTCTGCTATTTCATCCGGTTCTAACTCAATAATGTGGTTCGGGTCTTCCACATATTTACGTAACATGGATATGTGAAAAACGTTATGAACACGAGACATACTTGGCGGTAAAGCAAGTCTATAAGCCACAGTTCCTACTCGATCGAGGATTAAAAATGGACTGATGAATCGAGGATTGAGCTTTCCTCTCTTTTCAAATCTCGTAACTCCTTTCCATGGAGCAACACGTAAGAACACATGATTGATGAGTAGGTTTTATACCTATGAATCTGATATTATTAAACTTAATTATTGCTATCTTTAATTGTTTTTTAGTATCTTTTTATGTGTTTTGTATTTATTTCTTGTAGGTTGGAGCTGGAGGGACAAATTGGTCATTTGGGAGAAGAAAAAGGTCAAAATTCATTAAAATTAAAGCTGAGTGGCATTTTTGTAATTACGCTGTCCTGAGCAAGCGCCTAGGCGCTTGGAAATGGCCTATGATGAGCGCCTAGGCGCTCATGTGCGGAAAAAGGAGAGTTTTTTCTATTGCTAAGTGGGTTTTAGAAGCCAATAAGGAATCTACAAAGAGGCCAGATCTAATACAAATAGGGGAGGACTTTAGAAAAGGGGAGAGAACTCAATTTCTCAAGAGATTTGCAGAGAAAACAACGAAAAAAAACACGAAGGAGAATTGCAAGGGCTGAAGATCAAAGAGAGATTATTGGAGCAAATTCAGAGTTTCTTCTTCTCTTCTCTAGTTTTATTTTTTGTAATTATCTGGGATGTTTGGATTATTCATCTGGATGATGTTTTTCTTTATTATTATCATGAACTAAATTTTTTTTATTAAGATTACAACGGAACTTGGTATGTAGTTTAAATTAAATCTTTCCATTGAATGAAAGTTGATTTTTATTGAATTATTTATTATATCTTTTGCTTGTTGATTAATTGTTTGGCCAGCAATTACTGTGATAATCTATATAAAATTAGAAGATGGGGTATAGATTGAGATCTGGATATGATAACATCTGTTCATATAATCTGATTAGGGTTAATATAATTAGCATGTAGGATAGGAATATACCTATGTGTCTTTTGTATCCATTGAAAGAATTTGCGCGTTAAATCCTAATTAACTTGATTCACATAGGAATATAGTGAGTTGATTAACTGGGGTGTTCCTTGTAATTCTGTGTCTTAAGGATTGGAGTTAGGAGGATTTGTTCACGTGTTTTGGAAAAAGTGTGTGAATTAGTTCTATAAAGTATTCTTGGATAATGATTCATATTAATTAATTGATTTAAATGGGAAGTAAATTGGTTTAAATGAAATACTAAGGGAAGTTGTAATCTTAATCTGTTAAATCTGCAGTTATTCTTGTGAATTTTTTATTTTAATTATTATTTTTGTTAAGTTTAATTTTCAAATCATAAACAATATTTTGTAGTTTAAAATAGGATTAATTGCATTGAAATTAGTAATTGATAAATATTAGTCTATTTTCCTCGTGGGAACGATATCCTTGCTTGCTGAATATTACAATTGAACGCGTATACTTGCGTGTTAAAGTGCTATTAGAAAATTAGGCAACAAGTTTTTGGCGCCGTTGCTGGGGAGATTAGTTTAAAATTTTGTCATTATTGATTTTGATAGAATTAATCTTAATTTAAACGTTTTCTTTTTTGTTCTATTCAGGTGCTCTTGACTAGTGTATGCAAACGCGATCGAAGAAGCCAGATTTATTGCCTTACGAGGACGACATCGAAAAAAGGTTTCAGCAGTTGCGTCAGTGGGTTAAAGAAACCAAAGAGGCACTTGATAAGAAAGATCCTATGGCTGAAGAAGAGCAAAAAGCACTGCGGGATTATGCTACGCCGCGGGTTACTGAAATTCAGTCAAGTATTACGAGGCCTGCCATTACTGCTGCAAGTTTTGAGATAAAACCGGGGACAATACAGATGATTCAAAATTCATGTCAGTTTGGAGGGTTACCGAATGATGATCTGAACGATCACATAGTCAGCTTTATAGAAATCTGCGATACTTTCAAGTACAATAATGTGTCAGAGGATGGAATAAGGCTAAGGCTGTTTCCATTTACTCTCAGAGACAAGGCTAAGAGTTGGCTCCATTCACTACCACCAGGCTCGATTACTACATGGAACGACCTAGCTCAGAAATTTCTTGCAAAGTTTTTCCCGCCTGCAAAAACAGCAAAGTTGCGGAACGATATCTTCTCTTTCGTTCAGCACGATTCAGAATCACTATATGAAGCATGGGAGAGATTTAAAGACTCATTGCGAAAATGTCCACACCATGGGATTCCTAAATGGCTTCAGGTGCAAACTTTTTATAACGGTTTATTCAGCACAGTGAGATCGAGTATAGATGCTGCAGCGGGAGGAGCTATTATGGCCAAGAATTGTGATGAGGGGTATCAGTTGCTTGAAACCATGGCAGCTAATAATTATCAGTGGCCAACAACAAGAACGACTCATCCAAGGACAGTAGGGGTTTATGATGTGGATGCGATGATAGCATTATCAGCTCAAGTGACGGCTCAGATTTCTGCTCTTACAAAGATGATAGATGCACTTGGGGTACAACCAGTTCAGAAAATGGAAACGATTTGTGAAATATGTGCGGGTAGCCACTCAAGTGATCAATGTGCAATAAATCCTGAATCAGTCCAGTTCGTTTCCAGTTATAATAGGCAGCAGGGCAGTTATCCAAACAGTTACAATCCAGGAGTGAGAAACAACTCAAATTTTTCTTGGAGTAGTAATCAGTCACATGCTCAAGCACAAGCTCCAAGGCAATCATATCCACCTGGATTTCAGCCACATCAACAATCTCAACAACACCCACAACCTTATCAACCTGACAAGCTATCACAAATGGAAGAATTATTGGCAAGATTGGCAACTCAGTTTGAAGCCACAACGAAAAACCAATCAGCTGCAATAAAGAATCTTGAGAACCAAATGGGGCAGATAGCTAGTGCTTTGAATACTAGAACTCCTGGTTCTTTACCTAGTGATACGGAGAAAAATCCAAGGAATGATGGAAATGAACATTGTAAGGCAGTTACACTCAGAAGTGGGAAGGAGTTGACTACAGATTTAGACGGACAAAAGAAAATAATTTCTGCTGAGAATGATGAAAAAGAGAGTGGAAATTTGGAAAGTAAATCTGGGGAAAAAGTTGTACAAAAACAACAAGAAGATAAACAAACAACAGTTGTACCACCTGTGCCATTTCCTCAAAGATTACAAAAGCAGAAATTAGATAGACAGTTTTCAAAATTTTTAGAAGTTTTCAAAAAGCTGCAAATCAATATTCCATTTGCAGATGCTTTAGAACAAATGCCTAGCTATGCGAAATTCATGAAAGATATTTTAGCAAGAAAGAGGAAGCTAGGGGAGTTCGAAACTGTAGCGTTGACAGAAGAATGTAGCGCAATTCTGCAAAGAAAGTTACCACCGAAGTTGAAGGATCCGGGTAGCTTCACCGTACCGTGCACGATTGGACCCCAGTTCTTTAATAGATGTTTGTGCGATTTGGGGGCGAGTATTAACTTGATGCCGCTTTCAATCTACACTCAGTTGGGATTACCAGCACCGAAGCCAACAAATATCTCTTTACAGCTTGCAGATAGATCAGTGACATACCCTAGGGGCATTGTGGAAGACATATTAGTGAAGGTGGACAAATTAATATTTCCAGCCGACTTCATTGTGTTGGACTATGAAGAGGATAAAGACATACCCATTATCCTTGGAAGACCATTTTTAGCCACTGGAAGGACATTAATTGATGTACAAAAGGGAGAGTTAACGATGAGAGTCCAAGATGAAGAAGTAACTTTTAATGTTTTCAAGGCTATGAAATTTCCGAAGGGAGAGGAAGAGTGCTTTAAAGTTGATCTGATTGAAGGAGTGACAAGGGAGGTATTTAGTGAGTCTGTGAATGAAGACCCTCTTAAAACTGCATTGGTAAGTGAAAATTTATCTGATGATTTAACTGTGCTAGAATGGGTTCAAATGCTAAATTCGGCTCCGAAGTTCACATGATGTTTGCAAAAATTTGAACCTCTGGATTATTGGGGAAAACCAGATGAAAAGGTGAAATCATCCTTAGAAGAACCACCCACCTTGGAACTTAAGCCACTGCCTAACCATCTACGGTATGCCTACCTTGGTTCTTCTTCTACCTTTCCAGTTATTATTTCTTCATCACTTGATAAGGTTCAAGAAGAAAAGTTACTAAGGGTACTTCGGCAATACAAGACTGCTCTTGGGTGGACTCTTGCGGATATCAAGGGGATAAGCCCATCAATTTGCATGCATAAAATTTTATTGGAAGATGAAGCTAAACCGACTATTGAACAACAACGAAGACTCAATCCCATCATGAAGGAAGTTGTCAAAAAGGAAATCATTAAATGGTTGGATGCGGGAATTATCTACCCTATCTCAGATAGCTCATGGGTAAGTCCAGTCCAATGTGTGCCAAAGAAAGGGGGAATGACAGTAGTTACAAATGAACATAATGAATTGATCCATACTCGAACAGTTACGGGTTGGCGGGTGTGTATAGATTATAGAAAGTTAAATAAGGCCACTCGTAAGGACCATTTTTCTCTACCATTTATAGATCAGATGTTGGACAGGCTTGCAGGGCATGAGTATTATTGTCTTTTGGATGGATACTCAGGTTATAACCAAATTGCCATTGCACCCGAGGATCAGGAGAAGACGACATTCACATGCCCATATGGTACCTTTGCTTTTCGCAGAATGTCTTTTGGATTATGTAATGCGCCGGCGACATTTCAACGGTGTATGATGGCTATTTTCTCCGATATGGTCGAACAAAATCTCGAGGTATTTATGGATGATTTCTCAGTTTTTGGGGATTCGTTTGATTATTGTTTGGAAAATCTAACTTTTGTGCTTAAACGGTGTATGGAAACGAATTTGGTTTTAAATTGGGAGAAATGTCATTTTATGGTGCAAGAGGGGATAATCTTGGGTCATTGAGTGTCATCAAAAGGAATTGAGGTTGATAGAGCTAAGATCGAAACCATTGAGAACCTACCGCCACCAGTTTCAGTAAAGGGTATTCGAAATTTTTTGGGACACGCTGGTTTTTATAGAAGATTTATAAAAGAC
This sequence comes from Panax notoginseng, assembly GCA_016801055.1. Lineage (NCBI taxonomy): Eukaryota > Viridiplantae > Streptophyta > Magnoliopsida > Apiales > Araliaceae > Panax > Panax notoginseng. The sequence goes on from CM029020.1 coordinate 43,587,629, forward strand.
TTCTCCAAAATCACGAAACCACTTTGTAATCTTTTGGAGAAGGATGTCCCATTCAACTTTGATCAAGCATGCCTTGAAGCTTTTGATGTGTTGAAGAAGAAACTAGTTACCACACCTGTAATCATAGCGCCAGATTGGGGTATCCCGTTCGAATTAATGTGTGATGCTAGCGACTTTGCAATTGGTGCAGTTCTTGGCCAACGAAAAGATAAAATTTTCCACGCTATATACTATGCTAGTAAGACGCTAACGGATGCCCAGCTGAATTATACCACTACCGAGAAAGAGCTATTAGCAGTTGTTTATGCATTTGATAAATTTCGCTCATATTTGATTGGGACAAAAGTGATCGTGTTTACAGATCATTCGGCAATTAAGTACTTAATAACAAAGAAAGATGCGAAGCCGAGATTAATTAGATGGGTATTATTGCTACAAGAGTTCGACTTGGAGATCAGGGACCGAAAAGGAACAGAAAATCAGGTTGCTGATCATTTATCACGATTAGAAAATGCAGAACTAAAGAAAGATGACACAACAGTGGTCAATGAATTTTTCCCGGATGAACAACTATTTGCGGTAAGGATGGATATACCATGGTATGCAGATTGTGTAAATTTCATTGTGAGTAAGGTGTTTCCACCAGATTTGACAAGTCAACAGAAGAAGAAATTTCTCCATGATGTGAAACAGTATTTATGGGATGAGCCGTTTTTATTTAAACAGTGTGGAGATCAAGTAAAAAAATGGTGCGTTCCGGAAATTGAAATGGAGAATATTCTACACCAGTGTCATGCATCTGCCTATGGTGGACATTTTGCGGGAGAAAGAACGGCGGCTAAGGTACTTCAATGTGGATTCTTCTGGCCAACACTCTTTAAGGATGCCCGTGTGTTTTCATTGAAATGTGACAGATGCCAAAGAGTTGGTAATATATCAAAGCGACAAGAGATGCCACTAAACATGATCTTAGAAGTCGAATTGTTTGATGTTTGGGGCATCGACTTCATGGGACCATTTTCGTCATCTTTTAGCAACTCCTATATACTTTTAGCGTTGGATTATGTTTCAAAGTGGGTAGAAGCTATAGCATCGCCCACCAATGATGCTAAGGTTGTGGTTAAGTTCATTCAGAAGAATATTTTCTCTAGATTCGGCACTCCTCGTGCAATCATTAGTGATGAAGGCACGCACTTCTGTAATAAGCAGTTCTCAACTATTCTCGCTAAGTACGGAGTCACTCATAAGATAGCTACTGCTTACCATCCACAAACAAGTGGTCAAGCCGAGGTATCAAACCGAGAAGTAAAACGAATCCTTGAGAAGATAGTGAACCCTAGTCGGAAAGATTGGGCTAGTAAGTTAGATGATGCTTTATGGGCATACCGTACAGCATTCAAAACTCCGATAGGGATGTCTCCATACAGGTTAGTATATGGGAAGGCATGCCATCTTCCGATTGAACTAGAACACAATGCTTATTGGGCAATTCAGAAGTTAAACTTTGATATGTCTGCTGCGGGAGAGAAGCGCCTCTTACAATTGAACCAAATGGATGAATTCAGACTCCAATCATACGAGAACGCGAAGTTATATAAAGAAAAGATTAAGAGGTGGCATGATGCAAAAATTCTGGAAAGAAAGTTCGAAGCAGGGCAAACAGTGCTATTATACAATTCAAGGCTTAAACTATTTCCAGGAAAGTTGAAATCCGTTGGTCAGGGCCATTTATCATTACAAAAGTTTATCCTCACGGAGCTGTGGAGGTGGAAGACCCGGATTCCAAACGTAATTTCAAAGTCAACGGTCAGAGATTGAAGCACTACTATGGGGGTTGTGTTAATCGTGAAAAGACATCGGTCAACCTTGCTGATTAGAACAGAGAAGACAGTCAGGCTGAAGACTATAAAACAAGCGCTAACTGGGAGGCAACCCAGGAATTTTTATTTTAGAATGTAGTTTATCTTAGTTATGGTTTTAGAATAAGTCTTAATTTAAGCTGTGGTATGCAGGTTGGGAGCACAAAGAAGCAAACAGTTCACCAAGACATGCCCAACCGCCTAGGCGCCCAAGCCCAGTACAAAACAAGCGCCTAGGCGCCTCACTACAGTAGCTGAGATGCGCCCCAAGCGCCTAAGCGCCCCAAATCAGGCATCATGCAGCGCCTAAGCGCTCCAAGTCAGTAGCCACAACGCGCCCCAAGCGCCTAGGCGGTCCAGTCTAGGCCAAACCAAGCGCCTAGGCGCTACATGTGTTCAATGCATTCTGCAGCCAACCGCCTAGGCGGTCCAACCAGTGCAATCCCAAGCGCCTAGGCGCCCCTACTACAGCGAAAAAAAAAAATTTTAAAGCCCTAATCGGGCACAACTTCTACAAACCCAAATTAAAGACTCTCTTGCTCTCCCACTCCAACTCAAACTCACTCAACTCCCATCCTTCCTCTAATCTAGCCACGATAATAATCTTCTTCTTGACTAGGGATAACCAAATACTCAATCTCCTACCCAAACTCAAAGGCAAGTAATCTCCATATGGTCATCCTTCATCACTAATTCAGGGTCATCATCACCAATCCGGGCACCAACTCACATGCTAACCACATCTCGCTGACGTAAGTGTTCAAACCTCACAAAAAATTGCTCCTACAACTTTGCTTGGAACATCAATTATGGCTATAACCAAGTAAGTGCACAAAGTTTTATTACAAATTATTTGGATTTGCTTGGAGAGTAGCTAAGGTAGTAAGTTGAAGTTAGTTCTTTCATTGTGTTGGCTCAAGTGGGTTTGGGTACTGTTAATTGTTGCTTGTATTGCATTGGAAGACTAGTGTGCTTAGTTATTGACAAATTTGGTGAAAATTAAGTTTGGGGGAGTGCCTACCAATAGTATTAAAAATGTGTGCACACCAAGTGTTTGATATATTGTCACAAAGAGGATTGGCCCATACTAAGCCTCTGAACATCATCTATTGGGTAAGCAATTCACACACACGACTCATGGCTACTAAAAGGTAAAGAGGCGAGACTTCGGGCACATCGACTAAGTTTGACAAAAAGAGATTTACAAGTGCTAGTGCGTCCGACAAATATTATAATTCACTCTCTAGTAAAACGCTAATTCCTGAGCGTGGATTATTGCCAGAGGTAGAAGATGGGGAGTTACTACAAATGATTGGGAGTAGAAGATGGGTGAACTTTACAGCCCAACCGGATTCATCGGTCGTTAAAATTGTTAAGGAATTCTACGCCAATGCAAAAGATCATATTGGTAACATGATTTGGGTTCGCGGAAAATCAGTGGAAGTCAGTTTCATGTCAATAAATGCTTACTACGGCTTAAACACAATACCCAATAATGTCTTCATTCAATATTTAGATCACGAGCTGGACTACAGTGAAGTCATTCAAGCCTTGTGTGTACCTGGAACACAATGGAAATTAACATATCAACAAGAAGCTGTTTTGTTCCCTACATCCGCATTAAGTAGTTACGGGAAAGCATGGCATGCCTTTATTTGTGCCAAGTTGATGCCGTGTAGACATACAAGTGATGTTATAAATCGACGGGCAGCATTGCTTTTCTGTATTGCACAAGGAAAATCTATAGATGTAGGTCAGTTTATACATGATTCAATTGACAGAGCAATTAAAGGAGGGACCTCAGGTGGACTACCTCATCCATCTTTGATTACTGGTCTATGTCGACAAGCTGGAGTAAAATGGGATGCTGAAGAAGCTACACAACCTCCTTTAGCCGCAATTGACCACTCAGTGATAAAAAAGTACAAGGTATGGGGAGGGGGAACACCACACCCGAGAGGGTTAGGTTTCATTATTGTGCCTCCCGAGCCTGCAGACGACTCTAATCAACAGTCACATGACAATCCTACTACTGCTGCTGGAAGTTCTGGGCCACCACCAATTTTTTTGAAGACATTCGTCAAGAATTAAGAAATCAAACTCGAAGGATTGACATGGTGGCTAATCGAGTTCAGTATGGATTGACCCGGGTGGAAAGAAATCAGGATAGCTTGGCTCAGCGAGAATCAGAGATGTATCAGAACTGTAGCGCTGCATTTCTAGAGATGTTCAACCGCATGAATCCAGCAGACGCTCCCTACCAATTTCCTCCCTTGTCTGCATATCCCCCGGCTGATTTATCCCCTGAGGATGAGGTTGATGAAGAAGAAGAAGAGGATACTGACGAGGAATAGAGCGTCTATCTTTCAGGGAAGTCCTCAGTGCTTAATTTCTTATGTTTTGTTTGTTATATACAATGAGGACATTGCATATGTTAAGTTTGGGGGTGCATTCTTCCAATTCCAGTTGCATTCATTTAGTATTCATTTTATAGTTTTTCATTAGTTTTCATTCAAATATCTTTAAAAAAAAAGAAAGAAAAATTCAAGTATTTGCATGTTTCCAGCTGTTAGATAGTTTAAGTCTGTTTTGGCCAATGATGAGATTGGAATTGAGTAGACAAGTATAGTATTGACTGTTAAGACTTTGATGTGATTTCTTGTCATGATTTGAATCTTTACCTGTTTGAAACTGATATAATAAGGATAGCACAGTAAAAATAACAATGTTGACTGATTGAGTCTAAATTGACACGTAATGGACTTCTTGAGGATAATACTAGTTTGAATGAATGAAAGACATGAATAGGCGGAGATGACTAAATTTAGACAAAAACTTAAGTTTGGGGGAATATTTGGGGTACATAAGCTAAAAAAAATGATGAAAAAAAAAGAGATATTGAGTTGAATAAATTGAGTCCTGTGGTGGGTCGAGAAGAAGCGTGAAATACACTCCCCATAAACACAGGTGTGAGATGGAGCGTAAAACGCACTCACTATCCATCATTGAAAAAAAAAAAGGAAGAGAAAACGGGAAAAGAGCAAAAAGCCCCCGTAATGATAAGTAAAGCTTAAGTATCCCAGATTGGACTCTTGAATTTGGTGGATGTTTGATTTTAGTTGGATCTAGCTTGTTTGTGAATTTTGAGAGTTTACACTGTATGATGCCTTTAAAGAGATCTATTATGTGTTGTATTTAGCATTATATTAGTTTGCATTGTTGTTGAGCACACACGCACTATATCAGTAATGACAGGGTAAGATTTGATGATTGACTAGGAAATTATTGATCTGTCTTGGTATGATGTACTAGCATGTGTATTGTGATTTCTCTGAGGCTTGATGAATAGATTTTGTTCTGTTTGGTTGCTGGAATTTTAGGCATGTAGATATTTGCAGTTGCATTTCCATTGCATAATTAGTTATTGCATTGTGTTTTGTTGCTTGGGGACAAGCAATTGGTTAAGTTTGGGGGTATTTGATGAGTAGGTTTTATACCTATGAATCTGATATTATTAAACTTAATTATTGCTATCTTTAATTATTTTTTAGTATCTTTTTATGTGTTTTGTGTTTATTTCTTGTAGGTTGGAGCTGGAGGGACAAATTGGTCATTTGGGAGAAGAAAAAGGTCAAAATTCATTAAAATTAAAGCTGAGTGGCATTTTTGTAATTACGCTGTCCTGAGCAAGCGCCTAGGTGCTTGGAAATGGCCTATGATGAGCGCCTAGGCGCTCATGTGCGGAAAAAGGAGAGTTTTTCTATTGCTAAGTGGGTTTTAGAAGCCAAGAAGGAATCTACAAAGAGGCCAGATCTAATACAAATAGGGGAGGACTTTAGAAAAGGGGAGAGAACTCAATTTCTCAAGAGATTTGCAGAGAAAACAACGAAGAAAAACACGAAGGAGAATTGCAAGGGCTGAAGATCAAAGAGAGATTATTGGAGCAAATTCAGAGTTTCTTCTTCTCTTCTCTAGTTTTATTTTTTGTAAATATCTGGGATGTTTGGATTATTCATCTGGATGATGTTTTTCTTTATTATTATCATGAACTAAATTTTTTTTATTAAGATTACAACGGAACTTGGTATGTAGTTTAAATTAAATCTTCCCATTGAATGAAAGTTGATTTTTATTGAATTATTTATTATATCTTTTGCTTGTTGATTAATTGTTTGGCCAGCAATTACTGTGATAATCTATATAAAATTGGAAGATGGAGTATAGATTGAGATCTGGATATGATAACATCTGTTCATATAATCTGATTAGGGTTAATATGATTAGCATGTAGGATAGGAATATACCTATGTGTCTTTTGTATCCATTGAAAGAATTTGCGCGTTAAATCCTAATTAACTTGATTCACATAGGAATATAGTGAGTTGATTAACTGGGGTGTTCCTTGTAATTCTGTGTCTTAAGGATTGGAGTTAGGAGGATTTGTTCACGTGTTTTGGAAAAAGTGTGTGAATTAGTTCTATAAAGTATTCTTGGATAATGATTCATATTAATTAATTGATTTAAATAGGAAGTAAATTGGTTTAAATGAAATACTAAGGGAAGTTGTAATCTTAATCTGTTAAATCTGCAGTTATTCTTGTGAATTTTTTATTTTAATTATTATTTTTGTTAAGTTTAATTTTCAAATCATAAACAATATTTTGTAGTTTAAAATAGGATTAATTGCATTGAAATTAATAATTGATAAATATTAGTCTATTTCCTCGTGGGAACGATATCCTTGCTTGCTGAATATTACAATTGAACGCGTATACTTGCGTGTTAAAGTGCTATTAGAAAATTAGGCAACAATGATCTCCTATATCAAATTCCACATCCTTTCGATGAAGATCAGCATAACTCTTTTGTCGATCTTGTGAGGTTTTTATACGTTGTCGGATCATTTGAATCTTTTCTGTAGTCATACGTACCAACTCTGGTCCCAATAACGTTGCTTCACCCACCTCATCCCAGCATACTAGAGAACGACATTTTCTTCCATACAATGCTTCGAATGGAGCCATGCTAATACTTGCTTGAAAACTGTTGTTGTAGGAAAATTCCACCAATGGTAAGAACTTGTCCTAACTTCCCTTGAAGTCAAGGAAACAGAGTCTTAATAAATCTTCTAGAGTTTGAATAGTCCTCTCTGATTGTCCGTGCGTCTGAGAATGATATGCCGAACTATATCGTAAATCCATGCCCATAGCTTTTTGTAAACTAACCCAAAATCGTGAAGTGAATCTTGGGTCTCGATCAGAAACTATGGATACTGGCATACCATGTAGTCTTACAATCTCGTTTATGTACATACGAGCAAGACGTTCAAGTGTATAAGTTTCTTGTATCGGTAAGAAATGAGCAGACTTGGTCAATTTATCAACAATGACCCAAATCGCATCTATACCTTAAGAAACCTTAGGAAGACCGGTAACAAAATCCATGGTAATGTGCTCCCACTTCCATTCTAGAATTTCAAGTGGTTGCAATGGACCTTTTGGTACTTGATGCTCCGCTTTAACTCTTTGACAAGTTAGACACCTTGAGATGAACAGCGCTATCTCTCTCTTCATATTGCTCCACCAAAATGTATGACAAAGATCATGATACATTTTGGTACTTCCAGGATGGATTGCAAACCGTGTGTTGTGCGCCTCCATCATGATTTCATACTTTAAATTAGGGTTGTTAGGAACACAAAGTCTGGAGTTGACTCGAAGTATTCCTTCTTCATCGATTCTTGCTTCCGGCATAGCACCTTCTTGCACTTTCTTCCTCATACGCATCAGCTCCAGGTCTGTAGCTTGAGCAGCTTTAACTTTATCGATTAAAGTTGGTTCTACTCGTATATTCGCCATCATCACATGGGTCCCTGGAGTCTTTAACTCTCTCTCCATCCTTTGCAAGTCACACAAAAAGGGCCTTTGTGTTGACAATATCGCACTCGTACTTACATATGATCTTCTACTCAATGCGTCAGCTACCACGTTCGCTTTTCTAGGATGGTATTGAATGGTATGATCATAATCTTTCAACAGTTCAAGCCAACGTTGTTGTCGTATGTTGAGTTCCTTTTGAGTGAAGAAATATTTAAGGCTTTTATGATCCGTAAAGATCTCCACCTTCTCCCAATACAAGTAATACTTCCAAATTTTAAGTGCAAAGGCAACAGCTGCCAACTCTAGATCATGAGTAGGATAATTCCTCTCATATTCCTTGAGTTGTCTTGATGCATAGGATATGACTTTTCCATGTTGCATGAGAACGCATCCCAACCCTTTGCTCGAAGCATCACTGTAGATGACAAATCCCTCCGAGCCAGATGATATTGTTAGAACAGGTGCTGAAATGAGTCTCCTCTTGAGTTCTTGAAAACTCTTCTCACATTCTTCGCTCCAACCGAACTTTGTATCTTTCCGAGTCAGCTGAGTTAATAGAGTAGCGATTCGAGAAAATCCTTCCACGAATCTCCGATAATAACCAGCTAAACCAAGAAAGCTACGTACTTCGGTCACTGATTTAGGTTGCTCCCAGCTTTGAATAGCTTCAATCTTTGCCGGGTCAACCGATATTCCACGACTTGATACTACGTGCCCAAGGAATGCTACCTCTTCCGACCAGAACTCGTATTTCTTCAACTTGGCATAAAGCTTGTATTCACGAAGCTTTTGGAGTACCAGCCTCAAGTGTTGCTCATGATCTTCACAGCTTTTGGAATAAATAAGGATGTCATCAATAAAGACGACCACAAAGTGATCCAAATATTCCCTGAATACCCGGTTCATCATATCTATGAAGGTAGCAGGAGCATTAGTCAATCCAAAGGACATGACTAGGAATTCATAATGCCCGTACCGAGTTCTGAAAGCCGTCTTTGGAATATCCTCAGTTCTAACCTTCAGCTGATGATATCCAGAACGAAGATCAATCTTTGAAAAGAAGTGTGCTCCTTGCAACTGGTCAAATAGGTCATCAATACGAGGCAATGGGTACCTGTTTTTGATGGTGACATGATTCAACTCCCGATAATCAATACAAAGTCGCATACTTCCATCTTTCTTCTTCACGAATAGCACCGGAGCACCCCAAGGAGAAGTACTAGGACAAATAAAGCCAATGTCTAACAATTTCTGTAGTTGGATCTTTAACTCCTGAAGTTCAATAGGAGCCATTCGATATGGGGCTTTAGAAATGGGTTTTGTACAGGGTTCAAGGTCGATACAAAATTTAATTTCACACTCTGGGGGTAGGCCAGGAAGTTCTTCAGGGAATACGTCAGGGAACTTATTAACAATAGAAATATCATTCAAAACTGACGTATTTTTGTTTAGATCCGTGACATGAGCTAAGAAAGCTTGACATCCATTTTTCAATAAACGAATAGCTTTATGGCTTGAGATGACAACGATTGATTTTAATGGTTTGGTTGCTTGAATTCGCATAATAGGTCGATTAGGAATATGAAAGCTAACAACCTTACGAAAATAATCAATTTTTGCATGATGAGTAGTTAACCAATCAATCCCTAGAATCACGTCAAATGCAAGTATTTTTAATGAAATAAGATCGACAGGTAATGTGTGGGTACCAACTTGAACCAAACAAGACTTATAAATCGTGGATGTAATGAAGGTTTCTCCCAATGGAGTTTCAACAGATAAGTCAAAGTCTAATTTCTCCGGAGTCAAATTTAATCGATGAGCGCAAGTAGGAGAAATAAAAGAATGGGTAGAACCGGTATCAAATAAAGTATAGACTTCGTTAGAGTTTATGATAAGCTTACCCGTGATGACCTCATTCGGGTTCCTTGCTTTCTGGGAGGTCACAACAAACGCTCTCCCTTGCACTACCGGTTTTGACTTTTCTGGGACGGCCTTTGGTGTCTCCATCTTGGCTGAACTTATTTTTGGTAAACGACAAAATCGAGCTAAATGACCTTCTCTTCCACAATTATAACATGCTTTAGACGGCATCGCGCAGTTTGGACTGATGTGCCCCTCCCCTCCGTATTTGAAACATATGATAGGTGGTCGTTCTCCTTCCTTAATAGCTAGTGCTGGTGCTGACGTCTTTCCATCATTGTTGAACATCCTCTTCTTGAAATGACCATTCTTATTGTTTTGGCCCTGATTACCACCGAAGTGGTTATCATTTCTGGCATGTTGATTCCCTCCACGCTTGTTGTCACTGCTTCGATGACTGCTCTCACTGGTATTATCATTTTGCCAACTACTCTCTTTTGGTTGCGTTGACTCGTTATCGCGCTCCACTAACTGAGCCTTATTCACAACATCTGAATACAAACACAGTTTATGAGAAATAAGATGTTGACGTATCTCAGGTTTCAAACCTCACAAAAACATTCGCGTCATTCGCTCTTCATTATCCACCAAGTGGGAGGTAAACCGGGACAACTCAGCAAATTTAGCCTCATACTGCGACACGGTCATATTATTCTGCTCCAATTTCATGAACTCCACCTCCTTCATGTGACGAACACTTTTGGGAAAGTATTTGTCATTGAACAGTTCTTGGAACTTCTCCCAAGACATCTTCAGTGCGGCAGGTTGAGTACGCTTAATCGATTCCCACCAGTAATCTGCCTCTCCTCGCAACATAAAGGCGGCAAAGGGAACTTTTTGCTCCTCGGAGCATCCCAAGACATCAAATATCTTGGTGATCTACTTTATCCATGTTTCCGCTATAAGTCGTTTTGGCTCTCCCTTAAACTCCGGTGGTCCCAGCTCCTTGAACTGTTTAGCGGTGACCATCCGAGAGTTTTCAGTGTTTACACCTATATTTTGGACAGGAGCCGCTCTCGCCTACTGTTGCATGAACTGCATAAAGATTTTAAACATTCCATCATTCATCATCTGGTCAGTGTTGTTGTTTGCATGAGAATTGTCACCTTCCTGATGCACATTATCCTGATTATTGATGTGTGGTGAATCAACAGTCGCCTGTGCTCCATTACTATTCTCAACATTCTCAGATGCCATTTTCAGATACTGCCACAAAATAACAGTTAATTGATATGTCATATATTATCCTTACATTATGACCGACCAATTAAATACCATGCAAATAAACTTAGGTAGGTCATACTAGCGAAGGAATTCCCCGTCTCTCCCCTCCTAGTTCTATTCTCACATCTTAGCCAAGGATCATATCCCTAAGCTCTGATACCAACTGTGACGCCCCCAAGATTAGGTATACATCACCCATCTTGGGTCGTCAGATACATGGTACAGAATATAAATTCAACTTACTAATACAACTGTCGTGTACAATACGACAAAACATAACTGTGAGTTTGAATACAAATATTACTAGAGACTATACAAACTCAAAAGGAGCCCTCATTACAATTATTGTCACACTATTTAATAGAATAGTGAGGACTACTAATACTATCATCTGGTCCATCACTCTGTTCCCCGACTCGTCCCAGCTATATTCTCATTTCCTGAAGAGAACAGTGAAAGAAAGGGTGAGCTCAACTAGCCCAGTAAGAAATATTATGACTAAGATAATGCAGAATAAATTATCATTAGCCTTCAACAATGTTAAACTGATAAAATATAAGGAACATCAAGTTTAACTGCAGCGGAATAAGCAATCCATTAAAAGAGTCAAGTAGAGAATAAAATCTACTATCTTCTATGATTTAAAAGGTTTTTCAACACTGTTATCGCTGGGACTCAGCTTAATAAAATAATCCACATCATCGAATCACCCCTGCACTACGCCAACGATATTCGTGTATTCATTAATGGTCATGATCATGCCAACAACTGTCTATCAATGCACTACGGGCCAATGAGGACTTTTACCACATCATTTGTAACATTACGGTCATGATTACACCGAATAATCTCTGGTTATAATCATACCAAGTCCATCTAAGCATTACATGCCATAGATGACTTTCGATATTTTATAAACATGAGGATGATGACAATGATATAAGAATTCAATAAAACAGGTTCAAGAATTAATTTATCCAAGAATTAACAACGTCCAAATTGTCAACATGATACTGCTTTGTGGAGTAAAATTCAAGAATGATTAGAAGAATATTTTCATGAAAAGATACTGGATGAACCGCAATTATCAAGGATATTCAACTAATTTCATGGAGTATAGAAGTTAAAACATAACAAACTGAATATAATAAATAATGGAATAACAAAAGAAATCACCCGGCATGCGATAGACCGCACAGATAGGTTATTCCAACAAAATAATAAATAATGGAACCAGGTCCGGCGTAAACGCACAGACATGATATTCTGACAGAATAATAAATAATGGAACTAGGTCCGGCGTAAACGCACAGACAGGATGTTCCAACAGAATAATAACAAAACGGAACCAGGTCCAGTGTAAAACACACAGACATGATATTCTAACAGAATAATAATAAAAACGGAACCAGGTCCGGTGTAAAACACAGACATGATGTTCCAACAGAATAACAGAAGAATGTCACCAAGTATAGGGTAGACCGCGTATACAGGTTATTCCAACAGAATAATAAGAAATGGAATAACAACAGTTCTCTTCATGAATAAGAAAGAATAACACCCCTTACCGTTTTAAAGAGGAACTGAAATAAGGAAGTAGTTAAGTAGCAGAATACTTTTCTTCTCTCTCTCTCTATAGTTTCTCTCTATAGTTTCTCTCTCTAGAGTTCAGTGAATTCGTAAGAAATAATAAAGGAATGAGCTGCTATTTATAGAAAAATGGAATGCATAGTAACTAATCCATGAACGGTCCAGATTGATTACTTTAATCTGACGGTCCATATTTAAAGAAAAATCAATGAATTCGAATGAGGTGATCACATGTAAGCTAATCATAAATACTAGCAAAGTATATACCTTATTTGACACCGGTTCTACCCATTTTTTTATTTCTCCTACTTGCGCTCAACGTTTAAATTTGACTCCAGAGAAATTAGACTTTGATTTATCTGTTAAACCTCCGTTGGGAGAAACCTTCATTACATCCACTGTTTATAAGTCTTGTTTGATTCAAATCGGTAACCGCACGTTACCTGTCGATCTTATTTCTTTAAAAATACTTGCATTCGATGTTAGAAATTGATTGGTTAACTACTCATCATGCTAAAATTAATTATTTTCGTAAGGTTGTTAGCTTTCATATTCTAAACCAACCTATTATGAGAATTCAAGAAACCAAACCATTAAAGTCAATCACTGTCATCTCAAGTCATAAAGCTATTCATTTATTGAAAAACGGATGTCAAGTTTTCGTAGCTCATGCCACAGATTTAAACAAAAATACGTCAATCTTGAATGATATTTCTGTTGTTAATAAATTTCCTGACGTATTCCCTGAAGAACTTCTTTGCCTACCCCCAGAGCATGAAATTAAATTTTGTATCGACCTTAAATCTAGTACAAAACCCATTTCCAAAGCCCCATATCGAATTGCTCCTATTGAACTTCAGGAGTTAAAACCCCAACTACAAAAATTGTTAGACATCAGTTTCATTCATCCTAGTACGTCTCCTTGGGGTGCTCCTATTCTATTCGTGAAGAAGAAAGATGGAAGTATGCGACTTTGTATTGATTATCGGGAGTTGAATCATGTCACCATAAAAAATAGGTACCTGTTACCGCGTATTAATGACCTGTTTTACCAGTTGCAAGGCGCTGAATTCTTTTTAAAGATCAATCTTCATTCCGAATATCATCAGTTAAAGATTAGAACCGATGACATCCCAAATACTGCTTTCAGAACTCGGTACGAGCATTACGAATTCCTAGTCATGTCTTTTGGATTGACTAATGCTCCTGCTGCCTTCATGGATATGATGAACCGAGTATTCAAGGAATACTTGGATCATTTTGTAGTCGTCTTTATTGATGACATCCTCATATATTTCAAAAGCCGTGAAGATCATGAGCAACACTTGAGGCTGATACTCCAAAAGCTTCATGAAAACAAGCTATATGCCAAGTTAAAAAAGTACGAGTTTGGGCTTGAAGAAGTAGCATTCCTTGGGCACGTGATATCACATCATGGAATATCTGTTGACCTAGCAAAGATTGAAGCAATTCAAAGCTGGGAACAACCCAAGTCAGTGATCGAAGTACGTAGCTTTTTGGGTGTGAACTATAAGACCCCAACTTTTACCAATGAGTCCCCTAAGGGTGTGAAAAATCTTTTAAATAAAATATAATATATTCTATTTATAGAATAACTTTAATAAAGTATTCTACTTTATATAAAAAGATGTTTCTATTTTATTACGTTAGTAATACGAATAAAACAAAACTTCATTATCGCTAAATAATTCATATTATTAATTGACAATAATTGAATCAAACTGAGTGACTTCTCACATAAGCATTAATAATCAATACTGTGTGCTACTATGCAACCACACGTATTACTGTATTTTTACTACCGAGTAGTTCAACAGCATCAATGGTAAAACTTCCGCCATTATTTTTAGTAAAATATTTTTGTCGTTTTCTCAATCCGACAATAATTTCGTTGTGGGGTCCACCAATGATTGTGCCATTGTACGAATATTTCCTGTTAAAACGAATATTCCCCGACCAATCGAATATTATATAACAACTTGCGTACTTTGTAAAATTTATAAATATTACCCACAACTATAACATTATATCAAATTAACTCCATAATATTCAAAAATGATATTTATACAAAATTCATCTTTATTTATAAAAGTTGGGGTCTTAGATATGTGAGTTAGTACTTATCCTAATCACTAATCACTGCGGTTATTAGTCTCAGGTATTCCTACCTAAGGTTCATAACCTACAGCTCTGATACCAACTATGACGGCCCTGAATCTGAGGTCCCGAATCACCGCGGATCAGGTTCGATCATTCTATACAACTATTAGTAATTGCGGAAGATATAAACATAAATTGTTTGTACAATAACTTTACACACTATTTCTCAAGGTCGAGTAACCTTAACTTAATACACAATACATAACTTATTTGACTTAAAATAACATTAAGATACAACATTGTTACAAATCTAACTGCACACGTATACTAAAGTTGGAACCGATCTTTAACCTTTCCTTGTATCCGAAGCATTTGCCTTAATCTGCAATGTTTATCATGATATAGCAAAGGTGAGCATGAAAGTTGCCCAACAAGTTTAAGTTCAATAATATAACGATATATCATGATTGAAAGAGTTTGAATAATAAGTTGGCTATACTTCAACAATATAATTGTGAACTAGCAGGAACAAATTTATGACTGAACAAGTATTATACATGAACAAATATATCTAAACCAACTGGTAATAAAGGTGATCAGCCTTTCATACCTGACTTATACATGCAATATGTACAGAGTACAATTCATAGCAATCAGCAATGATTAACCATAAGCTTATCCAAATGAAACAACTCTTAATGGAGTTAAGTAAAAACAAACTTGCCTGAACCGTTGATTACCGCTACGTAATTTATAACGCTTTATCTGAAGACCTAATACTAGTAATATAGATCTCCAATATTAGAGTAATATCATCTCAATATAATACAATTATATATATATATATATATACATAGAATAACCTAAACACATAAACACATAACTCAATCAGTATATAACACACATAAGACTCGGTATCATGTCAAACTATTGCAGTTTGAGTTGAACCCGACACAAATTTGACATCCCGACAATTTAGTCAGACAATTCACGAGTTTAAGTTCAATTAAACTCTGCCTAACACTTAACAATTATCTCAGATAATTTTCTAAGCAGTCAAAATAATTTTCATAGACTTATAAAAAATTTTAGATAATTATTACCATTTATTATTAATTTTCAATCATCAAAATCGTATTTAAATGAATTAAATATCACATAATCCCTTTATCATTAATATTTATTTAATACTAAATATTAATGAAAATCATAACATAATATTATAATATAATTATAATATATTAAAGTATTTTTAATACCTTAAAATCATATTTATATGATTTTTAAACACTTAAATTCATTATCCGATAATTGCATTTAATATTAAAATATTAATATTTTCATGACAAACTATCAAAAGTTATATTTTATAACTTAAAATATTTTTATAACACTTAAATCATTTTTATGTGATTTATAAAGCATTAATTCTATTTTTCCATAATTTATTTAATATAGTTATTAAATAAACTAATTATCATTAATATTGATTAATTAATGAATTTCATCACAAAATATTAAAAGTCATCAAAAATAACTTTAAATATTTTCTAATATCATAATATAATTTTTCATGAATTAAAATTATTTTTAAATAATTTATTTAATATTATAATTAAATAAATTAAATACCATTTATATTTTAAAAATATTAAATATTTATGAAATATACTCAAAATAATTAAAAACTATTTTTCAAAATTTAAAATAATTTTTCAGAATTTATTTAGTATTTTTAATAATTAAAATCTATTTATTTCGATTTATTTAATTAAAATAATTATTTTCTAAATAAACTGTCGCTATAGAGCCTTTTGGCGACGCATTCGTCGCTAATAGTGTTCTTGAGCTGTTCATCAGCTCAACCTAGATTTCTTGTCATTGAGCATGGTGCTTAATTTGACCGGTCCTAATCCTATGATCTAGTTGATTTTTGGACTGATAATGGTGTTATAGTTGTAGTACTAATGTAATATTACAACCATAAACCAAATTCATGGATATCCTGCATCTAATCAAGAAATTACAGTGCCTTAAAGTCTTGTCAGACACTGTTCTTCAATTATGGGTTTCCCATAAATTGAAGAAAAGTCGAGGTGCTACTTTAGGGCCTTTGAATCTTTGTTGTTAAAGCCTGCTTTGTGTAATATAAGGGTTTGATCATGTAGAGAACATGGCATAGCACAAGTATCAATCATCATAACATAATAACATCATCACATGAGAAAGATCTGGCATGGTCAAACCATGTCAGAAACCTTACTCTTTATTTTTCTAGGTTTTCCATAAAGTTACCCAAAACAGATGGTCAAAGCTACTTTGACCTTCCATAACTTTGATCCAGGGTATGATCTGGGAGTTCTAGCGGCATGAATAGGTAGCCTATATGTCAGTATACAAGATCAAAACAACATTATAGCCAATCTAACCAAAAATCACTAAGATCCGAAGCCACAAAATATTTTTAGACCCATTCTTGGCAAATCTGGGTTACCCAGAACTTCTAGTCAATGTCAGTCAACGCTGTTTGACCCTTAATAACTTTTGATTTATACTTGATCTGGACTTGATTCAAGTTCCAGATCAAAGTCCATACTACACACAACAAGTTAAAACTCTTAAAACACAAAAATACTTAACAAAAAAAGATATAAGGCCTCTGACATTCGACTGTCAGGCCACTTTTTCAACATTTCTAAATTTTTGAAATCCTTAGATTCGAGCATCTAGATGTTATGGATCCATGATCCAACAACCCAGATCTCTAAAAGGCACCTTCTAACACATATCTAACCAACAATTAACATTAAAACACAAGATTTACAAAAATTAGGGTTTATACCACTTTGAAGCTTGATCTTGATTTTTGATCTTGGGGATCTGCTCATGGCTTGTTATAGATTGATAGTAGCTTATCTTATCTCACTTTCTCACTCTACATTTTCAAAAAATTTGGAGAGTGAAAGTCTTGGGAGAAAATGAAATTAAAGTGCCATTTTCTCTCTCTTAAATTTATTTATTTGATGACTTATTGCTACTATCTTGCTGTTTTCGACTGGTTGGCTGTAAGATATAGTCGCATGGCTGATCTAGGAACCGTAAATTTGTAACGAATGAATTATTGAGTTGTGATTCTGGGGAAAGAATCCTTTTAAGGGGGGGAAAGATGTGACAACCGAGATTTTTGTAATTTAACTTTAATATTTATTGAATTGAATAAATATTTTTTTTGATGAATTAATTATTAGATTAAATAATTAATTGATAAAATTGTGGTAGATTAATTTAATTATATGTGTCAAATTTATTAAATTAATGAAGAGAATTTTTATTATTCGAAGTATGTATTTATGTGAGCTTATTGAATTAAAAAGAAATATTTAATAAGCCCAGTGTTATTTTAATTAATTTAATAATTAATTAGAGATTTAATAATTTGACATTATTAATAAATAAGAAATTAATTATATGACTATGTGAATTAATGAGAAATTATGATATTTTTCAAATTAAATTAAATAATATATTTGATTTATTTTATAATTGGATGTGGCATTATTAAATTATAGTATAGGAGATAGATTAAAATAATTAGAAGGGTTATTTATGTTCAAGCCAAACAAGGCCTTAAGGGGAGTTATAGCAGTTACCCATGATTGGGTAACTGACCTCAGTGCGTCTGTTGCTTCCTTTATTATACGTCTTCTTCTTCTTCATTTTTCTAAGTTTAACAAGGAAATCATATAGAGAGAATTAAAAATTTTGAGGTTTCATCTCTCCTATCTACACTACGCTGTGAGCAAATTCTTCAACCCATTATTATTTACGTTGTTAAATTTTTATAATATGGCTTTCAAATTTTCTGTAAAATCTCTGTAGTTGGAGATTGTATTGATTATGTGAATGAATATGTGAGAATATGGTAGTATAACATGTTGTTACTATATATTATAGACTCCCATATCATAAGTTTCATAATATTATAACGTATGTTATTTACAGAGTATAGAATATGGCCATATGGCCTTTATACGTGAAATTAATATGTCAAACATAAATTGTTCTGCAAAATTCACACTGGTATATGATTATGAATGCTAAAATGAAGAGAACAAAACTTGAATGGATGGATTTGGTGTTAAAACGAATCCGTAGTGTTAAATTTTATGATTTATGTTCAAAACCTTCAAGAACATCAAGAAAAGTAAAACTTACATATTTTAATTATGTAATTATGTGTTTTAATGGATTAAAATCACTCTATAAATGTTGGGTAATGATTATGTATGAATTCTAGTATGTGGGTATGTTAAATTGGTGAAATTAATGATCATGTAGTATTTTTTTTCGCTGAACTCTATGTTCTTCTCGAACTGAGAATCAAAATCTGGAGTTTCGCGCCGCGACGCCAACTCCAAAGCTGAAGTCCAGCGCCGCAGCGCCAAGTATCCAGCCGCAGCGCCACGGCGCCGCAGCGCGAAGACCAAGTATAACTGTGGCGCCGCAGCGTCACTTAGTAGAATGATCCAGAAATAAGTTTTTAAAATGTTTAAGTCTAGAAATGTGATAGTAACTTAATCTAATGAACATAAAATTTTGTTAGAAGTATAATGATATGTCAAAATAAATTCTTAACATGTCAATAACACATTTATGTGTAAAACGAATGATGTGAAGTGTAAATTATGTGACAATGAGTGTAGTCGTTGACTAAGTCGAGTTAGACAAAAAGAATGAAATTGCAATGATTAGTTACGTTATAATTGACTGGTATTGTGAATGTAAATGTTATGTAAGATTAAATCAAGGAACGTGTATAAATTAACGTGTAATCTACGCACGAAGCAAGTTTCCTAACCCTACTTGTTATTATTATTCAAGTTTGTAAATTACTTCAAGAAATTCTCGTAATTATTAAATCAAGTTTGATTTGTTATATTAAAGATTTATTTTTTGTTCAAAGTATGAATCTATTATACAATACTTGATCTATTGTATACCTCTTGAGATTGTTATTCAATTTAAATACTATTTATTGTTGAACCTTGTTAGACTAGCAAACCCTTATTGATTCGACTAGTCCATAGTTGATGAGCGTTCTAAATTTCAGAACCCTTATTAATTTATCCAAACCAAACTTCCTTTGGTGCGGACTCTAATGTCAAACTGAGATGAACAACTTTATAAAGGGATTACTTATGCGTTAGCGTTAAGATATTGTACACAGTATGGTACTAAGGGCTGATCCCCCTAGGTACGGGAAGAAGAGTCCATAGTCTTATAACTGTTAAATGTTTCAAGTATAATCCTTGATAACCTAGGACATAGTTCAAGGTCTTATGACCCTCAGAATTCTTTTGATTCTTAGTAATCATTTTTGGTTCAAAAGTTGAGCTTTATTTCAGAATTCTTCGATTCACTCGCATGTTATTATATTGTTATTTCATTTTTATACTTATGGACAATCATGCTCACTCTTGCGTAATAATAACATTACAGTTAAGAACAAAAGAACCTACGAGCCTTCTTCTAGCAAAGGCAAGGGCAAAGCTATTAAGTGATGAAGACGTGTTTTTAAATTTTAAGAATGTTATTGTTAAGACTCGATGTTGTTTAAGACTTATTATTTGTTTATGTTTCCGCACAGATATTTAAGGTTAGTATGATCACGGATTGTATTTATTATTCAGATGTTGTAACCCCATAAGGGGAGGATTTATTTCTATCTATAGCATGGTTTACATTTATTATGGGTAGATAGATATATGAATTTTGAATAGTGAACACCAAATCATGTGAAAATTGAAGTACCAGATTTGGGGGTGTCACAAAATCAATCAATTATAATTTTAAAATTTTTCTAAATTATCGGGTTGTCACAGGCTTAGTTATTGGAGCGCGATAATGAGTTAACCCAACCAAGAGAGAGCAGCCAGTAAGTCGATAATACTAGTGGTAGCAGTTATCGAAGCAGCGACAACAAACGTGGAGGGAATCAACATGTAAGAAATGGTAACCACTCCGGTGGTAATCATGGCCAAGATAATAGAAGTGAAAATTTCAAGAAGATGAGATTCAATAATGATGGAAAGACGTCAGCACCAGCACCTGTTGTTAAGGAAGGAGAACAACCACCGGTCGTATGTTACAAAGGCGGAGGAGAGGGACACATCAGTTAAAACTGTAAGCACCAGTCCAAAGCATGTTACAATTGTAAAAGAGAAGGTCACCTAGCCCGATTTTGTCGTGCACCAAAGTCAAGTCCAGCTGGGATGGAGGCATCGAAGGTCGTCCCAGACAAGATACAACCTGTAGTTCAAGGGAGAGCGTTTGTCGTAACCTCCCAAAAAGCAATGAATTCGAATGAGGTGATCACATGTAAGCTAATCATAAATACTAGCGAAGTATATACCTTATTTGACACCGGTTCTACCCATTTTTTTATTTCTCCTACTTGCGCTCAACGTTTAAATTTGACTCCAGAGAAATTAGACTTTGATTTATCTGTTAAACCTCCGTTGGGAGAAACCTTCATTACATCCACTGTTTATAAGTCTTGTTTGATTCAAATCGGTAACCGTACGTTACCTATCGATTTTATTTCTTTAAAAATACTTGCATTCGATGTGATTTTAGAAATTGATTGGTTGACTACTCATCATGCTAAAATTAATTATTTTCGTAAGGTTGTTAGCTTTCATATTCCAAACCAACCTATTATGAGAATTCAAGAAACCAAACCATTAAAGTAAATCACTGTCATCTCAAGTCATAAAGCTATTCGTTTATTGAAAAATGGATGTCAAGCTTTCTTAGCTCATGTCACAGATTTAAACAAAAATACGTCAGTCTTGAATGATATTTCTATTGTTAATAAATTTCCTGACGTATTCCCTAAAGAACTTCTTGGCCTACCCCCAGAGCATGAAATTAAATTTTGTATCGACCTTAAATCTGGTACAAAACCCATTTCCAAAGCCCCATATCGAATTGCTCCTATTGAACTTCAGGAGTTAAAAACCCAACTACAAAAATTGTTAGACATCAGTTTCATTCGTCCTAGTACGTCTCCTTGGGGTGCTCCTGTTCTATTCGTGAAGAAGAAAGATGGAAGTATGCGACTTTGTATTGATTATCGAGAGTTGAATCATGTCACCATAAAAAATAGGTACCTGTTACCGTGTATTAATGACCTGTTTGACCAGTTGCAAGGCGCTGAATTCTTTTTAAAGATCAATCTTCATTCCGAATATCATCAGTTAAAGATTAGAACCGATAACATCCCAAATACTGCTTTCAGAACTCGGTACGGGCATTACGAATTCCTAGTCATGTCTTTTGGATTGACTAATGCTCCCGCTGCTTTCATGGATATGATGAACCGAGTATTCAAGGAATACTTGGATCATTTTGTAGTCGTCTTTATTGATGACATCCTCATATATTTCAAAAGCCTTGAAGATCATGAGCAACACTTGAGGCTGATACTCCAAAAGCTTCATGAAAACAAGCTATATGCCAAGTTAAAAAAGTGCGAGTTTGGGCTTGAAGAAGTAGCATTCCTTGGGCACGTGATATCACATCATGGAATATCTGTTGACCTAGCAAAGATTGGAGCAATTCAAAGCTGGGAACAACCCAAGTCAATGATCGAAGTACGTAGCTTTTTGGGTGTGAACTGTAAGACCCCAACTTTTACCAATGAGTCCCCTAAGGGTGTGAACTGTAAGACCCCAACTTTTATGAATGAAGAATAATTTTTCTCAAAATATATTTTTGAATATTATGGTGTGGATATGATATAATGTTATAGTTGTGGGTAATATTTACAAATTTTGCAAATTAAGCAAGTGGTTATAAAATATTCGATTGGTCGGGGAATATTCATTTTATCAGGAAATATTCGCACGACGGCACAATTATTGGTGGACCCCACAATGGAATTACTGTCGGAGTTAGAAAACGACAGAAATATCTTTTTATAAAAGTAACGGCGAAAGTTTTACCGTTAGACTGTTGAAATACCCAGTCATAAAAGTACAGTAATACACGTGATTACATAGTAACACACGGTATTGATTATTGATGCTTACGTGAGAAGTCACTCAGTTATACTCAATTATTGCTACAGTAATTGCTGTATAATATCTCTCATATTATTGATTCAATTATTGTCATAGTATCATCTGCATAATATTTTATATTATTGAGACGACAAAGTTATTCACATTATTGTTTGCAATATTGACGATGTCTAGAAAGTTCTATTGAGGAGAGGTTTGGTCACCTAATTGCACGCCAATAGGAAGCAATCCTTATCGAAAAGGCCCCTCTTTCTTGGGAATGATCTGGTTGTTAAATATTGTGAGTTATAATATTAATGATGAATAAGTTCGTGTTGATTAAAGATGAAATTGATAGTTTCATTGTGTTGAGATTATTAGTGTTTGTGGGAATTGACATTTATTTCGATAATAATTGATTTCTGGAGGTTATATTGACCAGTCGGGTAATTAATCGGATAAATGAGCAATTAATTGCTATTAATTCAAATGTTTATAACTATTTATTCACATGTATCTACTATTGATTCACATGCATGTACTATTAGGGGAGGTGGTGCAAGATTGATAATACTTGCATGACTAAATTAAAAATAAGGGTATAGATGAAGGTACTATACTGTAACTATTTTTTTCACATGTATAGAACTATTGATTCACATGACTGAACTATTGATTCACATGAGGTACTATTAGGGGAGGTGATGCAAGTTTGATAATACTTGTAGGACTAAATTAAAATTGCATGAAATGATGAAGGTATTATATTATAATTTTTCGAGCCCCAAAACGTGCAATTATCAAAACTATATTTTTCTATAAATAGAAGCTCATTCTTCTTTCATTCTTACCAATTCACTAAGACTCACAAGAGCAATTATAGAGAGAGAAGCTATACAGAGAAAGAAAAAGAGAAGTCTGTTACTTCGCTATTCCAGTATCCAGTCTTCTTCTGAGGTAAGGGGTATTATTTCTTTCATATTCTGAAGAGATTATTTTTCGTACTCGTATGAATATTATTTCAATATTCGTAAGGAATATCATTTTCATTCAATATTCAATGTCTTCGTTTAATATTCATAAGGAATATTATTTTCATTCAATATTCATATAGGGTATTATTTCTTTCGTATTCGTAAGGGATATTATTTTTGTTCAGTATTCATAAGCAATAATATTTTCTTCCATACTCTGTAGTATGTGAGTAATATTATTTTGTCTCATATTCTTGATTATACTCTCATTCTATTAAAGTATTGCTTCTATACTCTGTGAAATTAGTAGAATATCCTTAATATTTACGCTTCATCCAGTATCTTTTCATGGAAATATACATGAATATTACGGGTTATTATTCATCCAGTTACTATTCACTCGAATATTATTCACTCGGGTATTCAGGGCACTTTACATGCCAGAGTACTATTCACAAGTTAGTATTCATCCAGTTACTATTCACTCGGGTATTTGGGGCACTTTTCATGCCGGGGTACTATTCCCGAAGTACTATTCACAGGGTACTATTGACGGAAAACTATTCACCCAAAAAATATATTTCTTTTTTGTCCAAATTATTTTTGATACATGAATATTATTCTTGAATTTTACTCCACAAAGCAGTATCATGTTGACAATTTGGATATTTTTAAACTCTGGATAAATGTAAAGTCTTTAATATTTATCATTGATTTCGTTTGATTAATGCTTATATCATTGTCACCATCCTCATGCTTATATTGTGATGAAAGTCATCTTTGGTTTACGTGCATAGGTGGACTGTTGATCGGTATGATTATGACCAGGGATCATTCAGTATAATCATGACCCGTAATGTTACAAATGATGTGGTAAAAGTCTTCATTGGCCCATAGTGCATTGATGGACAGTTGTTGGTATGATTAAGACCAGGGATGATTCGGTATAATCATGACCATTGATGATTACATGAATATCCTTGGCCCATAATACAATGATGATTCGATGATGTGGTTTATTTATTAAGCTAAGTCTCAGCGATAAAGTGGATGAAAAACTTTTGAAATCATAGAAGATAGTAGATATCATGCTCTAATTGACTCTTCTAATGGATTGCTTGTTCCGCTGTAGTTAAACTTATTGTTTATTATATTTTATCAGTTTAACATTGTTAAAGGCTAATGATAATTTATTCTGCATTATCTTAGTTATAATATTTCTTACTGGGCTAGTTGAGCTCACCCTTTTGCTTTCATTATTCTCTTCAGGAAATGAGAATATAGCCGGGACTAGTCGGGGATTGGAGTGACGGTCTGAGATGGTAATAAATGTAATGAGGATTAAATTTGAGTTTGAATATTGTCTATGAGACAATATTCATGTAAAAACTCAACTATATTTTGTCGCACTCTACACGACAATTGTATAAAAGAAGTTGTATTTAATTTATGTACCAAGTATTTGGCGACTCAGAATGGGTGATGTATACCTATTTTAGAGGCATCACAGTTGGTATCAAAGCTTAGGGATATGATTCCTGGCTGAGATGTGAGACTAGAACTAGGAGGGGAGAGACTGGCAATTCCTTCGCTAGTATGACCTACCTAAGCTTATTTGTTATTTAATTGGTCGGTCAGAGTATAGGGATAATATGTGGCATGTCAATTAACCCTTGTTTTGTGACAATGTTTGAGAATGGCATCTAAAAATATTGAGATAAGTAATGAAACACATGAGACCATTGAGTCACTGACGATTAATAACCAGGATAATGTGCATTAGGAAGGCAATAATACTCGTGTAAACAACAACACTGACCAAATGACGAACGATGGTACGTTTAAGAGTTTTTTAGAATTAATGCAAAACCAAACGAGAAAGACTCGTGTTCATAATGCATGTGGAAACACTGGCAACTCACGGTTGGTCCCGCTAAGCAGTTCAAGGTGTTGGGACCACCAGAGTTTTTGGAAAAGCCAGAACCACTTAAGGCAGAGACATGGATAAAGCAAATCACCAAGATATTTGATGTCTTGGAATGCTTAGAGGAGAAAAAGGTTCCCTTCGCCACCTTTATGTTGCGTAAAGAGGCAGATCATTGGTGGGAATTTGTAAAGCGTACTTAACTTACCGCATTAAAAATGTCTTCGGAGAAGTTCCAAGAATTATTCAACGACAAGTACTTTCCCGAAAGTATTCGTCACATGAAGGAGGTAGAATTCATCAAGTTGGAGAAAAACAATATGACCGTGTCGCAGTACGAGGCTAAGTTTGCTGAGTTGTCTCAGTTTGCATCCCATTTGATCGATAATGAGGAGCGAATGACACGAATGTTTCTAAGAGGTTTGAAACCCGAAATACGTCAATACCTCATTTCTCACAAACTTTGTTTATATTCAGATGTTGTGAATAGGCCTCAGTTATTAGAACGCGATTATGAGTCAGCTCAACCAAAAGGTAACGACCAAAAACACAATAATAATCGTACCGGTTGCAACGACCATCGGAACAACGATAACCATCGTGGAGGAAATTATCATACCAGAAATGGTAACCACTTCGGTGGAAATCATGGCCAAGATAATAGGAAAGGTGAACTAAGTGAAAAAAACTTCAATAAGAGAAGGTTCAATAATGATGGAAAGACAACAGCACCAGCACCCGTTTCAAAGAAGAAGAACGACCATCGGTCGTATGTTTCAAATACGGACAGGAGGGACACATTCGTCCAAACTGTACGTAGCAACCCAAAGCATTTTTCAATTGCGGAAGAGAAGGTCACCTAGCTCGATTTTATCATGTAGTGAAGTCAAGTCCAGCTGGGATAGTGACGCCAAAGGATGTCCTGGACAAGTCAAAGCTGGTAGTTTAAGTGTGAGCGTTTGTCGAAGAACCCGAACGAAGTTGTCACGAATAAGTTAATTATAAACTCTTGCGAAGTTTATACCTTATTCGATACCGGTTCTACTCACTCTTTTATTTCACCTAGTTGTGTTCAACGTTTGAACTTGAATCTTAAAAAATTAGACTTTGACTTATCTGTTGAAACTCTGTTAGGAGAAACCTTCATTACCTCCACTGTCTATAAATCTTGATTGATTCAAATTGGCACCCTCACATTACCTGTTGATCTTATCTCTTTGAAAATACTTGCCTTTGATGTGATTTTAGGGATTGATTGGTTGACCACTCATCATGTAAGACCCCAACTTTTTTGAATAAAGAATAATTTTTCTCGAAATATATTTTTGAATATTATGGTGTGGATATGATATAATGTTATACTTGTGGGTAATATTTAAAAATTTTACAAAGTAAGCAAGTTGATATAAAATATTCGTAGTGTCGGAGAATATTCGTACGACGACAAAATCATTGGTGGACCCCACAACGGAAGTATTGTCATAGTGAGAAAACGACATAAATATCTTTTTATAAAAATAACGGCGAAAGTTTTACCGTTAAACTGTTGAACTACCCGATGGTAAAAGTATAGTAATTCGCTTGGTTGCATAGTAGCACGCGATATTGATTATTGATGCTTACGTGAGAAGTCACTCAGTTATACTCAATTATTGCTACAGTAATTTCTGCATAGTATCTAACGTTATTTGATTCAATTATTTTCACAGTATTAATATTTTATATTATTAAATAAATAATTGAGACGGCAAAGTTATTCATATTATTAATTGCAATATTGACGATGTCTAAAAAGTTCTGTCGATGAGAGGTTTGGTCACCTAATTGAGCGCCAATAGGGATAAATCCTTATCGAAAACCCCCCTTTTTTCTAGAAATGATCTGGTTGTTAAATATTGTGAGTTATAATATTAATGATGAATAATTATTAATAGATTAAAAATGTGTTTATTAAAGATAAATAATTTGTGATAAATATTTATTCAATTTTTGATATAAATATAGGGATTATTGTGAGGCGTTTGTTGTAAGTTTGACTTAATATTCCATGGAAAGATTTACTAATTTTATGGACCGTCGATGGTGGTTTTAATAGATAACCAATCTGGACAACTGATGGTGGTTTTAATAGTTAATTAATCTGGACCATTGATGGTGGAATAACCTGATATTTTCTATATAAATAAATAAAAATTTTTGCATATAAATTTTTACTTTATTTTAAAGGTGAAAATATGTGCTAGGTAATGTGTATGTATTTTTGTGATAAATAAAATTTATTTATTACATGAATAATTTCAAATAATTTTATTTTAGAATTATTGATTATTATAAAGTATATTATTATAGTAATTAATTTTATAGTTGAAATGATTTTAGTACATATTTTTCCATGAAAATAAATTTATATATTATTTAAATAATATATGAAATGGTTATTAGTATTATAATAACTATTTTATTATATGAATTTATTCAAATTAGTTAAGTTAATTATTTTAATTTAACTAATTATGGCACGTATTTGAAGGATATATCAACTATGGAATCCAAACTCTAATTCTGGATTTGGAATATAAGGAAAGAGAATAATTAATACTCCCTCCGTCTCAGGATAAATGTCCTGGTGGACTTTTCACGCATATTAAGAAGTTGAATAAAATGACAAAATTGCCTATAATAATGTCATTAAATATGGAGAGAGAATTAGAATAAAAAAAGTATGAGATATTTAATGCTACGGGTATAATAGGAAAATATGTGTAAAAGTATGGTTATTAAAAAAAATGGACATTCAACATGGGACTACCCAAAATAGTAATAAGGACTTTTATCATGGGACGGAGGGAGTATAAATTATTTTTATTTCAGTGCTATAAATATGTACTATATGTACGTATTGATAATGATTGGTCAATTATGGTGTATAATGTCAAAACCCTAGTATTAATTGGCTAAACCCCAACTTGAAACTTAAACCAGAGTTTTCGATTGTTAAGACATTGAGGTACGTGAGTAATAACAATTATTATATTATGCTAATTAGGTAAACCCTAATTATTGTCTAGAAACCCTAATTGTAAATTAAAAACCCTAATTTTCAATTTAAAACCCTAATTACTAAAATGGTAATCCTAATTATTTTTTAGTAAATTATAATGTTAATTAAGAAACCCTAATTCATAATTTGGGGAACCCTAATAATATCAAGAAAACCCTAAGTATTTTTCTAACCCTAATTTTCTATTAAAAACCCTAATTTTAATTGGTAAGCTCTAATTAAAATTTTATTAAACTTTAATCTTAATATTTCAAACCCTAAAAATTATTTGGAAAACCATAAGGTTTAAAATCTATCGATTAAAAACTATATTCAAGTATCATGGACAAGAATACCATTAAAATTTCAATGCAAATGACCAAAATACCCTTATGCTCATTCTTTATTAAGCTTGCTTGCAAATCTTGCCATATCTTGTCAAGTCACCACTCTAGATTATAGCACATGCCCTAAAACTCATCCAATCTTATCCTTTTTGACACCTTGCAAGTTAGATTCAATGCATCAAAGTTATATAAATAGGTTATGAGAGAGAAAAGTGCACATTTTTGCTCATTCATACACTTATACTAATCCAAGGCCCTCTCTCTCTCTAAAACCATAAAATATAGTAGTGGACCAGTTCCCAAATCAAGCCCCATGAATTCCATTAACAAATCAGAGGCTTAGATTCAAGAGTTTGCTCATAGAAGGCATAAACCCTAAACTGGAAATCTGATCTTGATTAATGTGTTAGATGTTATGATTTGATGTTAAAACATGTTGAATATAGTGTTATTAAGTGATCTGGGTTGATAGATGTTAGATCCATAACATCTATAGGCTCAGATCTAGTGTTTTTCAAAATCTAGAAAAAGTTTAAACTGTGGTCTGACAACGAATGTCAGTGGCTCTAGATTCTTGCTTGATCATGATTTTTGTTGTTTTATGTTTTAGATATGTAGTCTGATATGTGCTCTTTGATCTGGATCAAGAATCAGGCTTAGATCCGGTCTAGATTGCAAGTTATTCGTGGTCAAACCACGTTGACCGACATTGCCCGTGTGAAATCTGGGCAGCCATGAACTTGCCCAGAAAGCTCTGACAGCAAGTTCATGGGCCCGGATCTTTCTATTGTTAGTTGTTTTGTTCCCATTGATGCAATAAAGGTGTAATATGGTATATGGGCTACATGTTTATGCCTTAAAATCTCCTAAAAATTAAGTAGGATGAACACAGTGACCGGTCAAAGTAGGCAAAAAGATCACGAGGACTGTTTTCTAGGTAACACAGAAAACGTTTGAACCTTATTTCTGACAAGGGTTGACCGACATATATCTTCTTGTTGTGTTGTTATTATGAAGATGTTATGTAATAGATATGTCACATGTAGGTTGTCTACACACTGAAAGTCTTAAATCTCAAAAACATTACATGAGAAGCAAGTTGTGGAAGCCCAAAACTAGCCAGTCAAACTATTCTTCATTTCTGGGTAACCCAGAAAATGAAGAACAGCTTTGACAACTTGTTCTTGAGCTTGGATCTTGAATTTGGTGCATGATATGACCCTGTTAGTTGTTGGATCTTGTAGTATTACATTAGTACTACAATATCTAACCACTAACTAGTCCAGAAGCACAATATACACTGAGTAATTACTGGTCAAAGTAGGGTACTTGACTACTGCCTATGAATGTTCTTGAGCATCAAGAACAGCTAAGGCGACAGATTCTGTTGCAAAAGGCTATAGGGACAGTTTTATTTATTTTAATTAATTTATTTTCTAAAAATTATTTAAAAATAGAAATTAATTATTAAAAAATTCCAAAAATTATTTTAAGTTATAAAAATTAACTTTTCATAATTTGACATATTTTTCATAAATATTAATATTTATTTGGATATTATAGACATTCAATTTATTTAATAAATATATTAAATTAATTAATTAAAAATGAATTTATTATATTAAAAATTATTTTAAATAATAATAAGGTATTTTAAGTTATAAAACATAACTTTTAATATTATAAGACAAATTTCATAAATTATTTAATATTAATGATACTAGATTTATTTAGTAATTATACTAAATAAATTAATTAAAAATGATTTTAATATTATAAAAATCATTTTAAATGAAAATAAATACTTTAAAAATATTTTAAGTTATAAAATATAACTTTTGATATTTAAAGGAAAATTTCATTAATAATTTAATATTAATGATAATAGTTTTATTTAATAATTATATTAAATAAATGATTTAAAAATGGTTTTATTTATTTGAAAATCATTTAAAAAGTAAATAAATGAATTAAAAATATTTTAAGTTATAATTAATGACTTTTAATATTTTGATAAATAATACATTAATACTTAAATATTAATGATAATTATTTAAAAATGATTTTTAATAATTTAAAAATCATTTAAGGGTAATAAAAATGTTTTAAAAATATTTTGAGTTATTATAAATGACTTTAATATTTTGACAATGGCTTCATTAATAATTTAATATGAATTAAATATTAGTGATAATAGAATTATTAAATATTTAAATCATTTAAAAAATGATTCCAGTGTTTGAAAAATCATGATAAATTATAATAATTATTTAAAAATTATTATGATATTTAATATATCTAAACGAATATTGAACTACAGAATAGAGTTTTTAACTCGAGATTTACCCGATAAAGTCGTCGGTACACCGAAATATTTCAAAAATTAATCTAGACTTATATAATTTGACTAGATAAGCATTTGTTTGTGAACCAATGACTGCTAGACATATGTGACACTGTGATTAGGTTATGTGCTGACTGTAAATAGTAGTATTATGGGTTATGATATATTATTCTAATCAAATAAATGATCTTATTAATGATAGGTTGTGACATAAAAGATAAAACTAAGTTGCATACTAGTAAGTAGCAGCTCAGGCAAGTATCTTAACTATGCATTTTCTTTATGCAATGGACATGAGTAAGAAAGTTTCAAAATTATACTATTATTGTGCCATATTATTAACTCTTTTATTATCAATTATGTATCCAATCTTTTGTATTCATATAAGTTGTGAGACCCCCAATTTTATAAAATTAAAGTATTCAATTTTCTTATAGTTATTCTATTTAGTAAAGGGTTAAATTGATAAAAGGTTAAAGTTAATGGTGATATGTTAATTTTTTTTCAAAGTAAACAATTTGTTATAAAATAATCGGTGATAAAAGTATAGTAATACTCGTGGTTGCATAGTAGCACACGGTATTGATTATTGATGCATACGTAAGAAGTCACTCAGTTATACTCAATTATTGCTACAGTAATTGATGCTTCACATCTCTTATATTATTGATTCAATTATTCTTACAGTATCATCTGTAAAAAATGTTATGTTATTAAATCAATAATTGAGACGAAAAAGTTATTTATATTATTATTTACAATATTGACAATGTCTTGAAGTTCTGTCAAGGAGAGGTTAGATAATCTAATTGCGCGCCAATAGAGAGAAATTCTTATCGGAAAGCCCCCTCTTTCCTGGGAATGACCTGGTTGTTAAATATTGTGAGTTATAATTATGGTGATATGTTAATTTTTTTTCAAAGTAAACAATTTGTTATAAAATAATCGGTGATAAAAGTATAGTAATACTCGTGGTTGCATAGTAGCACACGGTATTGATTATTGATGCATACGTAAGAAGTCACTCAGTTATACTCAATTATTACTACAGTAATTGATGCTTCACATCTCTCATATTATTGATTCAATTATTCTCACAGTATCATCTGTAAAAAATGTTATGTTATTAAATCAATAATTGAGACGAAAAAGTTATTTATATTATTATTTATAATATTGACAATGTCTTGAAGTTCTGTCAAGGAGAGGTTAGATAATCTAATTGCGCGCCAATAGAGAGAAATTCTTATCGGAAAGCCCCCTTTTTCCTGGGAATGACCTGGTTGTTAAATATTGTGAGTTATAATATTAATGATGAATAAGTTCGTGTTGATTAAAGATAAAATTGATAGTTCCATTGTATTGGAATTATTAGTGTTAGTGGAAATCGACATTTATTTCGATAATAATTGATGTCTGGAGGTTATATTGACCAATCGAGTAATTAATCGGATAAATGAGCAATTAATTGCTATTAATTCACATTATTATAACTATTTGTTCACATGTGTGTACTATTGATTTACATTATTGTAATATTAGGGGAGTTGGTGCTAGATTGATAATACTTGCATGACTAAGTTAAAAATAGAGGTATAGATGGAGGTACTATACTATAAATCGTATTTTCACATGTCTAGATGTGACGCCCCCAATATAGGTATATGTAACGACCCCAAAATTCATACAATTTAATTCTCGACTTCGGTCGTTAATAATACATTTAACCTCTAATTTTACATCATTAAACGATAATACAACCATTGAAATTTGTGGAATAATTAAAATTTTCTATTACAAACTATCCTCGTTCCCAAAACCTTCAACCTTTACATCTAAATATCTCAGAATCATTTTAATACTACAATAGTTTACATTCGCAAAACAATATTAAAATTCAACATTAATACATTATTCGAAACATTAGACAT
Organism: Panax notoginseng; assembly: GCA_016801055.1. Lineage (NCBI taxonomy): Eukaryota > Viridiplantae > Streptophyta > Magnoliopsida > Apiales > Araliaceae > Panax > Panax notoginseng. The sequence goes on from CM029020.1 coordinate 43,620,848, forward strand.
GGTTTACAAGAATAACAACTTAGCTAGGATATTAAATCTTCATATATCACTTTTGATCCATAACAATCAAGTAGCACATAGCGTTACCTTCAATTCTTGAATCTGCAAAAATGGTTATTTCCAAGAATGAACTCGACAGCTCAGCAAAATCTAACAATTTTCATGCATCACGTAGCACATAATAACATGCTCAACATACAAGAATAATCATAAACAACCATAGCATACATGTTTAGTTCACATAACAACTATAAAGATTGAGTTCCTAACTCAATCAACATTCATAGTTCAATCATCATAGTCATAGATTGACTTTCACATTTCATACTTTTGACATATACAATACATCAAACACTAAAATTTTAAAGTAGTTCATCATCAAGTTCACATAGCAAAAAGGAACTGAAAGACTTGCCTTAACCGGCGTTTTACCAACACGCTAATACTTCGCGTCCTTGCACAACCTACACTGTATGCGAGATTGATAATAAATAAAATCAATACTCAATCTCATGGTCAAATTTATTCTAAGACCTTACTTTATCTTATTATCCTTTATAATATCTTTATAGACATCTAATTGTATTTTATATGCAACTCGGTTTTATTTTCATTTTCATCACCACACATGCTAGACTATCTCACTTGTAGTTTAATGTGCATATACCACACCATTTTATTTTACCAATTTGGTTTCAAAAATGCATATTCAACACATTGTTTACATGTTTAATTTTCCTTCATAAATCAAAAATTTCCCTTTTCGATTTCTTTCCATTATTATTCTTGTATTATCATCTTTTCATACTTAGATATCCAATATTAGCCATTAGTTAGGCACTTTGTATACCAAAGTTTAGAAACACTATTACTTTTAGGCATTTTATCGAGCACGTTATGTGCACACATTAAGTTATCTCAACTCTTGATCTTAAATGGTTAATTATGCATAGAATATGATAACACATATCTATATTCATTACATATGTCAAAACATATTTTTAATCATCAAAATATACCATCACCCAAAATCTTAATTCAAACATAATTATAAAACTCATCTTCACAATTTCTTTAACAAAACGTTGTTTTCGTTTTTAACGTATCTCCTTCGTTACATGTCCGTTTTTGTTCCTTTTTATATAAAATTAACCCTTACTCAGTGTACTACAACCTCATCTAGGCCTTAAAGTCAGACCCTTATCCATCTAAACCAGATTCTGCAATTCATCAACTAGTGTAGAAAATTTTCATTTTCTGGACATCCTTGCTAAACAATTTATTTCGGACAAGATCCGGTCCATAAAATGGCTCAATCTCGCGAGTCTAGCTAGTAAACATCCATATATACAACTTTGCAGTTTTAAGTTTCTTCAGATTCAAAACACACGAATTTATATGAATTTTTCAAAGTCAGAAACCGTAACAGTTTTGATTTTCTAGACAGATTATTTTCCCTTCGGACCAGCCTTACTAAAACAGAGATTGCGAGAAATCTACAAGGAGTTTTCATGTGATTCCACTTTCAGAATATAGCTTACTTCCATATCTTCGATTTGATATAAGGCTCATTTTCTAACTCATTATACCCAAAGAGATATGAATTTCACAAGATATGTCCACAATTACTCAAAACCTACGAATTTTGTTCTTCAAATTTTCTTTCCATTTCATTTTTTTTCTTGAATCCTCTTGTTTGATTCTTGATAGTCCAAGATTAAACCAATACAAACAAATTAAGCATGATCTACTATCCTAGAACATAAATCTACCCAAAAAAAATCAAGAATTAAATAAGAGTTTAGAAGTTACCTTCTTTTAACTTTTTTTTCTTCTTCTTCTAGCTCATCTCAATTCCTCTATCTCTCTAGATTTCTCAATACAACTTCTATAGAACCATTATCCTACATTTTGAAGAACATAAAATATAATTAAAACAAGGAATTTAGATTATAGTCTTATTAGTATGAATTTAAGAGAGAGATGAAGATGATGATGATGGGGCTTGTTTTGTCTTCTCAAAACTTTCCCTTCTTCTTCCTTTTCTTCCTCTTCTTCTTCTCCTACAACTCTCTCTAACTCTCTTCATCTTTCTTTAGTTTGTTTTCTAAAACTAACATACTAACTTGTAGTATATACATATAATATATAATACTAGTAATATATAATATATGTAACTCATAGTAATTATTAGATATACTAATTACTAGTTAATACATAGGTTACACCAATTTGAACTTGAAAAGCCTAAGACCATGTTTGGCAAATACTCATTATTTTAATTAATCAATAGCTTAACATCAATAGATCTCATCAAATTGTCCCATAATTATATTTATTTGTTAATTATAATTTTGTGTAACAATCATCACATAACTCATCTAATTTAATTATCTCAATTAAATTAAAACTATAACATAAAATTATTATATTAATTAAATTAAATACTAAATATTCATTTAATTAATCTGCTACACTTAATTACATTACTCTATAATCAAAACAAAATTTATTTATTTAACTCAATAAATAATTCAATTAAATATTTATATATATTAAAATTAATATATAACATTCTCTTCACATCAATTCACATATTCTATAATATATGACATATACATACTCACACCCAACATAACTCATAAATAATACTTTTGTTTATAAAATTCTTATTTATAATTTCTAAATATCTAGGATGTCACAGTATACAACACCCATTCTGAGTCGCCAAAATACATGGTACAGAAACAACTACATCTTTATTATTACAACATAAGAACTGTGAGTTTAAATACAAATATTGTCATCTAGACAATATCCACACTTAAATAAGTCCTCATTACAATTATTGATACATTATTTCACAAAAATGGTGAGGACTACTAAAATAACTTCTAGAACCATTATTCATACCCCGACTAGTACTCGCTACATTCTCGCCTCCTGAGAAAAATGGAACAAAAAAGAAAAGGGTGAGCTCAACTAGCCTAGTAAAGAACAATATGACTAAGATAATACAAAACAAATTATCGTTAGTCTTCAACAGGAAAAAATCTAATAGAATACAATAGACAACAAGTTTTAAATCAATATTCGCAGCGGAAAATAATAATTCATAGAAGAGTTACGTAGAGAATGAAATCTTTTATTATCTATGAATTTAAAAGTTCATCATCAATATTTTATCACTGTAACATCAATCAATATTCATCTTTGCACTATAAGCCAAAGATATTCATTAGTTGGTCATGTTCATCTAAACATATGTTCATCTTTGCAGTACGGGCCAAAGATATTCATCAGAAATCATTGATCTTTGCACTACAGGCCAAAGATATTCAGTTATATCATCATTTAGGACTCAGGATGATGAAAAATATTTTAAAGAAAACAAATCCAGTGAAACAAAAGAATAAATATTAAGGATTCGTATTTCAGCTATTCCATGTCCAAAAACACCTCATAAGTAATCATAGTGGAGTAAAATTCATGAATGATCAAAATATGGATACAATTAAAGCTAGTATCCATAATAGATATTTTGGACAAAAAGGAAAAAAATTATTTTTCGGTAAACAGTGTCGTATTTGTGAATAGTACCGTATACGTGAATAATGCCGTATACGTGAATAGTAATTCCAACACTAAAAGATAAAAATTTCACTAAAAACATCATCATGCTTCGTGAATAGTACTCGTGAATAGTAACTCGTGAATAGTAACCCATGAATAGTAATCTTGACATGAAAAAGTTCCAAATTTGATAAAAATTTCCAACCAAAATTTCGGCATAATGATATTGAAGAAATAATATCATTTTTGAATAAAATAACATCCCTTACCTCAGCAAGAAAAGTACTTCTAGTTGGAATATCAGATATAGTGCTGAAGGAACTTGCACCGTATAGCAACACTCACAGTATTAACATACTTATAAGAATACGCTCAAAATATCGAGAGAGAAGGAGAGAGAAATCTTTAGTTTCTGGTGTGATTTTCAATTCTAACCTAGGCACCATATTTATAGAAAAATGCTTAGAACACCAAAGCAGAAAATTTAATAAAATATTAATATTATTAAATATTTATCAATCCCACCTAAGACCAACTGACTTCAGCCCATTAATATAACATGTTGAACCCACTAAATTGCCAAAAACGTTTTTCTTTTAAAAATTATTTAAAACTTCAAAATAAATTATTTCGGAACTTCAATAATTCATAATAAATAGCCCTTTTATCAGAAAAATTCGAATCCCACGACTTCTTATAGGAAATTTAATTCTCTACAACTTTGCAGAAGAAAGTTTTTCCAAATTTCAAATAGAAATTGACCGAAATCCACAAATGGACGATTTTACAGGCTATAATCAAATTTCAGTCAAGAAATGGGCCCACAGACATGTTTAACATGTTTTAAACAACTTTTGTAACAAAAATATTCTTCCTTTTCATTTACTCATATCCCACATTCATGTAAAAATATCATCATTATTATATTATAATAATATAATAAAATATTATTTTATCAAAAAAGATAAAATATCGATTTTTAACAATTGTCACTTTAAAAATTTTATCCATCTATATTCACATAAAATGAATATTTTTCTCATCATATAAATCAATAATTAATTATTCACAAATAATATTACAGAATCACAGTACTGGCAACCAGGCCGTTCCCAGGAAAGAGGGGGCTTTCCAATAAGGATTTCTCCTTACTGGCGCGCAATTAGGTGACGAAACCTCTCCTTAGACATAACTTTCTAGACATTGCCAATATTGTTATCTAATAATATTATTCAGATAATATGAATTATTGCTCCAATAATGGAAAATATTATGTAGTGACAATTATTGAAACAACAGTAATATAAAATATCAACGCAGCAATTATTGAATCAATAAAATAAAATACTGAACAGTAATTACTGTAACCATTATTGAGTAGTGTCTTCTTACGTAAGAATCAATAAATGGTGCAATACCGTGTGCTACTGTGCAACAACGCGTATTACTGTGTTTTAACCACCGGGTACTCCAACAGTATTAACGGTAATAACTACACCGTTATTTATAAACAAGTTATACTTGTCGTTTTCTTCATCCAATCGCTTTCGGTTATGGGGCCCACAAAAGACTGCGTCGTCGTACGAATTTTCCCCGACAGCAAGAATATTCCACGACCAAACGAATATTCCCCGACAACAATGAATATTTTATAACCACTTGCTTATTTGAAATATTTGCGTATTTTACCCATAACTAATCACATTAATCAAATCAACCCTTACTATTTCAAAATAATAAATAGAGGAAATTAAATTTTATTTATTAATAATTTGGGGTCTTACAACCTCCCCTCCTTATGAAATTTCGTCCTCGAAATTGACGTACGTACCTGGTGTTTCGAACAGATGAGGATACCTCGCTTTCATTTCCGTTTTCAACTCCCAGGTCATTTTCTCAATATCATGGTTTCTCCACAAAACTTTAACTTGTGGTATAACCTTCGTGCGTAGGACATGCTCCTTCCTATCCAAGATCTTGACATGTACCTCTTCGTACGTTAAGTCTTCGGCTATCTCATCCTGTTCTAACTCAATAACGTGGTTTGGGTCTTTCACATATTTACGTAGCACAGATATATGAAAAATATTATGAACACGAGACATACTTGGAGGTAACGCGAATCTATAGGCCACATTTCCTACTCGGTCAAGAATTTGAAATGGACCAATAAATCGTGGATTGAGCTTTCCTCTCTTCCCAAATCTTGTAACTCCTTTCCATGGAGCCACACGCAATAATACATGATCCCCAATGTAAAATTTCACGCCCTTTCGATGAAGATCCGCATAACTCTTTTATCGATCCTGTGCCGTTTGTATACGTTATCGAATCGTTTGGATCTTTTCCGTAGTTATACGTACCAACTCGGGTCCCAACAACGTTGCTTCTCCCACCTCATCCCAACATACTGGAGAGCGGCACTTTCGTCCATACAATGCTTCAAATGGAGCCACACCTGTACTTGCCTGATAACTGTTATTGTAGGAGAATTCCACCAATGGTAGGTACTTATCCCAACTCCCTTTGAAATCTAGGACACAAAGTCTTAATAGATCTTCAAGAGTTTGAATAGTCCTCTCTGATTGCCCGTCTATTTGAGGATGGTATGCCGAACTGAACCGTAAATTCGTGCCCATAGCTTTTTGCAAGCTAACCCAAAATCTTGAAGTAAATCTTGGGTCACGATCCAAAACTATGGATACTGGCATGCCATGCAGTCTCACAATCTCATCTACATATATACGAGCAAGACGTTCAAGGGAATAAGTCTCCCGTATCGGCAAGAAATGAGCAGACGTGGTTAATCTATCAACAATAACCCAAATAGCATTTATGCCTTAAGAAACCGTGGGAAGACCCATAACGAAATCCATGGTAATGTGTTCCCACTTCCATTTTGGAATCTCAAGTGGTTGCAATGGACCCTTTGGCACTTGATGCTCCGCCTTTACACGTTGACAAGTTAAACACCTCGAGATAAACTTTGTAATCTCTCTCTTCATATTGTTCCACCAAAATGTACGTTGAAGATCACGATACATTTTGGTACTTCTAGGATGGATTGCAAATGGTGTATTGTGTGCTTCCATCATGATCTTGTACTTTAAATCAGAATCGTTAAGAACACAATGTCTGGAGTGGACTTGAAGTATTCCTTCTTCATCGATTCTTGCTTTTGGAATAGCACCTTCTTGCACTTTCTTCTTCATACGCATCAGCTCCAGGTCTGTGGCTTGAGCAACTTTAACTTTATCGATTAAAGTTGGTTCTATACGTATACTTGACATCATCGCACTCGTTCCTGCATATGATCTTCTACTCAACGCTTCAGCTACCATGTTTACTTTTCCAAGATGGTATTGAATAGTGTGGTCGTAATCTTTCAACAGCTCGAGCCAACGTCGTTGCCGCATGTTGAGTTCTTTTTGAGTGAAGAAATATTTAAGGCTTTTATGGTCTGAATATATCTCCACTTTCTCCCCATATAGATAGTGCCTCCAGATCTTTAGCGCGAAAACGACTGTTGCCAACTCTAGATCATGAGTAGGATAATTCCTCTCATATTCTTTAAGTTGTCGCGAGGCATAGGCTATAACTTTCCCACGTTGCATGAGAACACATACTAGCCCTTTGCTTAAAGCATCGCTGTAGATAACAAATCCATCCGAACCAGATGGTATGGTCAAAACAGGTGCCGAAATGAGTCTCCTCTTAAGCTCTTGAAAACTCTTCTCGCATTCCTCACTCTATACGAATTTGATATCTTTCCGAGTCAGCTGAGTTAACGGGGTAGCGATTCGAGCAAACCCTTCCACGAATCTCCGATAATAACCAGCTAAGCCCAGAAAGCTACGTACTTCGGTCACCGTCTTTGGTTGCTCCCAACTTTGTATTGCTTCAATCTTCGCCGGGTCAACAAATACTCCATGTTTTGACACCACGTGCCCTAGGAATGCTACTTCCTCAAGCCAGAACTCGCATTTCTTCAACTTAGCATATAACTTGTTTTCACGCAGCCTTTGGAGTACCAGCTTCAAATGGTGCTCATGATCTTCACGGCTTTTGGAATATATGAGGTTGTCATCAATAAAGACAACAACGAACTGATCCAAATAATCCTTGAATACTCGGTTCATCATATCCATGAAAGCCGCAGGAGCATTAGTCAATCCAAAAGACATGACTAGGAATTCATAATGCCCGTACCGAGTTCTGAAGGCAATCTTTGGAATATCCTCTGTTTTAACCTTCAGCTGATGATATCCAGAACGAAGATCGATCTTTGAAAAGAATTGTGCTCCATGTAACTGGTCAAACAGGTCATCAATACGAGGTAACGGATACCAATTCTTGATAGTGACATGGTTTAATTCCCGGTAATCAATATAAAGTCGCATACTCCCGTCTTTCTTCTTTACAAATAAAACAGGAGCACCCCAAGGAGATGTACTAGGACAAATGAAACTGATGTCCAACAACTCCTATAATTGGACCTTTAACTCCTGAAGTTCAATAGGAGCCATTCGATATGGGGTTTTAGAAATGGGCTTTGTACTAGGTTCAAAATCAATAAAGAATTCAACTTCACGTTCTGGGGGTAGACCGGGAAGTTCTTTAGGAAATACATCAGGAAAGTCAATAACAACAGGAATATTATTCGAATATGACGTGTCTTTATTCAAATCCATAACATGGGCTAAGAAAGCTTGACATCCGTTTTTTAATAAACGAATAGCTTTATGACTTGATATAACAGTGATTGATTTTAATGGCTTAGTTATTTGAATTCGCACAACAGGTTGGTTAAGAATATGAAAACTAACAACCTTACGAAAATAATCAATTTTGGCATAATGAGTAGTTAACCAATCAATCTCTAAAATCACATCAAAAGCAAGTATCTTTAAAGAGATAAGGTCAACAGGTAAGGTGATGGTGCCAATTTGGATCAAACAAGATTTATAAACAGTGGATGTGATGAAAGTTTCTCCTAACGGAGTCTCCACAGATAAATCAAAGTCTAACTTCTCCGGAGTCAAGTTTAAACGTTGACCATAAGCAGGAGAAATAAATGAATGAGTAGCACCGGTATCTAGCAAGGTATAAACTTCGCATAAATTTATGATTAGCTTACCCGTGATCACCTCGTTTGAGTTCCTCGCATGTTGACCAGTCACAACAAACGCTCTTCCAGGAACCATTGACTTTGACTTTTTCTGGGACAGCTTTTTGAGTCACCATCCCCGCTGGACTTGGCTTCGCTACAGTGCAATCTCGAATGCTATGTCCTTCCTTTCCACAATTATAACATATCTTAAACTGTTGTGGCCAGTTTGGGCTGATATGTCCTTCTTTTTCGCACTTATAGCATATAACCGGTGGTCGTTCTCCTCTCTTGGAACCAATTGATGCTGGTGCTGACATCTTCGTATTGTCATTGTTGAATCTCCTCTTTTTAAAATCTCCTCCCGACTCGCTTCTTCTATTTTCATAGCCACGATTACCACCAGAGTGGTTGCCGTTCTTATCTGTATTTTTCTTTCTCCGCTGGTTATCATTGTTCTGATGACTGCTATCACCGACATGATCCTGGTTGCGGTACCTCGGTTGACCGTACTCGTTATCTCGCTCTAATAATTGATCCCTATTGACAACATCTGAATAGAGAGAAAATTTATGAGAAATGAGATATTGACGTATGCCGGGTTTCAAACCTCTCAGAAACATCCGCGTCATACGTTCCTCATTCTCCACCAAATGAGGTGCAAACCTGGACAACTCTGCAAACTTCACCTCGTACTGGGACACCGTCATGTTATTCTGCTCCAATCTAATAAACTCTACCTCCTTCATATGACGAATACTTTCAGGAAAGTACTTGTCATTGAACAGTTTCTGAAATGTCTTCCAAGACATGCTGAGTGCGGCTGGATGGGTACGCTTCACAGACTCCCACCAGTAGTCTGCCTCGCCACGGAACATAAAGGTGGCAAATAGAACCTTCGGTTCCTCCGTGCATCCCAAGACATCGAATATCTTGGTAATTTGCTTGACCCACGTTTCCGCCATGATCGGATCCGGCTTTCTCTTAAATTCTGGTGGTCCCAATTCTTTGAACTGCTTGGCTGTGACAAACCGTGAATTGCTATCATTTCCTCCTGTATTTTGAACACGAGTCTCCCTCGTCTAGTTTTGCATGAATTGTAAAAAGCTTCTAAACATCCCATCGTTCATCATCTGCTCATTGGTGTTGTTCACAGGAGGAACATTGCCAGCCTGTTGCACGTTCTCCTCGTTGGAGAGTACAGACGTCTCCACGGTTTCATTTACTCTACTGTTAACATTCTCAGTCGACAGTCTCAATACTGCCATAAAACAAGGGTTAATTTAACAAATTAACATATCACATAATATCCCTATATTATAACTGACCAACAAATAAGCTTAGGTAGGACACACTAGCGAAGAATTTACTCGTCTCTCCCCTACTAGTTATATTCCCCGATCTCCGCCAGAGATCATATTCCTAAGCTCTGATACCAACTGTGACGCCCCCAAAATAGGTATACAACACCCATTCTGAGTCGCCAAAATACATGGTACAGAAACAACTACATCTTTATTATTACAACATAAGAACTATGAGTTTAAATACAAATATTGTCATCTAGACAATATCCACACTCAAATAAGTTCTCATTACAATTATTGATACATTATTTCACAAAAATGGTGAGGACTACTAAAATAACTTCTAGAACCATCATTCCATACCCCGACTAGTACTCGCTACATTCTCGCCTCCTGAGAAAAATGGAACAAAAAGGAAAAGGGTGAGCTCAACTAGCCCAGTAAAGAACATTATAACTAAGATAATACAGAACAAATTATCGTTAGTCTTCAACAGGAAAAAATCTAATAGAATACAATAGACAACAAGTTTTAAATCAATATTCACAACGGAAAATAATAATTCATAGAAGAGTTACGTAGAGAATGAAATCTACTATTATCTATGAATTTAAAAGTCCATCATCAATATTTTATCCCTGTAACATCAATCAATATTCATCTTTGCACTTCAAGCCAAAGATATTCATTAGTTGGTCATGTTCATCTAAACACATGTTCATCTTTGCACTACGGGCCAAAGATATTCATCAGAAATCATTCATCTTTGCACTATAGGCCAACGATATTCAGTTATATCATCATTTAGGACTGAGGATGATGAAAAATATTTTAAAGAAAACGAATCCAGTGAAACAAAAGAATAAATATTAAGGATTCGTATTTCAGCTATTTCATATCCAAAAATACCTCATAAGTAATCATAGTGGAGTAAAATTTAAGAATGATCAAAACATGGATACAGTCAAAGCTAGTATCCATACTAGATAATTTGGACAAAAAGAAAAAAAAATTATTTTTCGGTAAATAGTGCCGTATTTGTGAATAGTGCCATATACGTGAATAATGCCGTATACGTGAATAGTAATTTCGACACTAAAAGATAGACATTTCACAAAAAACATCTTCATGCTTCGTGAATAGTACTCATGAATAGTAACTCGTGAATAATTACTCGTGAATAGTAACTCATGAATAGTAACTCATGAATAGTAACCCCGACATGAAAAAGTTCCAAATTTTATAAAAATTTCCAACCAATATTTCGGCATAATGATATTGAAGAAATAATATCATTTTCGAATAAAATAACATCCCTTACCTCAGCAAGAATAATACTTCTAGTTGGAATATCAGATATAGTGCTGAAGGAGCTTGCACCGTATAGCAACACTCACAGTATTAAAATACTCACAAGAATACGCTCAAAATATTGAGAGAGAAAGAGAGAGAAATCTTTAGTTTCTGGTGTGATTTTCAATTCTAACCTAAGCACCCTATTTATAGGAAAATGCTTAGAACACCAAAGTTGAAAATTTAATAAAATATTAAATATTATTAAAAATTTGTCACGCCCACCCAAGACCAACTGACTTCAGCCCATTAATATCACATGTTGAGCCCACTAAATTGCCAAAAATGTTATCTTTTAAAAATTATTTAAAACTTCAAAATAAATTATTTCGGAACTTCAATAATTCATAATAAACAGCCCTTTTATCAGAAAAATTCGAATCTAGCGAATTTTTATAGGAAATTCAATTCTCTACAACTTTACAGAAGAAAGTTTTTCCAAATTCCAAACAGAAATTTACCGAAATCTACAAACAGACGATTTTACAGGCTATAATTAAATTTCAGCCAAGAAATGGGCCCACAGACATGTTAAACATGTTTTAAACAACTTTTGTAATAAAAATACTCTTCCTCCTCATTTACTCATATATCCCATATTTATTGTAAAAATATCATCATTATTATTGTAGACACTCGAAATTTTCTGTACTACTGACACTAACATTGCAAGAAGGCAGATTCGTCTTTTATGAGAAAAACCTGAAAGACAATCCACAACCATACCGGATACTACCGGAGGTTCAGCATCAACCCCAGATCGTAATCTGGGAGTAATCGTTCCAATCTTGGAGAACCCCGAGGCATGCAGATCAATACCGGAACACACACCGGAGAAGACCGATTAATCTTGGAGATAACCCCGAGGTATCCAGTCTCAGCCCTAAACATGGGAATAGCCTCCAACCTTGGTGATAGCCCCAAGAAAAGCAATTTCAGCATTAACCCCGGAAATGCTTGTTACAAGTGCAACCAACTTCATTCTCGGCACTCACAACGAGATACACTGTATCAGCCCGGCGATGACATCGGGAAGATAGACACACCTCAAAGATGACAATGAGGACTTTCAACCAATTACAGCAGTCCAATCCCAGCGAAGCTGAGCAACGTTTGCTATATCGACCCGACCCGGCAATAACACCGATAAGGGGCAACATCGTCATCTGACCAACACGATGCCACGCCAAGTCGTCTCAACACATCTACGCAACAATGGCCCACAAGGCTAACCAATCTCGAGTTGCTATTGTGCGGGGTAACGGATGAAAGTTAAAGCTTGAAGACCGGAGGGCACCGTCCCATCTTCAAAGACTTCGTACAAACTCTAATCCCATGCCATCGTACAAACTCTCGTCAACGGCGGTCTAAAATAGGTCTTGTATACCTCAAACGGATGCCCAGATTGCACTTCAGAAAAACTGAGTGGACATTACAATGCCCGCGTGCACGTACTTCGAGACGACCCGACCCGACCAAACCGGGCCGACCCGACCCGCCTCTGGTACACCTGCGGCTGAGCCTCTGGTACACCTGTGGCACCTTCTGCCTATAAATAAGAGGCTTGGGGTGCTAATTTTTAAGAGAAAAAAGACGGGGAAGCCCTGCAGAATTCGCTCTACACTTGCCATACAGTGTATTTTCCCAATTTAAACACCTGTGAGCTCATATACAGCCCTCTTTTGTACCTACAAAAGCCAGTGTTTACCCACTTTAAAGATATAGAAGCCTTTTTTAGCAGTCAGCTGTAAGCCTTCTCACACACTTTAGAGTCTTTCTCTTCATCTTTGCACACACCCTTCTACACGTTGAGAGTCGTGTTGCTTGCTTTTGCCCGGACTTCGGTCCGTGATTTCATTTCAGTCTATATGTATATATATATATATATATATATATATATATATATATATATATATATATATATATATATATATATCTTATATATATTTACATATATATTGACTAACATTACCGAGTTATGCCTCGGCTGAGCCTAGACTTCGGTCTGGAGAGTTTATTGCTTTAATATATATATATATATATATATATATATATATATATATATATATATATATATTAAATGTGTGTCGGACTTTGTTCGATGAGCCTAAACTTCGGTTTGGTGCGTTTAATTGCTTTCTTATATATATATATACTTATATATATAAACTGTGGTCGAACTCCGTTCGATGAGCCTGGATTTTACATCCGGTGCGTTTACTCGCTTTTATATATATATATATATATATATATATATATATATATATATATATATATATATATATATATATATATATATTTATATTTCGTCCCACCTGGAGTTTACTTCGTGGTGTTTGACCATTTTTACAGTTTTATCTACGTTTTGTCACGCCTGGAGTTTCCTCCGTGGCGGTTGATGGCTTTTAACAGTTTTCTTTACATTTCTGATCCTCCATAGAGGTTCTTCGTGGTTGGTGATCATGTATATATATATATATATATATATATATATATATATATATATATATATATATATATTTACGGCTTTTATATATATACCTACTTACTGCTTTCATACAAATTGCGGTATCATGTGAGCCTAGGAATCACGTGATCACAGATTCATCCCATTGGATCTAGATTCGGTTCCCGTGATGGACATTTTCAGCTGTAAGCAGCTTGTAAATTATTCTGCGGTGTCTGAATTTCCTCAGATGGTTTCCATACCCACGAGGAAGTCGGCATTATTTTATACATTATTTTTGTACGGATGCTTCGCAGCCGTCACATAAAATCAACCAAGCCGCGCATTTAATAAAATGTGAGTACAAAAGGCCTCAATTACTATTGAGCGACAGGGTTTGAAAAAATCTCTTTTATAAAACATCATTGTCATATCTTTCTAAAATTGAATTTTTACATAAATTCAAACCCTACGTATATAGGTGCGAACGAGGCCTCGTACCACTTTCAAATAACAGCACATTGACTCACACACACACACACACACATTCAGATAATAGTTTCTTGAAAAGAGGCGGTCACCGTGGTAACACGGATGTCAGGGGGTGCCTAACACTTTCCCCCCGCATAACCAAGTCCCCGGACCCTAAATGAATCTCGGTTTCAACGACCCGTATAGCAGTGTCACATCACTGGGTCAATGTGCAAACATTTTCTCGGTTATGTTGGTACAACCATTTAAAAAACTAACTGGCGACTTTTAACAGTCCATCGTCGACATTATACATGTCGGACCTTTTTCACTTGTTTTTTCAAACAAATCTCACCTAAAATGAGAACACCAAAAAATAAGTAACGGAAAGGGACATCTAAAAATCCCGACGTTGACAATTATATTATAATAATATAATAAAATATTATTTTATCAGAAAAGAAAAAATATCAATTTTTAACAATTGTCACTTTAAAATTTTTCTCCATCTATATCCACATAAAATGAATATTTTTCTCATCATATAAATCAATAAATAATTATTCACAAATAATATTACAGAATCACAGTACTGGCAACCAGGCCGTTCCCAGGAAAGAGGGGGCTTTCCAATAAGGATTTCTCCTTACTGGCGCGCAATTAGGTGACCAAACCTCTCCTTAGACAGAACTTTCTAGACATTTCCAATAACGTTATCTAATAATATTATTCAGATAATATGAATTATTGCTCCGATAATGGAAAATACTGTGTAGTGACAATTATTGAAACAACAGTAATATAAAATATCAACGCAGCAATTATTGAATCAATAAAATAAAATACTGAACAGTAATTACTGTAACCATTATTGAGTAGTGCCTTCTTACGTAAGAATCAATAATTGGTGCAATACCGTGTGCTACTGTGCAACAACACGTATTACTGTGTTTTAACCACCGGGTACTCCAACAATATTAACGGTAACAACTACGCCGTTATTTATAAACAACTTATACTTGTCATTTTTTTCATCCAATCGCTTTCTGTTATGGGACCCACAAAAGAATGCGCCGTCGTACGAATATTCCCCGACAGCAAGAATATTTCACGACCAAACGAATATTTTTCGACAACAATGAATATTTTATAACCACTTGCTTATTTAAAATATTTACGTATTTTACCAATAACTAACCACATTAATTAAATCAACCCTTACTATTTCAAAATAGTAAATAGAGAAAATTAAATTTCATTTATTAATAATTTGGGGTCTTATACTAGAACTATTGATTCACATGATTTACCGTTGATTCACATGATTTACTATTAGGGATGGTGGTGCAAGTTTGATAATACTTGTAGGACTAAATTAAGAATAAAAGAAAAGAGGAAGGTATTATACTGTAATATTTTGAGCCCCAAAACGTGCAATTATCGAAACTATATTTTTCTATAAATAGAAGCTCATTCCTTCATTATTTTTCACCAATTCACTAAAGCTATAGAGTAATTATTATAGAGAGAAATTATAGAGAGAAATAAGAAGAGAAGTCTGCTACCTCACTATTTCAGTATCCAGTTTTCTTTTAAGGTAAGTGATATTATTTCTTTTGTATTCATGAAGAGAGCTATTGTTATTCCATTTCTTATAATTCTATTGGAATAACCTGTATACGCGGACTACCGTATACATGGTGAAATTCTTCTTTTATTCTATTTTTTATTATTATGTTGGAATAACCTGTCTATGCGAAGTACCGCATACATGGTGAAATTTTTCTGTTATTCCATTCTTTATTATTCTGTTAGAATATCCTGTCTGTGCGGATTACGCATGACCTGGTTCCATTCTTTATTATTCTGTTAGAATATCCTGTCTGTGTGAATTACGCATGACCTGGTTCCATTCTTTATTATTTTGTTGGAATAACCTGTCTGTGCAGATTACGCATGACCTGGTTTCATTATTTATTATTTTGTTGGAATAACCTGTTTGTGCGGTCTATTGCATGCATGGTGAATTCTTCTGTTATTCCATTCTTTATTATTCTATTGGAATAACATGTCTGTGTGGACTACCGCATGCGTGGTGAATGATCCTTCGTATTCATTCTTTATTAGATTGTGGAAATGATCTGTCTACGTGGATTACCGCATGGCGGATGAAAATCTATTTGCAGTTTCGTATATTCTATTATACTCGTATGAGATATCATTTCTTTTGTACTCGTCATGAAATATCATTTTATTTGGTATTATTTGTTATAAGTTACTATTCACGGGTTACTATTCACCCGATTACTATTCACTCTAGTATTATTCACTCGGGTATTCGGGGCACTTTTCATGTCGGACAACTATTCATGAGTTACCATTCACAGGTTACTATTCACCCAAATTACTATTCACGAGAATATTATTCACTCGGGTATTTGGAGTACTTTTCATGTCGGGGTACTATTCACGAGGTACTGTTTCGAAGTACTATTCATAGGGTACTATTAACGGTGTATTATTCACCCAAAAAATATATTTCTTTTCTATCAAAATTATTTTTGGTACATGAATATTATTCTTGAATTTTACTCCACAAAGTAGTATCATGTTGACAATTTGGATATTTTTAAACTCTGGATAAATTAAAGTCTTTAATATTTATCCTTGATTTCGTTTGATTAATGCTTATATCATTGTCATTATCCTCATGCTTATATTGTGATGAAAGTCATCTTTGGCTTACGGTATAGATGGACTGTTGATTATTAGTTTTATAGTTGTATATCTTTGGCTTACGTGCAAAGATGGACAGGTGTATAACATGATCATAACCACTGGTGATAATAACGAATATCCTTGGCCCGTAGTGCATGGATAATTCGATGATGTGATTGGCAGGATCATAACCATTAGTTAACTGTTGAATGTCTTTGGCCGTAGTGCACTGACAGACAATTGATTGGTATGATCATGAGCATTGGTTTTATAGTTGAATATCTTTGGCCCGTAGTGCAAAGGTAGACAACTGATTGGTATGATCATTGTTATTACATTTGAATATCTTTAGCCTTTGGGGTAAGGATATTGAGTAAACGTTCTATTAAGCCTTTGTGGCAAGGAGAATTGTTCATTTACATGATTATAAATATGAATTCTGAATTTAACTATAATCTTTGGTGGTTTAGGTGAAGGAAGGTGATGATAGTTCTTTTTGTCTTGGGTATAACAAAGAACTGTTGATAGGTATTACAGCGATAAAATTGATGATAAACTTTTAAATCATAGAAGATAGTAGATATCATGCTCTACTTGACTCTTTTAATGGATTGCTTGTTCTGATGCAGTTGTTAATCTAAAACTTGTTGTCTATTATATTCTATCAGTTGTTATGCTGTTGAAGGCTAAGGATAATTTTTTCTTCATTACCTTAGTCATAATATTTCTTACTAGGCTAGTTGAGCTCACCGTTTTCTTTCATTGTTCTCTTCAGGAAATGAGAATATAGCTGGGACGAGCTGGGGAATGGAGTGACGGTCTAGATGTTGTATTAGTAGTCCTCACCATTCTGTGAAATAGTGTGATAATAAATGAGGACTTATTTTGAGTTTGAATACTGTCTAGAAGACAATTTTCTTGTTTAAAATTCTCAGATATGTTTTGTCGTATGTTACATGACAGTTGTATAATTAAGTTTTTCTTTGTATTCTGTACCATGTATCTGGCGACCCAAGATCGGTGATGTATACTTGTTTTGGGGGCGTCACAGTTGGTATCAAAGCTTAGGGATATGATCTCTGCTGAGATGTGAGACAAGAACTAGGAGGGGAGAGACGGGGAATTCCTTCGCTAGAATGACCTACCTAAGTTTACTTGTTATTTAATTGGTCGGTCAGAATATAGAGATAATAAGTGGCATGTCAATTAACCCTTATTTTGAAACTATATTCTAGAATGATATCTGAAATACAGGAGATGAGAAATGGTAAAATCATGATAGAGAGGAAATAACCAGGAAGGTACAATCCGAAAAGAAAGCAAGGTATTCTCATCTCTTCGAATATCAGGTATGTACGTAAATTTTGAGGGCGAAATTTCATAAGGAGGGGAGATTGCGAGAACCCAAATTTTATGAAATTAAAGTATTCAATTTTCTTATAATTATTCTATTTAGTAAAGGGTTAAATTGATAAAAGGTTAAAGTTAAGGGTGATATGTGAAATTTTTTTTAAAGTAAACAATTTGTTATAAAAGAATCAGTGATGAAAGTATAGTAATACTCATGGTTACATAGTAGCACACGGTATTGATTATTGATGCATACGTAAGAAGTCAGTCAGTTATACTCAATTATTGCTATAGTAATTAATGCATCATATCTCTCATATTATTGATTCAATTATTGTCACAGTATCATCTGCATAAAATGTTATGTTATTAAATCAATAATTGAGACAAAAAAGTTATTCATATTATTATTTGCAATATTGACAATGTCTAGAAGTTCTGTTAAGGAGAGGTTAGATAATCTAATTGCGCGCCAATAGGGAGAAATCCTTATCGGAAAGCCCCTTCTTTCCTGGGAACGACCTGATTGTTAAATATTGTGAGTTATAATATTAATGATGAATAAGTTCGGGTTGATTAAAGATGAAATTGATAGTTCCATTGTGTTCGAATTATTAGTGTTAGTGAAAATCGACATTTATTTCGTTAATAATTGATGTCTGGAGGTTATATTGACCAAACGGGTAATTAATCAGATAAATGAGCAATTAATTGCTATTAATTCACATGATTATAACTATTTGTTCATATGGGTGTACTATTGATTCACATTCTTGTACTATTAAGGGAGTTGGTGCAAGATTGATAATACTTGCATGACTAAGTTAAAAATAGAGGTATAGATGGAGGTACTATACTGTAAATCGTATTTTCACAAGTTTATAACTATTGATTCACATGATTTACTATTGATTCACATGATTTACTATTAGGGGAGGTGGCACAAGTTTGATAATACTTACAAGACTAAATTAAAAATGAAGAAAAAGAGGAATGTATTATACTGTAATATTTCGAGCCCCAAAACATACAATTATCGAAATTATATTTTCCAATAAATAGAAGCTCATTCCTTCATTATTTTTCACCAATTCACTAAAGCTATAGAGCAATTATTATAGAGAGAAATTATGGAGAGAAAGAATAAGAGAAGTCTGCTACCTCACTATTCCAGTATCCAGTCTTCTTTGAGGTAAGAGATATTATTATTATAGTAAGGGATATTATTATTATAGTAAGGGATATTATTTCTTTCGTATTCATGAAGAGAGCTATGGTTATTTCATTCCTTATTATTTTGTTGGAATAACTTGTATACGCGGACTACCGTATACATGGTAAAATTCTTCTGTTATTACATTCTTTATTATTATATTGGAATAACTTTTCTATGGGAAGTACCACATACATGGTGAAATTCTTCTGTTATTCCATTCTTTATTATTATGTTGGAATAACATGTCTATGCGAAGTATCACATACATGGTGAAATTCTTTTGTTATTTCATTCTTTATTATTCTGTTTGAATATCCTATCTGTGCGAATTACGCATGACTTGGTCCCATTCTTTATTATTCTGTTGGAATATCCTGTCTGTACTGATTACGCATGACATGGTTCCATTCTTTATTATTCTGTTGGAATAACCTGTCTGTGCGGATTACGCATGACCTAGTTCAATTATTTATTATTCTGTTGGAATAACCTGTCTGTGCGGTCTCTCACATGCATGGTAATATCTTCTATTTTTCCATTCTTTATTATTTTGTTGGAATAACATGTCTGTGTGGACTACCTCATGCATTGTGAATGATCTTTCGTATTCATTCCTTATTAAATTGTGGAAATAATCTGTCTACGTGGATTACTGCATAGCGGGTGAAAATCCATTTACAGTTTCGTATATTCTATTATACTCGTATGAGATACCATTTCTTTTGTACTCGTCATGAAATATCATTTTATTTGTTATTTTTCTGTTACGAGTTACTATTCATAAGTTACTATTCACTCGATTACTATTCACTCTAGTATTATTCACTCGGGTATCCAGGACACTTTTCATGCCAGAGTACTATTCACGAGTTACTATTCACAGGTTACTATTCACCCAAATTACTATTCACCCGAATATTATTCACTTGGGTATTTGGAGTACTTTTTATGTCGGGATACTATTCACGAGGTACTAATCCTGAAGTACTATTCATAAGATACTATTCACCGGGTACTATTCACCCGAAAAATATATTTCTTTTCTATCCAAGTTATTTTTGGTACACGAATATTATTCTTAAATTTTACTCCACAAAGCAGTATCATGTTGACAATTTGGATATTTTTAAACTCTGGATAAATTAAAGTATTTAATATTTATCCTTGATTTCGTTTGGTTAATGCTTATATAATTGTCATCATCCTCATGCTTATATTTTGATGAAAGTCATCTTTGGCATACATGCATAGATGGACTGTTGATTATTGGTTTTATAGTTGTATATCTTTGGCTTACGTGCAAAGATGGACATGTGTATAACATGATCATAACCACTAGTGATAATAACGAATATCCTTGGCCCGTAGTGTATGGATAATTCGATGATGTGATTGGCAGGATCATGACCATTAGTTAACAATTGAATGTCTTTGGCCGTAGTGCACTGACAAACAATTGATTGGTATGATCACGACCATTGGTTTTATAGTTGACTATCTTTGGCCCGTAGTGCAAAGGTAGACAACTGATTGGTATGATCATTGTTAATACATTTGAATATCTTTAGCCTTTGGGGTAAGGATATTGAGTAAACGTTCTATTAAGCCTTTGTGGCAAGGAGAAACTGTTGATTTACATAATTATAAATATGAATTATGGATTTTGTGACACCCCAAAATCCGGGTTACCTGACCCCCGAGTTTGGTGTTCACGATCCACAATATATATAACATTTAACTACCCATTTAATTATAAATAGTAATACATATCACATTAACATATGTTGTTAATACATTAGTCCCAGGTTTGCTAACCTTAACATTACAAACAGACCCCTTAGATATATAACAAGGGTTTACAAGCAACATAATAACTATGCTTATTATAACTACTCCAGCATTTTGCCTTTATCCTTCACAGCATCTTCTACAACTTCTTCCCTAACTGAAAAGTTTTATTTAGCAAGGGTGAGCAATAAATTTGTCCCGCAAGTTAAGATATACAATAAATGTATATGTATCAGAATAATAGATTATTTATTTTGATAGAATGACACTAAAGTTCGGAGAACTTTGAAATAGCTGAATAAATCGTTAATCAATAACAAGTTTTCTCGTATTCTAGGCAACACAATAATATGATAATGAAATAGTACAACGCTTTCAAAGTTTCTACGATATTCTATTGAATAATCAAAAATCAATTCTACGCAATAACAAAGTGGAAAAATTTCCAGATTTATTCTGAGTGATCACACTAGATCTTAGAACTTCTACTTTCTCGGGTATCTATCAGAGATTTACTTTGATACATACGCAGGCGTATCAGATAACCATAAAGATTAAATCATACCCCTCTGCAAGTATAACAAGTGATCAGCTTTATTATACCCTATATTATGCATAATACTTTACAGTGCGCAATGGCCGAATTTACGACCTAAAATGTTCCCTTTATATAAAAGATTGTTCTTCTCAGAATCAAGATTTTGATTTAAAAACGAAATGCAAGGATTTCAATATCTAATCACTTCTCTTCTCTTCTCAAACCTATCAGGTTTTAGATCTAGCCGATACAATTGGCATTGATCTATCAATAATAATTAAATTCTCTTCTCTTCTCTTCTCGAACCTATCAAGTTCTAACAAATGTTCGTCTAGCCAGAATAATTAGCTAAGACATTTCTCAATATAATTTGACAATAAACAGGAATTATCTGTACTGTCAATTCTATCTTCTGCGAATATGAATATTCAACAACAGTTATTCTACAAATATATATTCTCCGAATTAGTAATTCAATTTGAATTACTAATCATGCACTAACTGTGAATAATCAACAATAAATTTCCTAGGTATGGTATAATTAGCAATAATTAACCACTATAATATTTGAATGAATATAGCTCAAGGTTGAGTTAGAAAACTTGTCTTCCGCGTTGATTACAGCTACACAATAAATGTATCTGCGTTCGTAAGACCTATAACTAATAATATCGGTCTCACAATTAGCACAATAATTCACAACACATAATACTGTAATCTATAGTCAAACTTCTCCTAGGCACATTACCACATAATCACATTAGTGTTTATAACCTATATAAACACTAATCAAGTCTAATTATTTCGGTCTGGTTGGACTTCGGTCCATTCTCGGTGTCCTGGTCACCCTATCCGATAATTAACACACTTGTTGTCAATTAAACTTAATTTCTATGCTTCAATATTATTTTAGATAATTCAAATATCATTTATAATATTTTTTGGAAGCTTTTAATAATTTATAAACAAACATTATAATTTATAATAATTTTTCAAACACTTAAATCATTTTTAAATGATTTAATTATCAAATAATCTTATCATTATTAATATTTAATAATATAAAAA
Source organism: Panax notoginseng (assembly GCA_016801055.1). NCBI lineage: Eukaryota > Viridiplantae > Streptophyta > Magnoliopsida > Apiales > Araliaceae > Panax > Panax notoginseng. The sequence continues at coordinate 43,643,783 of CM029020.1, forward strand.
TATTAATAACATACTTGTCAAAATATTAAAGTTATTATTAATAACTTAAAATATTTTTAAATCATCAATATTCTACTTAAATGATTTTTAAAGTAACTAAAATTATTTTTATGAATTTTGGGGTCGTTACAGTTGGTATCAAAGCTGTAGGTTATAAACCTTAGGTAAAAGTAACCTAGGCTATAACCTAAGAAAATAAAGGAGAAGATGATAAAGAAGTTAAGAATCAAAAAGTTATATTTAAGTATGGTACAATTGTACTCTTTAATAGTTGATGTATGGTATCTGGGGTAAACGATTCCTTTATAGAGCGGAGGTATATACGAACTAGCAACTTGAAACCTAGTTTGTTGGTTGTTTATGGGAAACCACTCACTGTACCATATTAAAACTATTAGAGACTCGATGTGTACCAAGTATAGAAAGTGGATACGTATGATGAAAATGTGAAACTCGAATGGAATGTTGAGTAATGTAAACGAAGTTAGAAATTCTTAACGAAATAATTGTTTTATAAACAAGAGAATTCAAAGAAGAATCTTAAAGAAATATAAAGATAAGATATGGGAGTTGCCTAACTCCAGTAGCCAAGATAACGAATAATGATGAATACACAAAATCTGGAAGATTAAAAGCATAAACAAAATCGTAAATGATGAAAAAGGAAACAAAGATGATCGTAAAACAACATAATCACGAGTTAAGAAAAGAATTTTAAGGGAGATGATTATAGAATAAGATCACGACGTGATTTGTTTAAATTATAAAAGGAAGATGGTCTATAATGTTTGAATAATTATAGCTTGATGCTGTGAAGATAATGTACTATGATATAGTACAAGATAAACTCACGAGGAGTTATAGATAATGTGATACAAGGAATTCGTATTGAGCAAGTTAAGGGTAAGTTGTTAAGAGTAAGATAGATTTAGGTGGGATTTCAATTGAGGACTCATGTGATGGCTGAGTTGTACAAACCTTTGTATGGGCGAGGGTTTTGTGCTTGCACTCAGTTTATTACATTGATAATCATTGGAATGTCAGTGTCATGCTATCAATGTATGTGTGGTGAAAAGGTGATTCTTTTCTCATTTGTAAATTTGATAATTAAAAACTATTAAGATTAGTCAGATATTATTAGGATTAGGTGTGGTTCTTAAAACTAATGCATATGGTAAGTTTGTGACTCATAATAATATGCTATGTTTTGAACCCCTCAGCGAATGGACACATATGGTCTGACTAGGATAAGTTCTTAAACTCGTATTATTGTGGCAAGTTCCTGAACTTTCAATGTGCGATAAGTTTGATGAACTATTTTGGGTAGAAAATGGTTATAGTATAGAGAGCATTGATGAAATTCAAGATTGATAGAATGGTTAAGTAATAAAGTAATGAAGTAAAGATTGAAGTTGATGGATACCTGGATATTCTAAATCTACTAGCTATGCTAAAATTTCGAGATTTATTGACTTCGTGTCGATGGTTGTACTTTTGACTTTTGAAAAATGTTGGATCACACTAGTGAACCAAAGAATTTTTAAAACAGTGCTATTATTCGTGTATCTATACTGTTTGTTTCGGCTAGATAAAAAAAATATATGATTTTTTTTAAAATTTTCAAAATATATTTTAATTATATGTATCGGGTGATATGATAAACGATGGAGTCATCAATACAATGGAACCTGGTGTTGGATGTGATCATATGATCGTCAGCTCACTATGGTAAGATGTAGTATGACAACGTCATAATCATGACGCCATAAAAAGATTTTTGAGATTTCTTTGAGATATGAGAATATATATATATATATATATATATATATATATATATATATATATATATGTATATTTCGATTGATGTTTGAATTATTGTAGAAGTTTATGCTATTTGATTCAGTTAGACGATTATTGAAGGATGTTCATGAAATTTAACCGTTTCTTGAGAAGTTTTGCCAAACCAAATTGTTTTGGTGCGGATTCAGATGTTGAAATGCTGAGATGAACAACCCTTTTATAGGGGCTTACGCGGAAGCGTTTAGATGTTTGTGCACAATACATGGTACGAAGGGTTGATCACCCTAAGTACGGGGAGTCCCTACAGTGTTACTGTTAAGGTTAAAGTTGAAAGATTACTTGTAACCGTGGACATAGTTACGCGATGCATTTAGATGTTTATGCACAATACATAGTATGAAAGGCTTAACACCCTAAGTATGGGAGTCCCTATTGTCTAATGACTGTTAAGGTTTAAGTTGAAAGATTACTTATATAAGACCCCAACTTTTATAAATAAAGAATAATTTTCTAGAAATATATTTTTGAATATTATGGTATGGATTTGACATAATGTTATAATTATGGATAATATTTATAAATTTTGCAAAGTAAGCAAGTGGTTATATAATATTCGATTGGTCGGGGAATATTTGTTTTAACAGAGAATATTCGTACGACGGCACAATCATTGGTGGACCCCACAATGGAAGTATTGTCGTAGTAAGAAAACGACATAATTATCTTTTTATAAAAATAACGCCGAAAGTATTACCATTAAAACTGTTGAACTACCCGGTAGTAAAAGTACAGTAATAGGCGTGACTACATAGTAGCACACGGTATTGGTTATTGATGCTTACGTGAGAAGTCACTCAGTTATACTCAATTATTGTTGCAGTAATTGCTGCATCATATCTCTCATATTATTGATTCAATTATTGTCACAATATCATCTGCATAATATGATATATTATTAAATCAATAATTGAGACGACAAATTTATTCATATTATTAAATTACAATATTTACAATGTCTAGAAGTTCTGTCAAGGAGAGGTTTGGTCATCTAATTGCGCGCAAATAAGGAGAAATCCTTATCGGAAAGCCCCCTTTTTCCTGGGAACGACCTGATTGTTAAATATTGTGAGTTATAATATTAATGATGAATAAGTACGTGTTGATTAAAGATGAATTTGATAGTTCCATTATGTTGGAATTATTAGTGTTAGTGAAAAGTGACATTTATTTCAATAATAATTGATATCTGGAGATTATATTGACCAATCGGGTAATTAATTGGATAAATGAGCAATTAATTGCTATTAATTCGCATGATTATAACTATTTGTTCACATGCGTGTACTATTGATTCACATTCTTGTACTATTAGGGGAGTTGGTGCAAGATTGATAATACTTGCATGACTAAGTTAAAAATAGAGGTATAGATGGAGGTACTACATTGTAATTTGTATTTTCACATATCTAAAACTATTGATTCACATAATTTACTATTGATTCACATTCTTGTACTATTAGGGGAGGTGGTGCAAGTTTGATAATACTTGCAGGACTAAATTAAAAATGAAGAAAAAGAGGAAGATATTATACTGTAATATTTCGAGCCCCAAAACGTGCAATTATCGAAACTATATTTTCCTATAAATAGAAGCTCATTCTTCCTTCATTTCTCACTAATTCACAAAAGTTATAGAGGAATTTTTATAGAGAGAAATTATAGAGAGAAAGAAGAAGAGAAATCTGCTACCTCACTATTCCAGTATCCAGTTTTTCTAAGGTAAGGGGTATTATTCTTTCGTATTCATGAAGAAAGTTATTTTTCTTCAATACTCGTAAGGATTGTTATTCCATTCTTTATTATTATGTTGGAATAACCTGTATATGCGTAGTATCACATATATGATGAAATTCATCTGTTATTCCATCTTTTATTATTTTGTTGGAATAACCTGTCTGTGCGGTCTATCGCATGCCTGGTGATTTTTGTTGTTATTCCATTCATTATTATTTAGTTGGAATATCCTGTCTATGTGGATTACGCATGACCTGATTTCGTTCTTTATTATTCTGTTGGAATATCATGTCTGTGCGGATTACGCATGAGCTGGTTCCCTTCTTTATTATTCTAGTGGAATATCCTGTCTGTGCGGATTACGCACGACCTGGTTCTATTCTTTATTATTCTGTTAGAATAACATGTTTGTGCTGTCTATCGTATGCCTGGTGAATTTTTCTGTTATTCCATTCTTTATTTTTTTTGTTGGAATAACCTGTCTATGTGGATTACCATATGCATAGTGAATAATCCTTCGTATTCATTCATTATTAAATTGTGGAAATGGTCTGTCTACGTGGATTACAGCATGGCGGGCGAAAATCTATTTGCAGCTTCATATATTCTATTATACTCAGTTGGTTAAAGCTTTAACTTCTATACTCCACGAAATTAGTGGAATATCCTTGATATTTGCGCTTCATCCAGTATCTTTTTGTGGAAATATTCTTCTGAGCATTCTTGAATTTTACTCTATAAAGTAGTATCATGTTGACAATTTAGACGTTATTGGTTCCTGGATAAATTAATTTATAAATCTTTAAAATTTATCCTTGAACTTGTTTTATTGAATTATTATGTCATTGTCATCATCCTCATGCTTATATTGTGATGAAAGTAATCTTTGGCTTACGTGCATAGATGGACGTGGTATGATTATGACCAGGAATTATTCGCTATAATCATAACCGTAATGTGACGAATGATGTGGTGAAAGTCCTCATTGGCCTGTAGTTCATTGATAGACAGTTGTTGGTATGATTATGACCAGGGATTATTCGGTATAATCATGACCATTGATGATTACATGAATATCCTTGGCCGTGGTGCCGGATGATTTGATTTGATTTATTAAGCTGAGTCTCAGCGATAAAGTTGATGAAAAACTTTTTAAATCATAGAAGATAGTAGATTTTATGCTCTACTTGACTCTTCTAATGGATGGCTTATTCTGTTGCAGTTAATTTTGTTATCTATTATATTCTATCAGTTTAACATTGTTGAGGGCTAATGGTAATTTATTTTGTATTATCTTAGTCATAATATTTCTTACTGGGCTAGTTAAGCTCACCCTTTTGCTTTAATTATTCTCTTCAGGAAATGAGAACGTAGCCGGGACTAGTCAGGGAATGGAGTGATGGTCCGAGATGGTGTCATAGTAGTCCTCACTATTCTATAAAATAATGTGATAATAAATGTAATGAGGACTCCATTGAGTGTGGATATTGTTCTAAACTTAGGATGTTTTGTCGTATTTTACACGACAGTTGTATAATTAAGTTTTTATTTGTATTTTGTACCATGTATTTGGCGACTCAAGATGGTTGATGTATACCTATTTTGGGGGCGTCACAGTTGGTATCAAAGCTTAGGGATATGATCCATGGCTGAGTTGTGAGACAAGAACTAAGAGGGGAGAGACGGGGAATTCCTTCGCTAGTATGACCTTCCTAAGTTTATTTGGTATTTAATTGGTTGATCAGAGTATAGGGATAATATGTGATATGTTAATTAACCCTTGTTTTGTGCAGTATTTGAAAATGGCATCCGAAAATGCTGAGATAAGCAATGAAGCACATGAGACCGTTGAGTCACCAACAATTAATACTCAGGGTAATGTGCAACAAGAAGACAATAATCCTCATGTAAACAATAACACCAATGAAATGGTGAATGATGGGATGTTCAGAGGCTTTACGCAATTCATACAACATCAGGCAAGAGCGGCTTCTGTCCAAAATGCAGGTAGAAACGCTGACAACTCTCGGACGGTCACCGCTAAGCAGTTCAAGGAGTTGGGACCACCAGAGTTTTTTGGAGAGCCAAAACCACTTAAGGCGGAGACGTGGATAAAGCAGATCAACAAGATATTTGATGTCTTGGGATGCTCCGAGGAGCAAAAGGTTCCCTTTGCCACCTTCATGTTACGAGTAGAGGCAGATTACTACTGAGAATCTGTAAAGCGTACTCAACCTGCCGCACTGAAGATGTCTTGGTAGAAGTTCCAAGAACTGTTCAACGACAAGTACTTTCCTAATAGTATTCGTCACATGAAGGAGGTAGAGTTCATCAAGCTTGAGCAAAATAATATGACTGTGGCGCAGTACGAAGCTAAGTTTGCTGAGTTATCTCGGTTTACGTCCCACTTGGTTGATAATGAGGAGATAATGACGCGGATATTTCTAAGAGGTTTGAAACCCGAGATACGTCAATACCTAATATCTCACAAACTGTGTTTGTATTCAGATGTTGTGAATATGGCTTAGTTATTAGATATCGATAATGAGTCAACCCAACCAAGAGAGAGCAGCCGATAAGTCGATAATACTAGTGGTAGCAGTCATCGAAGCAATGACAACAAGTGTGGAGGGAATCAATGTGACGCCCCCAAATTCGGGTTACCTGACCCCCAAGTTTGGTGCTCACGATTCACAATATAATAACATCTAACTACCCATTTAAATATAAATAGGAATACATATCTCATTAACATCATGCTGTTAATACATAAGTCCCAAGTCCACTAACCTTAACATTACATAAATACCCCTTAGATATACAAAAAGGGTTTATAATACAATACATCATAATAATATTATTGTTCATCATAACTAATTTATAACTATGCCTTTTCCTTTGTTCTTCTTCGCAGCACCTTCTGCAACTTCGTCCATAGCTGAAAAGTTTTATTTAGCAAGGGCGAGCAACAAGTTTACCCCGTAAGTTAAGACATACAATAAAGGTATAGAATTCAATATTAAGTCTTCTTACATTCTACGTAACGATAATCTGATAATGAAAGAGTTCAACGCTTTCAAGGTTTTCTACGATATTCAAATGAATAATCAAGAATTAATTATGCGATATAGCAAAGTGAAATATTTTCCAGATTTATGCTGAGTGATCCGTTGGATCTTGAACTTCTCTTCTCGAGTAACTATCAAAGTTATACCTTGATATACCAGGTGTATCAGATAACCATAAAGATTAAATCATACCCCTCTGCAAGTATATAAAGTGATCAGCTTCATTATACCCTATATTATGCATAATACTTAATCACGCACAAATGTCGAATATACGACCAATAAAATATTCCATTTATATAAAAGATTGTTCTTCTCAGTCTCAGAATCAAGATTTTGATTTAACAACGAAATACTGTGATTTCAAATTCTAGTTACTTCTCGATCTAGCTGAAATAATTGGCATCGATATGTCAATAATAATTTAATTCTCTTCTCGAACTTATCAAGTTCTAATAAATGTTCATCTAGCCAGAATAATTGGCTAAGACAGTTCTCAATCATAATTTGATAATAAATAGGAATTATCTGTAATGTCAATTCTTGCTTCTTCGAATATGAATATCCAACAACAGTTATTCTACAAATGTATATTTTTTTGAATCAGTAATTCAATTTGAATTATTAAACATGTACTAACTGCGAATAATAAACAATAAATCCCTGGACATGGTATAATTAGCAATAATTAACCACTACAATCTGAATGAATATAACTCAAGGTTGAGTTAGGGAACTTGTCTCTTCCGCTGATTACAGTTACACAATAAACTTAACTGCGTTCGTAAGACCTATAATCAACAATGTCGGTCTCACAATTAGCACAATCATTTATAACACGGAACACTATATTCTACAGTCAAACTTCTCCTAGACACATTACCACATAGCCAAATTAGTGTTTATAACCTATGTAAACACTTATCAAGTCTAACTATTTCGGTCTGGTTAGACTTCGGTCCATTCTCGGTATTCTGGTTACCTTACTCGACAATTAACACATTGATTGTCAAATAAACTCGGTTTCTAAGCTTCAATATTAATTCAGAAAAGTCAAATATCATTAATAGTATTATTCGGAAGCTTTTAATAATATTTAAACAATTATTATAATTTATAATAATTTTTCAAACACTTAAATCATTTTTAAAAGATTTAATTATCAAATAATCTTATTATCATTAATATTTAATAATATAAAAATATTAATGTTATACATGTCGAAATATTAAAGTTATTGTTAATAACTTAAAATATTTTTAAATCATCAATATTCTACATAAATGATTTTTAAAGTGATTAAAATCATTTTTAAACCATCATCATTAATATTTAAATATTAATGAAATTATTATCAAAATATTAAAAGTCATTAATTATAACTTAAAATATTTTTAAAATATTTTTCTCATTTTTAAATGATTTTTAAATAAATAAAACCATTTTTAATTCATTTAAATAATTTAATAATTAAATAAATATATTATCATCAATATTAATTTATTAATGAGAATTCTCCAAAAATATTGAAAATAATATTTTATAATTTAAAATATTTTCTAACACTTTATTCCTATTTAAAATGATTTTTAAATCAATAAATTCATTTTTAACTTATTTATTTAATTTAATAATTAAATAAATATATTATCATTACTATTAATTTATTAATGAGAATTCTCCAAAAATATTAAAAGTCACATTTTATAACTCAAAATATTTTTAAATACGTTATTCTTATTTAAAATAATTTTTCATAATATTAAATCATTTTTCTCTAATTTATTTAATATACTAATTAAATAAATTAAATATCATTTTTATTCAAATAATTATAAATATTAATGAAAAATATACCAATTGGTCAAAAATTATTTTTCATAATTTAAAATAATTTTTAAAACCATTTTTAGTAATTTTTATAATTTATTTCTAATTTTAAATAATTTTCAAAATATTCAGAAATTAGAAAATAATAAAACCGTCGCTAAAGACCTGTAGCGACACAAAGCGTCGCTGTTAGTGTTCTTGAGCCTCAAGAACACTGACAGCCGGCTTAACAAGAGGTCAACTTTGACCGGCTTTTAATCTCATTGTAATTCGATTCTAGGCTAGCTCTAACTGTGATCGTGTAGTGTTTATGTAACACTACAACAAATAACCATCCTTGTGGTCTAACAATATCTCAACTGCAAGATTCGAAGCACCAAAGTGGCTGTCAGAAGCTTCTGGGCTTTCTTGGTTACCCAGAAACCCAGACAGCTTCGACTGTCTACTTTGTGGTTCGATTTGCTTCCAGCACCGGTAATTAAATCAGTTATTTTATAGTCCAAAGCTATAGTACTAGTGTCAAGGTACATTTGCATCACAACATAACAGTTAAACAACATTCACATCGCCAGATTCAACTTGGTCAAACGTTGTCAGAAACGTTGCTTAAGCTGTTTCTGGGTTTTCCAGAAAAATCAATCCGTGACCGTGGAGCCGGGTTTGACCACTAACTATGTTCGATCACTTGATGTTTTAAGAGATCTAAAGGCAATACTATATAGTCAACATTACAGACTACAAATTGATTACAAAAACATCAACAAACAAAATCAAATCTGTCAGATATGGGCTTCAAAAAATGTTGTCAGACGCCATATTACACTTTCTGGGTTACCCAGAAAGTTCATGGTCAACGTCGATCAACGATGTTTGACCATAAATATTGTGCAATTGGAACATGTAATGGCTCTGATTTCTTTTTCAGAATAAAGACCTCCTACCAGACTACGGATCCAAAACATCAAACAACAAAAATCATAAACATACACGAATCTGTGGCGCCTGACATTAGCTTGTCAGACCATAAACCATGTTCTTGGACAGTTTTGAAAAACTCAATTTTAAAGCATTTTGATGCTATGGATATATGTTTGATCATCATAGATCAACATAAAACACCCTCTAGCAAGAATCTAAACACAAAAACACAAAATTTTTCAAAGCATACAAGATCAAAAATAAAAATTAGGTTTATACCATTTCTTGAATAATTTTAGATCTTGGCTCTCCAATCTATTATTGATTGATCTAGGGCTGTATTTAGAACTGATATACTTAGCAATTTCGTTGGTTTAGGAGAGAGAGAGAGTTGGTGAGAACAAAATAGCAAAATGGTTAATGTTTATGGACTTTCTCTCTCCAACATCTCTAATATATTGCTTGTTGTTGCTAGATTTGATGTGCTGGACGATTTTTCTTGGATTTCAAAGTCACAAAGTCAAGACATTTGGTTACCAACTAAAGTTGCAAGCAAATATTGCAAGTTACATATTAAAATAAACTAAAAGGGCATTTTAGTCATTTTAAATTAATTTTAATGGCATTCTTGTCCAATGCACAAACCCTTAGGATTTAGGGTTTGGGTTTGGGTTTAGGGTTTGAAACCCATAGGGTTAAGCAATTTGATTTTCTAAAAAATTCAATTTAGGTTCTAAAAATCAAAAATTAATATTTCTAAATTATAATTAGAATTTTCTAATTATATTAAAATTTCTTAATCATAACTTAAATATTGCTAGTTAGGATTAATAATTCCTAATTAAAATTGCTAATTAAGAAATTAGGGTCGTAATTGGTCATTAGGGTTTACAACCCACGAATTAGGGTTTCTAATAGAAAAATAAAATTTCCAAATTACAATTAGGTTTGAAAAATAGAAATTAATATAACTAAAATATAATTAGGGTTTTCTAATCATATTTTAAGTTTATTAAACGCCTTATACATGCCAATTAGGATTAGGGTTTCCTAATTAAGGTTTAGGATTACCGAATTTTAAATTAGGGTTTCTCGGCATACGATTAGGGTTTTTAACGATACATTAGTGTTTTTAATCATGAGATTAGGGTTTCTAATCTCTTATTAAGGTTTATAAATTTTAAACCTTATCCGATCAATCATTGATCAAAAATTCTATACGGTACAAACACGTACTCATTAATATAATAATTTTAATTATATTTTCTATCGAATCCTTTTCCAGAAATTAGGGTTAGGGTTTCTAAAGCTGTTAAGCACAACTCTACTCTAATTTTATTAGTCAATACACGAATTGACCTTCTCGAGACTCGTATCACATTTACTTGTCACAAAATTAATAATCAAATTTAATATTAAATAATAAAAAAAATTATTAGTAAAATTTTGATTATTCAAAATCTCGGGTTATCACATTCACCCCTCCTTAAAAGGATTCCGTCTTAGGAATCACCGCTTTTTTATTCTCTACAATCTTTTAAAGTTGTATCATCAATTCATTTTTATTAACACAATATTAAATTGTGTTTCAAATTCTAACCTATGTCTTGAATCTATAAAAGAAAACAGTTCACAGAAATATTTGACTCATAATTCTCGCGTAATTTAAGTTCTAAACGAAATTGTTACCTGCTACCACCTCTTGGGCAGCCACTGTATCCTGCGCTGCCATGTTGAATGTACGGGACGTTGGTCTTCCTGACTGTGCAGGTCCTCGAGTTGCCAAGTGTAAACCCCAACTTTTTGAATAAAGATGAATTTTCTATAAATATTATTTTTGAATATTATGGAGTGAAAATTGATATAATGTTATAGTTGTGGGTAATATTTATAAATTTTACATAGTATGCAAGTTGTTATATTATATTCTATTGGTCGGGGAATATTCATTTTAGCAGGGAATATTCGCACAACGGCGCAATCATGGGTGGACCCCACAACAGAATTATTGTCGGATTGAGAAAACGAAAAAAATATTTTTATGAAAATAACGGCGGAAGTTTTACCGTTAATACTGTTTAACTACTCGGTAGTAAAAGTACAGTAATACGTGTGGTTGCATAGTAGCACACGGTATTGATTATTAATGCTTACGTGAGAAGTCATCTCAGTTTTGTTTTATTACTTATATATATAAGATATATATATATATATATATATATATATATATATATATGTATAAAGTTGTCAAGTTGACAAAGTGGGTGGAGGAAAATTTATGTTCGCGTGGGAGGAGAGAGCAATTATTATTATTGTTATTATTTTATATATATATATATATATATATATATATATATATATATATATATATATATTTAGGTTTACAACATGTGTTGATTATATATATAGATATGTTTTATAATCTTTCTCCTTTATTTTGATTGGTTGGGGCCTTGACATTTGGTAGCTTTGTTTGGCAGATTGTGGGATGATTTTCAAACCTAGACATTCATTGGACAACTCTTTGAAAAATGAATACTGATATGTTGCTGTGATGTTTCGTCTGTGATTTTTTAAAAATAAATGTTGCTTCCGTTTCTCAACAGTACACCTTCAATTCTCCTATAAATAGAAGCTCATTCCTTCATTATTTTCTTACGAATTCATTGAGAGAGAAAATTATAGAGAGAAATAAGAAGAGTTTTCTGTTACTTCACTAGTCTGATATCAAGTTTATTTTACGGTAAGGGATATTATTCTTTTCTATTCATGAAGAGAACTTCTGTTATTCCATTCCTTATTATTCTGTTGGAATAACCTGTATACGCGGGCTACCCTATACTTGGTGACATTCTTCTATTATTTTGTCTTTATTATTCTGTTGGAATATTATGTCTGTGTGTTTTACACCGGACCTAGTTCCGTCTTTATTATTCTGTCGAAATATCATGTCTGTGCATTTACGCCGGACCTGGTTCTATTATTTATTATTCTTTCGGAATATTCTGTCTGTGCGTTTACGCCGGACCTGGTTCCATTATTTATTTTCTTGTTAGAATAACCTGTCTGTGCGGTCTATCGCATGCATGGTGATTTCTTTTGTTATTCCATTCTTTATTATATTCAATTGGTAAAAGTTTTTACTTTTATACTCCATGAAATTAGTGGAATATCTTTGATATTTGCGCTTCATCTAGTATCTTTTCATGAAAATATTCTTCTGAGCATTCTTGAATTTTACTCCACAAAGCAGTATCATTTTGACAATTTGGACGTTATTGGTTCATGGATAAATTAATTCTTGAACTTGTTTTATTAAATTCTTATATCATTATCATCATCCTTATGTTTATATTCTGTTGAAAGTCATCTGTGGCCTGTAGTGTATAGATGGACTTGGTATGATTATGACCAGGGATTATTCGGTGTAATCATGACCGTAATGTTACAAATGATGTGGAAAAAGTCATCATTGGCCCGTAGTGCATTGATGGACAGTTGTTGGCATGATCATGACCATTAATGAATACACAAATATTCTTGGCCTGTAGTGCATGGATAATTGTGGTCGTGATACTAAAGAATATCCTTGGCCGTAGTGCAGGGATGATGTGAATTATTTATTAAGCTGAGTCCCAGCGATAAAAGTCATGAAAAACCTTTTAAATCATAGAAGATAGAAGATTTTATTCTCTACTTGACTCTTCTAATGGGTTGCTTGTTCCGCTGCAGTTAAACTTGATGTTTGTTGTATTTTATCAGTTTAACACTATTGAATGCTAATGATAATTTATTCTGCATTATCTTAGTCATAATATTTCTTACTGGGCTAGTTGAGCTCACCCTTTTGTTTTCAATGTTCTCTTCAGGAAATGAGAACATAGCGGGGACTAGTCGGGGAACGGAGTGACGGTTCAGATGATAGCATTAATAGTCCTCACTATTCTATGAAATAGTGTGAGAATAAATGTATTGAGGACTTATTTTGAGTTTGAATCCTATTTAGAAGAAAGTATTGTATTTAAACTCACAGCTTATGTTTTGTCGTATTTTACACGACAGTTGAATAATTAAGTTGTATTTGAACTTTGTACCATATTTTTGGCCACTCAGAATAGGTGATGTATACCTATTTTGGGGGCGTCACAGTTTGTATCAGAGCTTAGTGATATGATCCCTGGTTAAGATGTGAGACTGGAAGTAGGAGGGGAGAAACGGGGAATTCCTTCGCTAGTATGACCTACATAAGCTTATTTGGTATTTAAGTGGTCGGTCAAAGTATAGGGATAATATGTTATATGTTAATTAATCTTTGTTTTGTGGCAGTATCTGAAAATGACATCCGAGAATGTTGAGAATAACAATGGAGCACAGGAGACCATTGAGTCTCCACAGATCAATAATCAGGATAATGTGAATCAAGAAGGCGACATTCCTCAGGCAAACAACAACACTGACCAAATGATGAATGATGGACTGTTCAGAGGCTTTGTGCAATTCATGCAACATCAGGCGAGAGCGGCTCCTGTCCAAAATGTAGGTGGAAACACTGGAAACTCTCGGACGGTTGCTACTAAACAGTTCAAGGAGCTAGGACCATCGAAATTTATAGGAGAGCCAAAACCATTTAAGGCGGAAGCATGGATAAAGCAGATCACCAAGATATTTGATGTCTTGGGATGCTCCGAGGAACAAAAGGTTCCCTTCGCCACCTTCATGTTGCGTGAAGAGGCAGATTACTGGTGGGAATATGTAAAACGTACTCAGCCTGACGCACTCAAGATGTCTTGGGAGAAGTTCCAAGAGCTATTCAATGACAAGTACTTTCCCGAAAGTATTCGCCACATGAAAGAGGTGGAGTTTATCAAGCTGGAGCAGAATAATATGACCGTGTCAAAGTACGAAGCAAAGTTTGCCGAGTTGTCCCAGTTTGCATCCCACTTGGTGGATAATGAAGAGAGAATGACGCGGATGTTTTTAAGAGGTTTGAAGCCAGAGATACGTCAACATCTTATTTCTCATTAACTGTGTTTGTATTCAGATGTTGTAAATAGGGCTCAGCTAGTGGAGCGCGATAACGAGTCAACACAACCAAGAGAGAGCAGCCGGCAAAATGATAATACCAGCGAGAGTAGTCATCGAAGCGGTGACAACAAGCGTGGAGGGAATCAACAGGCCAGAAATGGTAACCACTTCGGTGGTAATCAAGGCCAAAGTAATAAGAGTGGACATTTCAAGAAGAGGAGATTTAACAATGATGGAAAGACATCAGCATCAACACCTGTCGTTAAGGAAGGAGAACGACCACCTATCATATGCTTCAAGTGTGGAGGAGAGGGACACATCAGTCCCAACTAGGCGATGTCATCCAAAGCATGTTACAACTGTGGAAGAGAAGGTCACCTGGCCCGATTTTTTCGTGCACCGAAGACAAGTCCAGCAGGGATGGAGGCGTCAAAGGCCGTCCTAGAAAAGTCAAAACTAGTAGTGCAAGGGAGAGCGTTTGTTGTGACCTCCCAGAAAGCAAGGAATCCGAACGAGGTCATCACGGGTAAGCTAATCATAAACTCTAGCGAAGTTTATACTTTATTTGATACTGGTTCTACCCACTCCTTCATTTCTCCTACTTGCACTCAACGTTTAAATTTGACTCCGGAGAGATTAGACTTTGACTTATCTGTTGAAACTCCGTTGGGAGAAACCTTCATTACATCCACTGTTTATAAGTTTTGGTTAGTTCAAATCGGCACCCGCACGTTACCTGTCGATCTTATTTCATTGAAAATACTTGCATTTGATGTAATTCTAGGAATTAATTGGTTAACTACTCATCATACAAAAATTAATTATTTTCGTAAGGTTGTTAGCTTTCATATTCCTAATTAACCTATTATACGAATTCAAGCGACCAAACCATTAAAATCAATCACGGTCATCTCAAGCCATAAAGCTATTCTTTTATTGAAAAACGGATGTCAAGCTTTCTTAGCTAATGTCACAGATCTAAACAAAAATACGTCAGTTTTGAATAATTTCTATTATTAATGAATTTCCTGACGTATCCCTGAAGAACTTCCTGGCCTACTCCCAGAATGTGAAATTGAATTTTGTATCGACCTTGAACCCGGTACAAAACCCATTTCCAAAGCCCCGTATAGAATGGCTCCTATTGAACTTCAGGAGTTAAAGACCCAACTGTAGGAATTGTTAGACATTGGCTTTATTCGTCCTAGTACTTCTCTTTGGGGTGCTCCTGTTCTATTCGTGAAGAAGAAAGATGGGAGTATGCGACTTTGTATTGATTATCGGGAGTTAAATCATGTCACCATCAAAAATAGGTACCCATTGCCACGCTTTGATGACCTGTTTGACCAGTTGCAAGGAGCCAAATTCTTTTCAAAGATTGATCTTCACTCCGGATATCACTAATTGAAGATTAGAACCGATGACATTCCAAAGACGGCTTTCAGAACTCGGTACGGGCATTATGAATTCCTAGTCATGTCGTTTGGATTGACTAATGCTCCTGCTGCTTTCATGCATATGATGAACTGAGTATTCAAAGAATATTTGGATCACTTTGTGGTCGTCTTTATTGATGACATCCTTATTTATTCCAAAAGTCGTGAAGATCATGAGCAACACTTGAGGCTGATACTCCAAAAGCTTCGTGAATATAAGCTTTATGCCAAGTTGAAGAAATGCGAGTTCTGGCTTGAGGAAGTAGCATTCCTTGGGCACGTGGTATCAAGTCATGGAATATCTGTTGACCCAGCAAAGATTGAAGCTATTCAAAGCTGGGAACAACCTAAATCAGTGACTGAAGTGCGTAGCTTTCTCGGCTTAGCTGGTTATTATCGGAGATTCGTAGAAGGGTTTTCTCGAATCGCTACACCACTAACTCAGCTTACTCCGAAAGATACAAAGATCTATTGGAGCGAAGAATGTGATAAGAGTTTTCAAGAACTCAAGAGGAGACTTATTTTAGCACCTGTTCTGACAATACCATCTTGTTCGGAGGGATTTATCATCTATAGTGATGCTTCGAGCAAAGGGTTAGGATGTGTTCTCATGAAACATGGGAAAGTCATAGCCTATGTCTCACGACAACTCAAAGAATATGAGAGGAATTATCCTACTCATGATCTAGAGTTGGCAGCTGTTGTCTTTGCACTAAAGATTTTGAGGCATTACTTTTATGGGGAGAAAGTGGAGATCTTTACGGATCATAAAAGCCTCAAATATTTCTTCACTCAAAAGAAACTCAACATGCGACAACGACGATGGCTGGAACTATTGAAAGATTATGATCATACCATCCAATACCATCCTAGAAGAGCGAACGTGGTAGCTGCTGCATTGAGTAGAAGATCATATGCAAGTACGAGTGCGATATTGTCAACGCAAAGGCCCATTTTGTGTGACTTGCAAAGGATGGAGATAGAGTTAAAGACTCCAGAGACCCATGTGATGATGGCGAATATACGAGTAGAGCTGACTTTAATTGATAAAGTTAAGGCTGCTCAAGCTATAGACCTGAAGCTGATGCGTATAAGGAAGAAATTACAAGAAGGTGCTATGTCGGAAGCAAGAATCGATGAAGAAAGAATACTTTGAGTCAACTCCAGACTTTGTGTTCCTAACGACCCTGATTTAAAGTATAAAATCATGATGGAGGCGCACAACACACCATTTGTAATCCATCCTGGGAGTACCAAAATGTATCGTGATCTTCGTCATACATTTTGGTGGAGCAATATGAAGAGAGAGATAGCGTTGTTTATCTCAAGGTGTCTAACTTGTCAACGAGTCAAGGCGGAACATCAAGTACCAAAAGGTCCATTGCAACCACTTGAAATTCTAGAATGGAAGTGGGAGCACATTACCATAGATTTCGTTACTGGTCTTCCTAAGGTTTCTCAAGGCATTGATGCAATTTGGGTCATTGTTGATAGATTGACCAAGTCTGCTCACTTCTTACCAATACGAAAAACTTATACACTTGAACGTCTTGCACGCATGTACATAAACGAGATTGGAAGATGGCATGGTATGCCAGTATCTATAGTTTCTGATCGAGACCCAAGATTCAATTCACGATTTTGGGTTAGTTTGCAAAAAGGTATAGGCACGAATTTATTATTTAGTTCAGCATATCATCCTCAGACGGACGGACAATCAGAGAGGACTATTCAAACTCTTGAAGATTTATTAAGACTCTGTGTCCTTAACTTCAAGGGAAGTTGGGATAAGTTCTTACCATTGGTGGAGTTTTCCTACAACAACAGTTATCAAACAATTATTGGCATGGCTCCATTCGAGGCATTGTATGGAAGAAAGTGTCGTTCTCCGGTTGCTAGGATGAGGTGGGTGAAGCAACGTTGTTGGGACCGGAGTTGGTACGAATGACTACGGAAAAGATTCAAACAATCTGACAACGTATAAAAAGCTCACAAGATCGACAACAGAGTTATGCTGATATTCATCGAAAGGACGCAGAATTTGAAATAGGAGATTTGGAAAGATAGGAAAGCTTAATCCTCGATTCATTGGCCCATTTTTAATCCTCGATCGAGTGAGAACTGTGGCCTATAGACTCGCTTTACCGTCAAGTATGTCTCGTGTTCATAACGTTTTTTATATATCCATGTTACGTAAATATGTGAAAGACCCGAACCACATTATTAAGTTAGAACCGGACGAAATAGCGGAAGATTTGACGTATGAAGAGGTTCTTGTTCAAATCTTGGATAAGAAGGAACATATTTTACACTCCAAGGTTATACCTCAAGTCAAAGTTTTGTGGAGAAACCATGATGTTGAGGAAATGACCTGGGAGTTAGAATCTAAAATGAAATCAAGGTATTCTTACCTCTTCGACATACCTGGTACGTACCCTAATTTCGAGGGCAAAATTTTATAAGAAGGGGAGATTGTAAAACCCCAACTTTTTGAATAAAGATGAATTTTCTATAAATATTATTTTTGAATATTATGGAGTGAAAATTGATATAATGCTATAGTTGTGGGTAATATTTATAAATTTTGCATAGTATGCAAGTTGTTATAATATATTCGATTGGTTGGAGAATATTCGTTTTAGCAGGGAATATTCGTACAACGGCGCAATCATAGGTGGACCCCACAACTGAATTATTGTCGGATTGAGAAAACGACAAAAATATTTTTATGAAAATAACGGCGGAAGTTTTACAGTTAATACTGTTTAACTACTCGGTAGTAAAAGTACAGTAATACGTGTGGTTGCATAGTAGCACACGGTATTGATTATTAATGCTTACGTGAGAAGTCATCTCAGTTTTGTTTTATTACTTATATATATAAGATAGGTATATATATATATATATATATATATATATATATATATATATATGTATGTATAAAGTTGTCAAGTTGACAAAGTGGGTGGAGGAAAATTTATGTTCGCGTGGGAGGAGAGAGCAATTATTATTATTGTTATTATTTTATATATATATATATATATATATATATATATATATATATATATATATATATATATATATATATATATATATATATATTTAGGTTTACAACATGTGTTGATTATATATATAGATATGTTTTATAATCTTTCTCCTTTATTTTGATTGGTTGGGGCCTTGACATTTGGTAGCTTTGTTTGGCAGATTATGGGATGATTTTCAAACCTAGACATTCATTGGACAACTCTTTGAAAAATGAATACTGATATGTTGCTGTGATGTTTCGTCTGTGATTTTTTAAAAATAAATGTTGCGTCCGTTTCTCAACAGTACACCTTCAATTCTCCTATAAATAGAAGCTCATTCCTTCATTATTTTCTTACGAATTCATTGAGAGAGAAAATTATAGAGAGAAATAAGAAGAGTTTTCTGTTACTTCACTAGTCTGATATTAAGTTTATTTTACGGTAAGGGATATTATTCTTTTCTATTCATGAAGAGAACTTCTGTTATTCCATTCCTTATTATTCTGTTGGAATAACCTGTATACGCGGGCTACCCTATACTTGGTGACATTCTTCTATTATTTTGTCTTTATTATTCTGTTGGAATATTATGTCTGTGTGTTTTACACCGGACCTAGTTCCGTCTTTATTATTCTGTCGAAATATCATGTCTGTGCATTTACGCCGGACCTGGTTCCATTATTTATTATTCTTTTGGAATATCCTGTCTGTGCGTTTACGCCGGACCTGGTTCCATTATTTATTTTCTTGCTGGAATAACCTGTCTGTGCGGTCTATCGCATGCATGGTGATTTCTTTTGTTATTCCATTCTTTATTATATTCAATTGGTAAAATTTTTTACTTTTATACTCCATGAAATTAGTGGAATATCCTTGATATTTGCGCTTCATCTAGTATCTTTTCATGAAAATATTCTTCCGAGCATTCTTGAATTTTACTCCACAAAGCAGTATCATGTTGACAATTTGGACGTTATTGGTTCCTGGATAAATTAATTCTTGAACTTGTTTTATTGAATTCTTATATCATTGTCTTTTCATGAAAATATTCTTCCGAGCATTCTTGAATTTTACTCCACAAAGCAGTATCATGTTGACAATTTGGACGTTATTGGTTCCTGGATAAATTAATTCTTGAACTTGTTTTATTAAATTCTTATATCATTATCATCATCCTTATGTTTATATTCTGTTGAAAGTCATCTGTGGCCTGTAGTGTATAGATGGACTTGGTATGATTATGACCAGGGATTATTCGGTGTAATCATGACCGTAATGTTACAACTGATGTGGAAAAAGTCCTCATTGGCCCGTAGTGCATTGATGGACAGTTGTTGGCATGATCATGACCATTAATGAATACACAAATATTCTTGGCCTGTAGTGCATGGATAATTGTGGTCGTGATACTAAAGAATATCCTTGGCCGTAGTGCATGGATGATGTGAATTATTTATTAAGCTGAGTCCCAGCGATAAAAGTCATGAAAAACCTTTTAAATCATCGTAGATAGAAGATTTTATTCTCTACTTGACTCTTCTAATGGGTTGCTTGTTCCGCTGCAGTTAAACTTGATGTTTGTTATATTTTATAAGTTTAACACTATTGAAGGCTAATGATAATTTATTCTGCATTATCTTAGTCATAATATTTCTTACTGGGCTAGTTGAGCTCACCCTTTTATTTTCATTGTTCTCTTCAAGAAATGAGAATGTAGCGGGGACTAGTCGGGGAACGGAGTGACGGTTCAGATGATAGCATTAGTAGTACTCACTATTCTATGAAATAGTGTGAGAATAAATATATTGAGGACTTATTTTGAGTTTGAATCCTGTTTAGAAGAAAGTGTTGTATTTAAACTCACAACTTATGTTTTGTCGTATTTTACACGACAGTTGTATAATTAAGTTGTATTTGAATTTTGTACCATATTTTTGGCGACTCAGAATAGGTGATGTATACCTATTTTGGGGGCGTCACACCAAGGTTCTGCCACCGGGTCCCTTGTTGACACTTTCCTTCTCTGCATTTTTCTTTGGACAGTTCTGAACCAAATGATCAGTCGATCCGAATGAAAAGAT
This sequence comes from Panax notoginseng, assembly GCA_016801055.1. Classification (NCBI taxonomy): domain Eukaryota; kingdom Viridiplantae; phylum Streptophyta; class Magnoliopsida; order Apiales; family Araliaceae; genus Panax; species Panax notoginseng. Next base: position 43,664,764 of record CM029020.1, read on the forward strand.
CCTTATATCTTCTTCGGACTGGGACAATTGGGTGACATGTTCCCCTCTTGTCCGCAATTGTAACAGACTCCCTTCTTCTTCAGGCAAACTCCAACATGGTTCTTCCCACAATTCAAACATGGTTCCCTTCCTTTCCTATTATCTTATATCTTATTACCCGACTGGGTATTCTCACTCCACTTACTCTTATTCGGGTTACTCCCTCCACTGCTTCCACAATCATTTGTCTTTTTCTTCTTCTCTTGATGAAATCGAGACGCAGCTTCGCTCCCTCCTTTAGCAATTAAAGCTTTTTCCATCAAAGTCGCGAACGTATTGATCTACAATACCGCTACCTTGTTGAATATCCCTGGCTTCAGCCCATTCTCAAATCTTCTCGCCTTTCTTGCCTCTGTGTCCACCTGATGAGGTGCAAATCTCGCTAACTCGTTGAATTTGGTAGCGTATTCTGTTACCGACATGTTCTCCTGCTTAAATTCTAGAAATTTAACTTCCATCCTAGATTGCATACTCGGCGAGAAGTAGTTCTCAAAGAACAACTCCTTGAATCTTGTCCACAACACCACCGATGTACCAGCTCTGTCCTGATTAGTCTCCCACCAGTAATTGGCTTCTCCCTTCATTAAGTATGTCACAAAAGCCGTCTTCTGCTCTTCTGCCACTCGCGCAACGACGATTGCTTTCTCCATCTCCTTCACCCAAGTTTGGGCTTCAATCGGATATGTGGTTCCCTTGAATTCCGGCGGTCCTACCGCTTTAAAGTCTTTAAAGTTAGCCAATCTATCAACTGGCTGATTTCTCGCTCTTCCTCTTGTTGGAGCCGTATTTTCCATAGCTTCAGCTATCATATCTACGAAATTCTGCATTGGGTCCGCTTGACCTCCTTCGTTATTCACTGACTGTTCTTCTCGTTGGTTTCGATTCTGTCGTCTAGGCGGCATGATCTGATTTAAATAAAAAAAATCTTATATTAATTCTCTTTCTTTACACAAATTCTTAACACAATAAGAATTCAACACATATTTCTCACATATAAACGAATATTTATTCAAATAATTCATAGCACATTTAGTACTTAACACATATAACTATCCCTTTTTAAATCATATCAGGATTAATAACACAACTTTCCACAAAAAATTGTAATTCTCCATTCACATATAGTTATTACCAGTTCGTCAAACTTACCACACTTATGAGTTCAGAAACTTGCCACAATTATATGAGTATATGAACTTATCCTATTCAGACCTTTGGCGTCCATTCGCTGAGGGGTTCAAAACATTTTATATAACTGTGAGTCATTAACTTACCATAAGTATGAGTTTTAAGAACACACAAATTAATCTTAATCTTATATTCATATAGAAAATAAAGATTTCATTCATAAAACATATATATTTACATATGCTTAAACATCATTCTCGCTATTACAACACTTAATATCAGAAACTTCTACCAAAAGATACTATCACATATATCTAATTTTTCTACCGACCATTCCTTTCACCAGTCTTCTTCTTGTTGGGACACTTGTTGAATCCATGACTTGTTCTCCCACATGAGAAACACTTCCTCAAATTTGGCTTAGGACAATGAAAAGAAATATGTCATTCCTGCTTACAGTTGAAACAGACATTCTCCCACATCATGCATTGTCCAGCGTGAGTCTTCCCACACTTGTTACATGATTTCTTCTTCTTCGGGTTTGACTTTTCAGAATTAGGGTTGTCGTTGTCCCTCTTTCTCTTCTTCTTGTCCTTCTTGCTGGTTCCTTCAGATGATCCACCACCTTCAGTCTTCATTCTTTCCAACTGCGCCTTCAGCTCGTTCCGTTCTTCAGTCATTTCGCGTAACGCCCGCTCCGTCTTCTACAACTCCTCTAAAAGAAACACTTTACTTCGGAGTTCCTGGACTTCCGCAGATAGCTAATCTTGTTCTCCAACTTTGATCTTATTCTTTAACTCCACCTTGGCTTCTTTAGACTTCGCCTCCTCCTCACTACTCAGATACATCTTGGGATAATCATCATGATCACTCCCGAGATTAACCATGGGTTCATCTTTTCCTACTTCTTCAACTGATTCGCTCTGTGCTGACACCTCGGCTACTTGCACTGGTGCGACAGTCGTGGCATCTCCGTACTCATTTTATCTTCTCCCGACATCTTACAATCAGTTTAAACAACTTGATTAGTACTTCATCAGTACAAAATTTCTCACACTATGTGCCCACATATCTCACTATTGAGGCACTTCGGCAATCCCTCACTTAGAACTCTAAATGAGTTTTCTCTATCTCGCTTATAGTTATAATCCTAGGGTTTTCCCCCACCCCACTTAAGGTTTATAACCTACAGCTTTGATACCAACCTATGACGCCCCCAAGTCCGGGTTACCTGACCCCCGAGTTTGGTGCTCACGATTCACAATATAATAACATCTAACTACCCATTTAAATATAAATAGGAATACATATCTCATTAACATATGTTGTTAATACATAAGTCTCAGGTCCATTAACCTTAACATTACAGAAATACCCCTTAGATATACAAAAAGGGTTTATAATACAATACATCATAATAATAATATTGTTCATCATAACTAATTTATAACTATGTCTTTTCCTTTGTTCTTCTTCGCAGCACCTTCTGCAACTTCGTCCCTAGCTGAAAAGTTTTATTTAGCAAGGGTGAGCAACAAGTTTTCCCCGCAAGTTAAGACATACAATAAAGGTATAAAATTTAATATTAAGTCTTCTCACATTCTACGCAACGATAATCTGATAATGAAAGAGTTTAACGCTTTCAAGGTTTTCTACGATATTTAAATGAATAATCAAGAATTAATTATACGATATAGCAAAGTGAAATGTTTTCCAGATTTATGCTGAGCGATCCGTTGGATCTTGAACTTCTCTTCTCGAGTAATTATCAAAGTTATACCTTGATATACCCAGGTGTATCAGATAACCATAAAGATTAAATCATACCCCTCTACAAGTATATAAAGTGATCAGCTTCATTATACCCTATATTATGCATAATACTTAATCGCGCGCAAAGGTCGAATATACTACCAATAAAATATTCCCTTTATACAAAAGGATGTTCTTCTCAGTCTCAGAATCAATATTTTAATTTAACAACGAAATACTGTGATTTCAAATTCTAGTTACTTCTCGATCTAGCCGAAATAATTGGCATCGATCTGTTAATAATAATTTAATTCTCTTCTCGAACCTATCAAGTTCTGATAAATGTTCGTCTAGCCGGAATAATTGGCTAAGATAGTTCTCAATCATAACTCGACAATAAACAGAAATTATCTGTAATGTCAATTCTAGCTTCTACGGATATGAATATCCAACAACAATTATTCTACAAATGTATATATTTTTTGAATTAGTAATTCAATTTGAATTATTAAACATGCACTAACTGCGAATAATCAACAATAAATCATTGGACATGGTATAATTAGCAATAATTAACCACTATAATCTGAATGAATATAACTCAAGGTTGAGTTAGAGAACTTGCCTCTTCCGCTGATTACAGCTACACAATAAACTTAACTGTGTTTGTAAGACCTATAATCAACAATGTCGGTCTCATAATTTACACAATCATTTATAACACGCAACACTATATTCTACAGTCAAACTTCTCCTAGACACATTACCACATAGCCACAACAGTGTTTATAACCTATATAAACACTTATCATGTAAGACCCTAACTTTTATAAATAAAGATGAATTTTTTATAAATATCATTTTTGAATATTATAGAGTTAATTTGGTATAATGTTATAGTTGTGGGTAATATTTATAAATTTTGCAAAGTACGCAAGTTGTTATATAATATTCGATTGGTCGGGGAATATTCATTTTAATAGGAAATATTCGTACAACGGCACAATCATTGGTGAACCTCACAACGGAATTATTGTCGGATTGAGAAAACGACAAAAATATTTTATTAAAAATAACGGCAGAAGTTTTACCATTGATACTGTTGAACTACTCGGTAGTAAAAGTACAGTAATACGTGTGGTTGCATAGTAGCACACGGTATTGATTATTAATGCTTATGTGAGAAGTCACTCGGTTTGATTCAATTATTGTCAATTAATAATATGAATTATTTAGCGATAATGAAGTTTTGTTTTATTCGTATTATTAACGTAATAAAACAGAAACATCTTTTTATATAAAACAGAATACTTTATTAAAGTTATTCTATAAATAGAATATATTATATTTTATTTAAAAGATTTTTTTTTAAATATGGACCGTCAGATTAAAGTAATCAATCTGGACCGTTCATGGATTAGTTACTATGCATTTTATTTTTGTATAAATAGCAGCTCATTCCTTCATTATTTATTACGAATTCACTGAACTCTAGAGAGAGAAACTATAGAGAGAAACTATAGAAAGAGAGAGAAGAAAAGTATTCTGCTACTTAACTACTTCCTTATTTCAGTTCTTCTTTAAAACGGTAAGGGGTGTTATTCTTTCTTATTCATGAAGAGAACTATTGTTATTCCATTTCTTATTATTCTGTTGGAATAACCTGTATACGCGGTCTACCCTATACTTGGTGACATTCTTCTATTATTATTTTGTAACATCCTGTCTGTGTGTTTTACACCAGATCTAGTTCCGTCTTTATTATTATTCTGTTGGAACATCCTGTCTGTGTGTTTTACACCAAACCTGGTTCCGTCTTTATTATTATTCTGTTGGAACATCCTGTCTGCCGTAGTGCAGGGGTGATTCGATGATGTGGATTAGTTTATTAAGCTGAGTCCCAGCGATAACAGTGTTAAAAAACCTTTTAAATCATAGAAGATAGTAGATTTTATTTTCTACTTGACTCTTTTAATGGATTGCTTGTTCCGCTGCAGTTAAACTTGGTGTTCGTTATATTTTATCAGTTTAACACTGTTGAAAGCTAATGATAATTTATTCTACATTATCTTAGTCATAATATTTCTTACTGGGCTAGTTGAGCTCACCCTTTATTTCACTGTTCTCTTCAGGAAATGAGAATATAGCTGGGACGAGTCATGGAACGGAGTGATGGACCAGATGATAGTAATAGTAGTCCTCAGTATTCTGTTAAATAGTGTGACAATAATTGTAATGAGGACTCCTTTTGAGTTTGTATAGTCTTTTGTAGACAATAATTGTATTCAAACTCATAGTTATGTTTTGTCGTATTGTACACGACAGTTGTATTAGTAAGTTGTATTTGTATTCTGTACCATGTATCTGACGAACCAAGATGGGTGATGTATACCTAATTTTAGGGGCGTCACAGTTGGTATCAGAGCTTAGGGATATGATCCATGGCTAAGATGTGAGAATAGAACTAGGAGGGGAGAGACGGAGAATTCCTTCGCTAGTATGACCTACCTAAGTTTATTTGCATGGTATTTAATTGGTCGATCAGAATATAAGGATAATATATGACATATCAATTAACTTTTGTTTTGTGGCAGTATCTGAAAATGACATCTGAGAATGTTGAGAATAGCAATGGAGCACAGGCGACTGTTGATTTACCACATATCAATAATCAGGATAATGTGCATCAGGAAGGTGACAATCCTCACGCAAACAACAACACTGACCAGATGATGAATGATGGAATGTTCAGAAGCTTTATGAAGTTCATGCAACAGCAGGCGAGAGCGGCTCCTGTCCAAAATGTAGGTGAAAACACTGAAAACTCTCGGACGGTCACCGCTAAACAGTTCAAGGAGCTGGGACCACCGGAGTTTAAGGGAGAGCCAAAACCACTTATGTAAGACCCCGAATTTTATGAAATAAAAGTATTCAATTTTTCTTATAATTACTATTCAGTAAATGGTTAGATTGATAAATGTTAAAGTTAAGGGTGATATATGAATTTTTTTTCAAAATACACAAGTGGTTATAAAATATTCATTGTTGTCGGGGAATATTCGTTTGGTCGTGGAATATTCTTTCTGTCGGGGAATATTCGTACGACGGCGCAGCCATTTGTGGGCCCCATAACAGAATAACTGTCGGGTGAAGAAAATGACAAATTTGAGTTTTTACAAATAACGACGTAGTTGTTACCGTTAACACTGTTGGAATACCCGTTGGTTAAAATACAGTAATACGCGTTATTGCACAGTAGCACACGGTATTGCATAGTATTTTTGAAATTATTGATTCTTACGTAAGAAGGCACTACTCAATAATTGTTACAGTAATTACTGTTCAATATTTTATTTTATTGATTCAATAATTGCTACGTTAAAATTTTGTATTATTGTTGTTCAATAATTATTGTAAGACCCCAACTTATTAATGAATAAAATCAAATTTTCTCTAAATATTATTGTGAATAATAAGGGGCTAATTTGATACTAATACTTTGGTTATGGGTTAAATGTGCAAATTTTGTAAAATAAGCAAGTGGTTATAAAATATTCATTTTGTCGGGGAATATTCGTTTGGTCGTGGAATATTCTTGCTGTCGGGGAATATTCGTACGACGGCGCAGCCTTGTGTGGGCCCCATAACGGAAAGCGATTGGATGAAGAAAATGACAAGTATAAGTTATTTATAAATAACGGCGTAGTTGTTACCGTTAATACTGTTGGAATACCCGGTGGTTAAAATACAGTAGCACACGGTATTGCACCAATTATTGATTCTTACGTAAGAAGGCACTACTCAATAATTGTTACAGTAGTTATTGTTCAATATTTTATTTTATTGATTCAATAATTGTTGCATTGATATTTTATATTATTGTTGTTTCAATAATTGTTGCTGCACAGTATTTTCCATTATCAGATCAATAATTCATATTATTTGAATAATATTATTAGATAACATTATTGGCAATGTCTAGAAAGTTCTGTCTAAGGAGAGGTTTGGTCATCTAATTGCGCGCCAGTAAGGAGAAATCCTTATTGGAAAGCCCCCTCTTTCCTGGGAACGGCCTGGTTGTCATAAATGTGATTCTGTAATATTATTTGTGAATAATTAATTATTGATTCATATGATAAGAAAATATTTATTTTATGTGGATATAAATGAGGGATATATTTTTGTGGTTAAAAATGAAGGAGTTAATGTTGAGGTTTTTATCAGTATTTTTGTCGGAATGGAGGTATTAAAAATCAGGGTTTTTGAGATATTTTGCGGGGGTTATAATTTTTAATCCGACCGTTGGATCGTGGTAATTTTTGGATATGTTATACATATATAAGTTGAGTATATGCCCACAAATTTTGAACCGTTAAAAATGAACGTATGATTTATTATGAATTTTACAAGATGACTGGTTCAGAAATTGTTGAATTTTCGGAGTTTATCATTTTGGTGGAAAATTCTAGAATTGGTGGGCCCCACTTGTGGTTGGTGAAGAAATGTGCTGAATTATATTTCAAATGTGGTGGGTGGGAATAGTAGCAGGTAAAGCCATCAGGTTGCAGGTCAAACCTACCAAAATTTTCCTATAAATAGAGGGCTAAGTTAGAATTGAAAATCACACCAGAAACAAGTTTTCTCTCTTTCTCTCTCTAGATTATTGAGTGTATTTTGTGAGTATTTAGATACTTTGAGAGTTTCTATTCATCAGAGCAAGTTTCTTTCAGCCTTATACCGGTATTCCGACCAGAAGTACTGATATTTTGAGGTAAGGGATATTATTTTCTTCTTAATGATATTATTTTCTTCAATATCATTATGCTGAAATATTGATATGAGTTTTTATCAAATTTGGAACTTTTTGTGTCGGGGTTACTATTCACGTATACGGCACTATTCACGTATACGGTACTATTCACGAATACGGCACTATTCACCGAAAAATAAAATTTTCCTTTTTGTCCAAGATGTCTATTATGGTTACTATCTTTGATTGTATCCATGTTTTGATCTTTATTTTTGAATTCTGCTTCACAATTGATTATTATGAAGTATTATTGATCTTGGATAAACTGTTATACGAATCCCTACTATTTGTCCTTCTGTCTCATTGGATTCGTTCTCTTTAAGATATTTTTCATCATCCTCAGTCCTAAATGATGATATTACTGAATATCTTTGGCCTGTAGTGCAAAGATGTATGATTACTTGATGAATATCTTTGGCCTGTAGTGCAAAGATGAACAGGTGTTGAGATGAACATGACTGACAGGTGATACAAATGAATATCTTTGGCCTGTAGTGCAAAGATGAATATTTGGATAAAGATGATTATTAATTGATGTTACAGGGATAAAATATTGATGATGGACTTTTAAATCTTAGAAGATAGTAGAATTCTTTCTCTACTTGACTCTTCTAATGGTTTGCTGTTTCCGCTGCAGTTGTTGATCTAAAACTTGTTGTCGATTATATTCTATCAGATTTTTCCCTGTTGAAGACTAACGATAATTTGTTTGTATATTATCTTAGTCATAATATTCTTTACTGGGCTAGTTGAGCTCACCCTTTTCCTTTTTGTTCCATTTTTCTTCTCAGGAGGTGAGAACATAGCAGGATCTAGTCGGGGTATGGAGTGATGGTTCTAGAAAGATGTTTTAGCAGTCCTCACTATTTCTGTAAAATAGTGTTTGAATAATTGTAATGAGGATTTATTTGAGTGTGGATATTGTCTAGAAGACAATATTTGTATTTAAACTCACAGTATGTGTTGTCGTATTTTGCACGACAATTGTATTATTGAAGTTGTAGTTTGCTTTCTGTACCATGTATTTGGCGACTCAGAATGGGTGTTGTATACCTATTTTGGGGGCGTCACAGTTGGTATCAGAGCTTAGGGATATGATCCCTGGCTGAGATGTGAGACAAGAACTAGGAGGGGAGAGACGGGGAATTCCTTCGCTAGTATGACTTGACTAAGTTTATTTGGTGTTTATTTGGTCGGTCAGAGTATAGGGATAATATATGACATGACTATTAACCCTTGTTTTATGGCAGTATTTAAGAATGGCAGCTGAGAACGTTAATAATGGAGTAAATCAGACCGTGGAGACACCTTTGATCACCACCCAGGGGAACGTGCAACAGGAAGGCAATATTCCTCCTGTAAACAACGTTACCGAGCAAACGATGAATGATGGAATGTTTAGGAGCTTTTTGCAGTTCATGCAAAATCAGACGAGGGAGACTCGTGTGCAGAATACGGGTGGAAATGATAACGCGCGGTTTGTCACAGCTAAGCAGTTCAAAGAATTGGGACCACCAGAATTTAAGGGAAAGCCGGATCCGATCATGGCGGAAACGTGGGTCAAGCAAATTACCAAGATATTCGATGTCTTGGGATGCACGGAGGAACAGAAGGTTCCATTCGCCACCTTTATGTTCCGCGGTGAGGCAGACTACTGGTGGGAGTCTGTGAAGCGTACCCAGCCTGACGCACTCAACATGTCCTGGGAAACATTTCAAAAACTGTTCAATGACAAGTACTTTCCTGAAAGTATTCGTCATATGAAGGAGGTAGAGTTTATCAGACTGGAACAAAACAACATGACGGTGTCCCAGTACGAGGCGAAGTTTGCAGAGTTATCCAGGTTTGCACCTCATTTGGTCGAAAATGAGGAACGAATGACAAGGATGTTTCTGAGAGGTTTAAAACCCGAGATTCGGCAATATCTTATCTCTCATAAATTTTCTTTATATTCAGATGTTGTAAACAGGGCTCAATTATTAGAGCGAGATAATGAGTATGTGCAACCGAGGGACCACAACCAGGGTCATACCGGTGGCGGCAGTCATCGAAGCAATGAAAACCAGCAGGGAGGAAAATATTCGGACAAAAGCGGTAACCACTCTGGTGGTAATCGTGGTCGTGATAATAGAAGGAGCGAGTCGGGAGGAGATTTCAAGAAGAGAAGGTACAACAATGATAATGTGAAGACGTCAGCACAAACATCAACTGTTTCTAGGGGAGGAGAACGACCACCGGTCGTATGTTACAAATGTGGGAAAGAGGGACATATCAGCCCAAACTGCCCACAACAATCCAAGGTATGTTATAACTGTGGAAAGGAGGGTCATATAGCTCGAGAGTGTTCTGTAGCAAAACCAAGTTCAGCGGGGATGGTGACTCCAAAAGCTGTCCCGGATAAGTCGAAATCAGCGGTTCCTGGAAGGGCGTTTGTCGTTACTGGCCAAAACGCGAGAAACCCGAACGAGGTGATCACGGGTAAGCTAATCTTGAATTCTTGCGAAGTTTATACTTTACTAGATACCGGTTCTACCCATTCTTTTATCTCTCCTGCTTGTGCTCAACGTTTAAACTTGACTCCGGAGAAATTGGACTTTAACTTATCTGTTGAAACTCCGTTGGGTGAAACCTTCGTTACATCTACAGTTTATAAATCTTGCATGATCCAAGTTGGCACTATCACATTACCTGTTGATCTTATCTCTTTAAAGATACTTGCTTTTGATGTGATTTTAGGAATTGATTGGTTAACCACTCATCATGCCAAAATTGATTGTTTTCGTAAGGTTGTTAGTTTTCATATTCCTAAGCAACCTGTTATTCAAATTCAAGCAACCAAATCATTGAAGTTAAACTCTTTCATATCAAGCCGTAAAGTCATTCGTTTATTAAAAAACGGATGTCAAGCTTTCTTAGCTATGTTATGGACTTGAACAAAAATACGTCAGATTTGAATGATATTTCTATTGTTAGTAAAATCCCTGACGTATTTCCTGAAGAATTTCTTGGCCTACGCGTGATATTGAATTTTGTATCATCTTTGAATCTGGTACAAAACTCACTTCTAAAATCTCATATCGAATGGCTCCTATTGAACTTCAGGAGTTAAAAACCTAACTGTAGAAGTTTGTACCCGAGCCTTTATCTGGTGACTTCCTTTGCGGAATGTACTGAAGCCAAACTCTTCGTAGGGGACGCCATATTCGTGCGATAGTAAACTGATAGGTGTCATTGTGACGTGCTATCCAAGGTTGGGATATGAGTCACAGTTGAGAGCAATCTAAGTCGGTAATCGAAATACGTAGCTTTCTGGCTTAGCTGGTTATTATCGGAGATTTGTGGAAGGATTTTCTCGAATCGCGAAAGATAGAAAATTCGTATGGAGTGAGGAATGCGAGAAGAGTTTTCAAGAACTCAAGAGGAGACTCATTTCGGCACCTGTTCTGACAATACCATCTGGTTCGGATGGATTTGTTATCTACAGCGATGCTTCAGGCAAAGGGTTAGGATGTGTTCTCATGCAACATGGGAAAGTCATAGCCTATGCCTCACGACAACTCAAAGAATATGAGAGGAATTATCCTACTCATGATTTGGAGTTGGCAGCAGTCGTTTTTGCGTTGAAGATCTGGAGACACTACCTGTATGGGGAGAAAGTGGAGATCTATACAGATCATAAAAGCCTCAAATATTTCTTCACCCAAAAGGAACTCAACATGCGGCAGCGACGTTGGCTCGAGCTGTTGAAAGATTACGATCATACCATCCAATATCATCCTGGAAAAGCAAACGTAGTAGCTGACGCATTGAGTAGAAGATCATATGCGGGTACGAGTGCAATATTGTTAACACAAAGGCCCATTTTGTATGACTTACAAAGGATGGAGATAGAGATGAAGGCTCCAAGTACCCACATGATGATATCAAATATACGAGTAGAACCGACTTTAATCGATAAAGTTAAAGCTGCTCAAGCTACGGACATGGAGCTGATGCGTATGAAGAAGAAAGTGCAAGAAGGTGCTATTCCAGAAGCAAGAATCGATGAAGAAGGAATACTTCGAGTCAACTCCAGACTTTGTGTTCCTAACGATTTTGACTTGAAGCATAGAATAATGATGGAGGCACACAACACACCGTTTGCAATCCATCCTGGGAGTACCAAAATGTATCACGATCTTCGACATACATTTTGGTGGAGCAATATGAAAAGAGAGATCGCGGAGTTTATCTCGAGGTGTTTAACTTGTCAACGTGTAAAGGCGGAGCATCAAGTACCAAAGGGTCCATTGCAACCACTTGAGATCCGAAATGGAAGTGGGAACACATTACTATGGATTTTGTTACGGGTCTTCCAAGGTTTCTCAAGGCATAGATGCGATTTGGGTTATTGTTGATAGATTAACCAAGTCCGCTCATTTCTTGCCGATACGTGAGACTTATTCCCTTGAACGTCTTGCTAGTATGTACGTGAACGAGATTGTGAGATTGCATGGCATGCCAGTATCCATAGTTTCGGATCGTGACCCAAGATTCACTTCACGATTTTGGGTTAGCTTGCAGAAAGCTATGGGCACGGATTTACGATTCAGTTCGGCATACCATCCTCAAACGGACGGACAATCAGAGAGGACTATTCAAACTCTTGAAGATCTATTAAGACTTTGTGTCCTAGATCTCAAAGGGAGTTGGGATAAGTACCTACCATTGGTGGAATTCTCCTACAACAACAGTTATCAGGCGAGCATAGGTGTGGCTCCATTCGAGGCGTTGTATGGAAGAAAATGTCGTTCTCCAGTATGCTGGGACGAGGTGGGTGAAGCAACATTGTTGGGACCAGAGTTGGTACGCATTACTACAGAGAAGATCCAAACGATTCGACAACGTATACAAACGGCACAGGATCGACAAAAGAGTTATGCGGATCTTCATCGGAAGGACGTGGAATTTAATATTGGGGATCATGTATTATTACGTGTTGCACCATGGAAGGGAGTTACAAGATTTGGGAAGAGAGGAAAGCTCAATCCAAGATTTGTTGGTCCATTTGAGATTCTTGAGCGAATAGGAAATGTGGCATATAGACTCGCATTACCTCCAAGCATGTCTCGTGTTCATAATGTTTTTCACATATCTATGCTTCGTAAATATGTTAAAGACCCGAACCACATTATTGAGTTAGAACCAGACGAGATAGCTGAAGATTTAACGTACGAGGAGGTACCTGTTAAGATCTTGGATAGGAAAGAGCATGTCCTACGCACGAAGGTTATACCACAAGTTAAGGTTTTGTGGAGAAACCATGCTATTGAAGAAATGACCTGGGAGTTGGAATCAGAAATGAAAGCGAGGTATCCTCACCTTTTTGAAATATCAGGTACGTACGTCAATTTCGAGGACGAAATTTCATAAGGAGGGGAGGTTGTAAGACCCCAACTTATTAATGAATAAAATCAAATTTTCTCTAAATATTATTGTGAATAATAAGGGGTTAATTTGATATAATACTTTGGTTATGGGTGAAATGTGCAAATTTTGCAAAATAAGCAAGTGGTTATAAAATATTCATTTTGTCGGGGAATATTCGTTTGGTCGTGGAATATTCTTGCTGTCGGGGAATATTCGTACGACGGCGCAGCCTTGTGTGGGCCCCATAACGGAAAGCGATTGGATGAAGAAAACGACAAGTATAAGTTATTTATAAATAACGGCGTAGTTGTTACCGTTAATACTGTTGGAATACCCGGTGGTTAAAATACAGTAGCACACGGTATTGCACCAATTATTGATTCTTACGTAAGAAGGCACTACTCAATAATTGTTACAGTAGTTATTGTTCAATATTTTATTTTATTGATTCAATAATTGTTGCATTGATATTTTATATTATTGTTGTTTCAATAATTGTTGCTGCACAGTATTTTCCATTATCAGATCAATAATTCATATTATTTGAATAATATTATTAGATAACATTATTGGCAATGTCTAGAAAGTTCTGTCTAAGGAGAGGTTTGGTCATCTAATTGCGCGCCAGTAAGGAGAAATCCTTATTGGAAAGCCCCCTCTTTCCTGGGAACGGCCTGGTTGTCATAAATGTGATTCTGTAATATTATTTGTGAATAATTAATTATTGATTCATATGATAAGGAAATATTTATTTTATGTGGATATAAATGAGGGATATATTTTTGTGGTTAAAAATGAAGGAGTTAATGTTGAGGTTTTTATCAGTATTTTTGTCGGAATGGAGGTATTAAAAATCAGGGTTTTTGAGATATTTTGCGGGGGTTATAATTTTTAATCCGACCGTTGGATCGTGGTAATTTTTGGATATGTTATACATATATAAGTTGAGTATATGTCCACAAATTTTGAACCGTTAAAAATGAACGTATGATTTATTATGAATTTTACAAGATGACTGGTTCAGAAATTGTTGAATTTTCGGAGTTTATCATTTTGGTGGAAAATTCTAGAATTGGTGGGCCCCACTTGTGGTTGGTGAAGAAATGTGCTGAATTATATTTCAAATGTGGTGGGTGGAAATAGTAGCAGGTAAAGCCATCAGGTTGCAGGTCAAACCTACCAAAATTTTCCTATAAATAGAGGGCTAAGTTAGAATTGAAAATCACACCAGAAACAAGTTTTCTCTCTTTCTCTCTCTAGATTATTGAGTGTATTTTGTGAGTATTTAGATACTTTGAGAGTTTCTATTCATCAGAGCAAGTTTCTTTCAGCCTTATACCGGTATTCCGACCAGAAGTACTGATATTTTGAGGTAAGGGATATTATTTTCTTCTTAATGATATTATTTTCTTCAATATCATTATGCTGAAATATTGATATGAGTTTTTATCAAATTTGGAACTTTTTGTGTCGGGGTTACTATTCACGTATACGGCACTATTCACGTATACGGTACTATTCACGAATACGACACTATTCACCGAAAAATAAAATTTTTCTTTTTGTCCAAGATGTCTATTATGGTTACTATCTTTGATTGTATCCATGTTTTGATCTTTATTTTTGAATTCTGCTTCACAATTGATTATTATGAAGTATTATTGATCTTGGATAAACTGTTATACGAATCCCTACTATTTGTCCTTCTGTCTCATTGGATTCGTTTTCTTTAAGATATTTTTCATCATCCTCAGTCCTAAATGATGATATTACTGAATATCTTTGGCCTGTAGTGCAAAGATGTATGATTACTTGATGAATATCTTTGGCCTGTAGTGCAAAGATGAACAGGTGTTGAGATGAACATGACTGACAGGTGATACAAATGAATATCTTTGGCCTGTAGTGCAAAGATGAATATTTGGATAAAGATGATTATTAATTGATGTTACAGGAAAAAAATATTGATGATGGACTTTTAAATCTTAGAAGATAGTAGAATTCTTTCTCTACTTGACTCTTCTAATGGTTTGCTGTTTCCGCTGCAGTTGTTGATCTAAAACTTGTTGTCGATTATATTCTATCAGATTTTTCCCTGTTGAAGACTAACGATAATTTGTTTGTATATTATCTTAGTCATAATATTCTTTACTGGGCTAGTTGAGCTCACCCTTTTCCTTTTTGTTCCATTTTTCTTCTCAGGAGGTGAGAACATAGCAGGATCTAGTCGGGGTATGGAGTGATGGTTCTAGAAAGATGTTTTAGCAGTCCTCACTATTTCTGTAAAAGAGTGTTTGAATAATTATAATGAGGATTTATTTGAGTGTGGATATTGTCTAGAAGACAATATTTGTATTTAAACTCACAGTATGTGTTGTCGTATTTTGCACGACAATTGTATTATTGAAGTTGTAGTTTGCTTTCTGTACCATGTATTTGGCGACTCAGAATGGGTGTTGTATACCTATTTTGGGGGCGTCACAATTATGACTGCACAGTATTTCCCATTATCAGATCAATAATTCATATTATTTGAATAATATTATTAGATAATATTATTGGTAATGTCTAGAAAGTTCTGTATAAGGAGAGGTTTGGTCACCTAATTGCGCGCCAGTAAGGAAAAATTCTTATTGGAAAGCCCCCTCTTTCCTGGGAACGGCCTGGTTGTCATAAATGTGATTCTGTAATATTATTTGTGAATAATTAATTATTAATTCATATGATAAGGAAATATTTATTTTATATGGATATAAATGTGAGATATATTTTTGTGGTTAAAAATGAAGGAGTTAATGTTGAGGTGTTTTATCTGTATTTTTGTCGGAACGGAGGTATTGAAAATCAAATTAGGGTTTTTAAGATATTTTGCGAGGGTTATAATTTTTAATCCGACCGTTGGATCGTGGTAATATTTGGATATGTTATACATATATAAGTTGAGTATATGTCCACAAATTTTGAACCGTTAAAAATGAAAGTATGATTTGTTATGAATTTTACGAGATGACTGGTTCAGAAATTGTTGAATTTTCGGCGTTAATCATTTTGGTGGAAAATTCTAGAATTGGTGGGCCCCACTCTTGGTTGGTGAACAAATGTGCTGAGATTTTTTATTCAAATATGGTGGGTGGAAATAGTAGCAGGTAAAGCCATCAGGTTACAGGTTAAGTCTGATTCGACGTGCTAACATTTTCCTATAAATAGAGGGCTAAGTTAGAATTGAAAATCACACCAGAATTCATAAGTTTTCTCTCTTTTTCTCTCTATATTATTAAGTGCATTTTGTGAGTATTTAGATACTATGTGAGATTCTATTCATCAATGCAAGTTTCCTTCAGCCTTATACCGATCAGAAGTACTGCTCTTTTGAGGTAAGGGATAATAAGAGATTTTAAGGGTTATTATGTTTTTCAGTTTCGTAATTTTTCTGACCTTCAAAAATTCTGAAAAAATTTGAAATGATATTTTGATGAGTTTGCTTGATTGTGTCCAAAAATGGTGATTTTTGGATGTATAGATTAAGAGTTATGAATTTTATGAGAAAAGACTATTTTAAAAGTAACCGTTTATAACTCCTTGTGGTTAATTCCAAAATTGATGAAATATTTATTGGGAGTATATGTATATGATAGGAGTATACTCTGTGAATTTCAGAATTTTTAAATAAAAGTACAATTTTTGATAAATGTCTAAATACTCGGCTGTTTTTGCCATATGAAAAATAGTAAATGACTTTTAAAAATGTTGAGAAAAATATATGTTCACTATGGGACTATATTATGCTAAATCCCAGAAAAGAAATATTTTTGGAACTGATTTGGTATTTTTCATGAAAATGGTCTAGTTATGAGTAAATGAATTAAATATGTTTTGTGAAGAAAGAAAATTAGAAAATAGGATTTTATGGCTTAAGAATCCTATATGAGGTATATGCAGATTTTTGATGAGGGTTTTTGGTTATTGGTGATGAAATCTTATGAGTTTGGCATTTTAGGATGATTAAATGCATTATTTAGTAAAGTGTAAACAATTAAAATAAATTGTTTATAAGCTTAAGAAATATTATTCTTTCAATATCATTATACCGAAATATTGGTATGTATTTTATTGTGGAATTTCTACCATTTTGTGTCGAGTTACTATTCACGAAAAAATTGGTTTCTTTTTCTAACCAAATTATAGTTGATTTACGAATATTACTCTTGAGATTAAAACTAGATGTTGATCATATTATTTTTATTATTATATATAACATTTTTATAACCCTAATGATGATATTTCTTTTTGACTTGAGTGTAAAGATGGGTAGATTTTTGGTATGATCATGACTATGGGTTCTCTTTGGCCAGTAGTGCAAAGTTGAATTTTTGATTGGTATGATCATGACTATTGAATTTATAAGTGAATATCTTTAGCTTAAGCGCAAAGGTGAATTGATCAACATGGTTATAATTATTGTTTATATAAATTCTAAAATGATTATATATTTCTTTGAGATATTAATATATTTGGCCTGTAGTGCAAATATGAATTGTTGATGAATATATTTGGCCGTAGTGCAAATATGAACTGTTGAGGAATATCTTTGGCCTGTAGTGCAAAGATGAAATATTGAGGAATATCTTTGGCCTGTAGTGCAAAGATGAAATATTGATGAATATCTTTGGCCTGTAGTGCAAAGATGAATTGTTGATGAATATCTTTGGCCCGTAGTGCAAAGATGACATGTTGTTGAATATCTTTGGCCAGTAGTGCAAAGATGAACAGATGTTGAGATAAACATGACCAACTGGTGATACAAATGAATATCTTTGGCCGTAGTGCAAAGATGAAGTTATTAGTATGATTATGAATAGGAAATGTGATTTGGTATAACCATGATCTTTGATGTTTCAGGTAATGATAGGTGATGAAAATTATCTTCGTCCTGGATGAGAAGAGGAATTTAGAACTACAGTTATGATTATGAGTTATTCATATGATTGTGGACCAGAATTGTTGATTGATGTTACAGGGATAAAACATTGTTGGTGGATTTTTAACATGGAGAAGATAATAGACTTTATAGTCTATTTGACTCTTCTAATGGATTGCTCGTTCCGCTGCAACTATGGTTGAAATTTTTATCATTTACTATATGTTCTAAATCTCTGATTTATTATTGATGAAGGCTATTGATAATTTAATTATCTTTAGTTCTGATATTCTTTACTGAGCTAGTTGTGCTCACCCTTTTACTTCACAATTCCTTTCAAGTAATAAGAGTGTAGCTGGGTCGAGCGAGGGTAATGGGAAAATAGAATAGTGGTCTCTAGCTGTGGATGTTCTCCCGAAGTAGTGTAGAAAAGTTCATTTAGTAGTTTTATTTGGTGAATCCAATAGGGTCAGGTGTACCCAATATTGGAAGGATGTTTTGCCACTATCATACATGATGTCTTACGACATACAACCTCGTGTCATCATAAGACAGGGATGTGCTCATCCATATGCTGAGTATATATACGAGCACTACCTATATAATCTTGGTGTTTGTTTGAAGTATAATTCTCAATTAGAGATAGTAGAGATAATGATATGTCAAGAGAAGACTCACCATTGGGAAGAATATGATAGTAATCTTCTCATTTTTCTTTGGGGTCTATTGGGTTATCGAAGGATAATTCTGTGGCCATATGATATGTATCATAACCTAGACGCATGGCCTCCCATGTACGAAGGTTTCCTTGAGCACTTCCCAAAGATTCTAATTTCTAAAACAGTTTTTGACTATACCTTAATGTAAGGTGTCATTGTGAGGTGATGTCCACGGTTGGAACATGAGTCACATTTGGTATATATTTGTATCCAAACTCACATCATATGTATTGTTGTATTTTGCACGACAATTGTTATAATAAAGTTGTAGTTATTTTCTGTACCATGTATTTGGCGACTCAGAATAGGTTGGATGGAATGGACCTATTTTGGGGTTGTCACAACTTATAGCGAAAACATGGATAAAGCAGATCACCAAGATATTTGATGTCTTGGGATGCTCCGAGGAGCAAAAGGTTCCCTTTGACGCCTTTATGTTGCGAGGAGAGGAAGATTACTAGTGGGAATCGATTAAGCGTACTCAACCTGCCGCACTGAAGATGTATTGGGAGAAGTTCCAAGAGCTGTTCAATGACAAATACTTTCCCGAAAGTGTTCGTCACATGAAGGAGGTGGAGTTCATCAAATTGGATCAGAATAATATGACTGTGTCGCAATATGAGGCTAAATTTGCTGAGTTGTCCCGGTTTACGTCCCACTTGGTGGATAATGAAGAGCGAATGATGCGAATATTTTTACGAGGTTTGAATCCTGAGATACGTCAACATCTTATTTCTCATAAACTGTGTTTGTATTCAGATGTTGTGAATAGGGCTCAGTTAGTGGAGCGCGATAACGAGTCAACGCAACCAAAAGAGTGCAGTCGGCATAATGATAATACTAGTGAGAGCAGTCATCGAAGCGGTGACAACAAGCGTGGAGGGAATCAACAGGCCAGAAATGGTAACCACTTCTGTGGTAATCAGGGCCAAAATAATAAGAATGGTCATTTCAAGAAGAGGAGATTCAACAATGATGGAAAGACGTCAGCACCAGCACCCGTTGTTAAGGAAGGAGAACGACCACCTATTATATGTTTCAAATGCAGAGGGGAGGGGCACATCAATCCAAACTGCGCAATGCCGTCTAAAGCATGTTATAATTGTGGAAGAGAATGTCATTTAGGTCGATTTTGTCGTTTACCAAAAACAAGTTCAGCCAGGATGGAGGCACCAAAGGTCGTCCCAGAAAAGTCAAAACCGGTAGTGCAAGGGAGAGCGTTTGTTGTGAGCTCCCAGAAAGCAAGGAACCCGAATGAGGTCATCACGGGTAAGCTTATCATAAACTCTAACGAAGTCTATGCTTTATTTGATACTAGTTCTACCCATTCTTTTATTTCTCCTACTTGCGCTCATCGATTAAATTTGACTCCGGAGAAATTAGACTTTGACTTATCTGTTGAAACTCCATTGGGAGAAACCTTCATTACATCCACGGTTTATAAGTCTTATTTGGTTCAAGTTGGTACCCACACACTACCTGTAGATCTTATTTCATTAAAAATACTTGCATTTGACGTGATTCTAGGGATTGATTGGTTAACTACTCATCATACAAAAATTGATTGTTTTCATAAGGTTGTTAGCTTTCATATTCCTAATCGACCTATTATGCGAAATCAAGCAACCAAACCATTAAAATCAATCGTTGTCATCTCAAGCCATAAAGCTATTCGTTTATTAAAAAACGGATGTCAAGCTTTCTTAGCTCATGTCACGGATCTAAGCAAAAATACGTCAGTTTTGAATGATATTTCTATTGTTAATAAATTTCCTGACGTATTCCCTAAAGAACTTCCTGGCCTACCCCCAGAGCGTGAAATTAAATTTTGTATCGACCTTGAACCCGGTACAAAACCCATTTCCAAAGCCCCATATCGAATGGCTCCTATTGAACTTCAGGAGTTAAAGATCCAACTGCAGGAATTGTTAGACATTGGCTTTATTCGTCCTAGTACTTCTCCTTGGGGTTCTCCTGTGCTATTCGTAAAGAAGAAAGATGGAAGTATGCGACTTTGTATTGATTATCGGGAGTTGAATCATGTCACCATCAAAAATAGGTACCCATTGCCACGTATTGATGACCTGTTTGACCAGTTGCAAGGAGAACAATTCTTTTCAAAGATCGATCTTCGTTCTGGATATCATCAGCTGAAGGTTAGAACTAAGGATATTCCAAAGACGGCTTTCAGAACTCGGTAGGGGCATTATGAATTCCTAGTCATGTCCTTTGGATTGACTAATGCTCCTGCTGCCTTCATGGATATGATGAACCGGGTATTCAAGGAATATTTGGATCTCTTTGTGGTCATCTTTATTGATGACATCCTTATTTATTCCAAAAGCCGTGAAGATCATGAGAAACACTTGAGGCTGGTACTCCAAAAGCTTTGTGAATACAAGCTTTATGCCAAGTTGAAGAAATGCGAGTTCTGGCTGGAGGAGGTAGTATTCCTTAGGCACGTAGTATCAAGTCGTAGAATATCTGTTGACCCGGCAAAGATTGAAGCTATTCAAAGCTGGGAGCAACCTAATTCAGTGACCGAAGTACGTAGCTTTCTTGGTTTAGCTGGTTATTATCGGAGATCCGTGGAAGGATTTTCTCGAATCTCTACTCCATTAACTTAGCTGACTCGGAAAGATACAAAGTTCGGTTGGAGTTAAGAATGTGAGAAGAGTTTTCAAGAACTCAAGAGGAGACTCATTTCAGCACCTGTTCTAACAATACCATCTGGCTCGGAGGGATTTGTCATCTACAGTGATGCTTCGAGCAAAGGGTTGGGATGCGTTCTCATGTAACATAGAAAAGTCATAGTTTATGCATCAAGGTAACTCAAGGAATATGAGAGGAATTATCCTACTCATGATCTAGAGTTGGCAGCTGTTGTCTTTGCACTTAAAATTTGGAGGCATTACTTGTATGGGGAGAAGGTGGAGATCTTTACGGATCATAAAAGCCAAAAATATTTCTTCACTCAAAAGGAACTCAACATGCGACAACGACGTTGGCTTGAACTGTTGAAAGATTATGATCATACCATTCAATACCATCCTGAAAAAGCGAACGTGGTAGCTGGCGCATTGAGTAGAAGATCATATGCAAGTATGAGTGCGATATTGTCAACACAACGGCCCATTTTATGTGACTTGCAAAGGATGGAGATAGAGTTAAAGACTCTAGGGACCCATGTGATGATGGCAAAAATACTAGTAGCACCAACTTTAATCAATAAAGGTAAAGCTGCTCAAGCTACAGACCTGGAGCTGATGCGTATAAGGAAGAAAGTGCAAGAAGGTACTATGCCGGAAGCAAGAATCGATGAAGAAGGAATACTTCGAGTCAACTCCAGACTTTGTGTTCCTAACGACCCTGATTTAAAGTATGAAATCATGATGGAGGCGCACAACACACCGTTTTCAATCCATCCTGGGAGTACCAAAATGTATCATGATCTTCGTCATACATTTTGGTGGAGCAATATGAAGAGAGAGATAGCGCTGTTTATCTCAAGGTGTCTAACTTGTCAACGAGTCAAAGCGAAGCATCAAGTACCAAAAGGTCCATTGTAACCACTTGAAATTCTAGAATGGAAGTGGGAGCACATTACCATGGATTTCGTTACCGGTCTTCCTAAGGTTTCTCAAGGTATAGATGCGATTTGGGTCATTGTTGATAGATTGACCAAGTCTGCTCATTTCTTACCGATACGAGAAACTTATACACTTGAACGTCTTGCTCGTATGTACATAAACGAGATTGTAAGACTGCATGGTATGCTAGTATCCATAGTTTCTGACCGAGACCCAAGATTCACTTCACGATTTTGGGTTAACTTACAAAAAGCTATGGGCACGAATTTACGATTTAGTTCAGCATATCATCCTCAGACGGATGGACAATTAGATAGGACTATTCAAACTCTGGAAGATTTATTAAGACTCTGTGTCCTTGATTTCAAGAGAAGTTGGGACAAGTTCTTACTATTGGTGGAGTTTTCCTACAATAACAGTTATCAAGCAAGTATTGGCATGGCTCCATTCGATGCATTGTATGCAAGAAAATATCGTTCTCCAGTATGCTGGGATGAGGTGGGTGAAGCAACGTTGTTGGGACCGGAGTTGGTACGTATGACTACAGAAAAGATTCAAATGATCCGACAACGTATAAAAACCTCACAAGATTGACAAAAGAGTTATGCTGATCTACATCGAAAGGACGTGGAATTTGATATAGGAGATCATGTGTTCTTATGTGTTGCTCCATGGAAAGGAGTTACGGGATTTGGAAAAAGAGGAAAGCTCAATCCTTGATTCATCGGTCCATTTTTAATCCTCGATCGAGTAGGAACTGTGGCTTATAGACTCGCTTTACCGCCAAGTATGTCTCGTGTTCATAACGTTTTTCACATATCCATG
This sequence comes from Panax notoginseng, assembly GCA_016801055.1. Lineage (NCBI taxonomy): Eukaryota > Viridiplantae > Streptophyta > Magnoliopsida > Apiales > Araliaceae > Panax > Panax notoginseng. The sequence continues at coordinate 43,687,954 of CM029020.1, forward strand.
TTACGTAAATATGTGGAAGACCCGAACCACATTATTGAGTTAGAACCAGACAAAATAGCGGAGGATTTGACGTATGAAGAAGTTCCTGTTCAAATCTTGGATAAGAAGGAACATATTCTACGCTCCAAGGTTATACCTTAAGTCAAAGTTTTGTGGAGAAATCACGATGTTGAGGAAATAACTTGAGAGTTAGAATCTGAAATGAAGTCAAGGTATCCTTACCTCTTCGACATACCAAGTACGTACCTTAATTTTGAGGGCAAAATTTCATAAGAAGGGGAGGTTGTAAGACCCCAACTTTTATAAATAAAGATGAATTTTCTATAAATATCATTTTTGAATACTATAGAGTTAATTTGATATAATGTTATAGTTGTAGGTAATATTTATAAATTTTACAAAGTACGCAAGTTGTTATATAATATTCGATTGGTCGGAGAATATTCGTTTTAACAGGGAATATTCGTACAATGGCACAATCATTGGTGGACCCCACAACGGAATTATTGTCGGATTGAGAAAACGACAAAAATATTTTATTAAAAATAACGGCGGAAGTTTTACCATTGATACTGTTGAACTACTCGGCAGTAAAAGTACAGTAATACGTGTGGTTGCATAGTAGCACACGGTATTGATTATTAATGCTTATGTGAGAAGTCACTCAGTTTGATTCAACTATTGTCAGTTAATAATATGAATTATTTAGCGATAATGAAGTTTTGTTTTATTCGTATTATTAACGTAATAAAACAGAAACATCTTTTTATATAAAACAGAATACTTTATTAAAGTTATTCTATAAATAGAATATATTATATTTTATTTAAAAGATTTTTCTTTAAATATGGACCGTCAGATTAAAGTAATCAATCTGGACCATTCATGGATTAGTTATTATGCATTTTATTTTTCTATAAATAGCAGCTCATTCCTTTATTATTTCTTACGAGTTCACTAAATTCTAGAGAGAAAAACTATAGAGAGAAACTATAGAGAGAGAGAAGAAAAGTATTCTGCTACTTAACTACTTCCTTATTTCAGTTCTTCTTTAAAACGGTAAGGGGTGTTATTCTTTCTTATTCATGAAGAGAACTGTTGTTATTCCATTTCTTATTATTCTGTTGGAATAACTTGTATACGCGGTATACCCTATACTTGTTGACATTCTTCTATTATTATGTTGGAACATTCTGTCTGTGTATTTTACACCAGACCTGGTTCCGTATTTATTATTATTCTATTGGAACATCCTGTCTATGTGTTTTACACCAGACCACCTGTCTGTGTGTTTTACACCAGACCTGGTTCCGTCTTTATTATTATTCTGTTGGAACATCCTGTCTGTGTGTTTTACACCAGACCTGGTTCCGTCTTTATTATTATTCTATTAGAACATCCTGTCTATGTCTTTACACCGGACCTGGTTCCGTCTTTATTTATTATTCTGTTGGAATAACCTGTCTGTGCGGTCTATCGCATGCATGGTGATTTCTTTTGTTATTTCATTCTTTATTATACTCCATGAAATTTGTGGAATATCCTTGATAATAGCGTTTCATCCAGTATCTTTTCATGAAAATATTCTTCTAAGCATTCTTGAATTTTACTCCACAAAGCAGTATCATGTTGACAATTTGGACGTTGTTAATTCTTGGATAAATTAATTCTTGAACTTGTTTTATTGAATTTTTATATCATTGTCATCATGCTCATGTTTATAAAATGTTAAAAGTCATTTGTGGCCTGTAGTGCATAGATGGACTTGGTATGATTATGACCAAGAATTATTTCGGTATAATCATGACCGTAATGTTACAAATGATATGGTAAAAGTCCTCATTGGCCCGTAGTGCATTGATGGACAGTTGTTGGCATGATCATCACCATTAATGAATACACGAATATCCTTGGCCATAGTGCAGGGGTGATTCGATGATGTGGATTAGTTTATTAAGCTGAGTCCCAGCGATAACAGTGTTAAAAAACCTTTTAAATCATAGAAGATAGTAGATTTTATTTTCTACTTGACTCTTTTAATGGATTGCTTGTTCCGCTGAAGTTAAACTTGGTGTTCGTTATATTTTATTAGTTTAACACTGTTGAAGGCTAATGATAATTTATTCTGCATTATCTTAGTCAAAATATTTCTTACTGGGCTAGTTGAGCTCACCTTTTCTTTCACTGTTCTCTTCAGGAAATGAGAATATAGCTGGGACGAGTCGGGGAACGGAGTGATGGACCAGATGATAGTATTAGTAGTCCTCACTATTCTGTTAAATAGTGTGATAATAATTGTAATGAGGACTCCTTTTGAGTTTGTATAGTCTCTAGTAGACAATAATTGTATTCAAACTCACAGTTATGTTTTGTCGTATTGTACACGACAGTTGTATTAGTAAGTTGTATTTGTATTCTGTACCATGTATCTGACGACCCAAGATGGGTGATGTATACCTAATTTTGGAGGCGTCACATATCAAGTCTAACTATTTCGGTCTAGTTGGATTTCGGTCCATTCTCGGTATTCTGGTCACCTTACCTGACAATTAACACAGTCATTGTCAAATAAACTCGGTTTCTAAGCTTCAATATTAATTTAGATAAGTCAAATATCATTAATAATATTATTCGTAAGCTTTTAATAATATTTAAACAATTATTATAATTTATAATAATTTTTCAAACACTTAAATCATTTTTAAATGATATAATTATCAAATAATCTTATTATCATTAATATTTAATAATATAAAAATATTAATTTTATACATGTCGAAATATTAAAGTTATTGTTAATAACTTAAAATATTTTTAAATCATCAATATTCTACTTAAATGATTTTTAAAATAATTAAAATCATTTTTAAACCATCACCATTAATATTTAAATATTAGTGAAATTATTATCAAAATATTAAAAGTCATTAATTATAACTTAAAATATTTTTCTCATTTTTAAATAATTTTTAAATCAATAAAACTATTTTTAATTCAGTTATTTAATTTAATAATTAAATAAATATATTATCATTAATATTAATTTATTAATGAGAATTCTCCAAAAATATTAAAAATTATATTTTATAGTTTAAAATATTTTCTAACACTTTATTCCTATTTTAAATGATTTTTAAATCAATAAATTCATTTTTAACTTATTTATTTAATTTAATAATTAATTAAATATATTATCATTAATAATAATATATTAATGAGAATTCTCCAAAAATATTAAAAGTCACATTTTATAACTCAAAATATTTTGAAATACATTATTCTTATTTAAAATGATTTTTTATAATATTAAATCATTTTTCTCTCATTTATTTAATATACTAATTAAAAAAATAAATATCATTTTTACTCAAATAATTATAAATATTAATGAAAAATATTCTAATTGGTCAAAAATTATTTTTCATAATTTAAAATAATTTTTAAAACCATTTTTAGTAATATTTATAATTTATTTCTAATTTTAAATAATTTTCAGAATATTCAGAAATTAAAAAATAATAAAACCGTCACTAAAGACCTTTAGCGACACAAAGCGTCGCTGTTGGTGTTCTTGAGCCTCAAGAACACTGACAGCCGGCTTAACAAGAGGTCAACTTTGACTGGCTTTTAAATCTCAGTGTAATTCGATTCTGGGCTAGCTCTAACTGTGATCGTGTAGTGTTTATGTAACACTACAACAAATAACCATCCTCGTGGTCTAACAATATCTCAACTGCAAGATTCGAAGCCCCAAAGTGGTTGTCAGAAGCTTTTAGGCTTTCTAGGTTACCCAGAAACCCAGACAGCTTCAACTGCCTACTTTGTGGTTCTATTTGCTTCCAGCCTCGGTCATCAAATCAGTTATTTTATAGTCTAAAGCTATAGTACTAGTGTCAAGGTACATTTACATCACAACATAACAGTTAAACAACATTCACATCGCCATATTCAACCTGGTCAAACGTTGTCAGAAATGTTGCTTAAGTTGTTTCTGGGATTTCCAGAAAAATCAATCCGTGACCGTAGAGCCGGGTTTGACCACTCACTATGTTCGATCACTTGATGTTTTAAGAGATCTAAAGGCAATACTATATAGTCAACATAATTAGCTTATCCTTTGTACAAAAGTGGCGCCGCAGCGCCACTCTCCAGAAAGTTCAGAAACAAAAATTTTAAAGTGTTTAAGTCCATGAATGTGATGTTAACTTAATGTAATGAACATAAAATTATGTTATAAGTACAATGAGATGTTAAAATAGATACTTAACATGTAAATAACATAATTACATGTGGATTGAATTATTGAATACATAATTAGCTTATTATTCATGAAGTGTAAATTATGTGAAAAAGTGGTAATTTGACTAAGTATAGTCAATATTCGAATTAGACAAAAAAAATGAGTTTATGATGATTAGCTAAGTTGTAATTAACTAGTATTTGGAATATGAATGGTATATAGGATTAAATTAAAAGAACGTGCTTAGTTAAAGTGTAATCTACGCGCGAGACAAGTTTTCTAACCCTACTTATTATCGTTATATAACTTGATTAATTCACCTTTCTACATTGCGCAAGTTCTCATTATTATTGATCAAGTCTGTTTGTATATTAAAGTTTATTAATCTTTCAAGCATGATGCTGTTATACAATATTTATTCCATTGTATACCTTTTGACATTCTATTCAAGTTAACTTATCAATTATTGTTAAACCTTGTTAGACTAGCGAACCCTTATCGATTCGACTAGTCTATAGTTGATGAGCGTTCTATATCCAAACCAAACTTCTTTTGGTGCGGACTCCGATGTTAAACTAAGATGAACAACCCTTTAATAGAGGATTATTTACGCTTTAGCGTTAAGATATTGTGCACAGTATGGTACTAAGGGCTGATCCCCCTAAGTACGAGAAGAAAGGTCCATAGTCTTATGACTGTTAAAGGTTTCAAGTATAAACACTTAACAACCTAGGATATAGTTCAAGGTCTTATGACCCTCAGAAATTTCTTTTGATTCTTGTTATTCATTCTTGATTCAAAAGTTGAGCTTTTATATTCGAAGTTATTATTTTTCTTGAATGTTATTATTCATTGTTATATTGTTATACTTGTGGGCAATCGTGCTCACTCTTGCGTAATAATAACATTGCAGTTAAGAACGAAAGAGCAGACGAACCTTCCACTAGTAAAGGCAAGAGCAAGATTATCAAGTAATGAAGACTGTTTTATTATTATGGTTATGTAATTAGAATTGATGTTACTAAGATTTATTTGTTTATGTTTCCGCACAGATGATTTAAGGTTAGAGTAACCTAGGATTTATTTATTATGCAGTTGATGTAACCCCATAAGCAGAGATTTATTATTATTTCTATCTATTGCATGGTTTGCATTTATTTATGGGTAGATAGATGGATGATGTTTGTACAGTGAACACCAAATCTTGTGGAAATGGAAGTACCGGATTTGGGGGTGTCACAATTGGCCTATAGTTCATTGATGGACAGTTGTTGGTATGATTATGACCAGGGATTATTCGGTATAATCATGACCATTAATGATTACATGAATATCCTTGGTCGTGGTGCATGGATGATTTGATTTTATTTATTAAGCTGAGTCTCAGCGATAAAGGTGGTGAAAAACTTTTTAAATCATAGAAGATAGTAGATTTTATGCTCTACTTGACTCTTCTAATGGATGGCTTGTTCCGCTGCAGTTAAACTTGTTGTCTGTTATATTCTATGAGTTTAACATTGTTGAGGGCTAATGATAATTTATTCTGCATTATCTTAGTCATAATATTTCTTACTGGGCTAGTTGAGCTCACCCTTTTGCTTTCATTGTTCTCTTCAGGAAATGAGAACGTAGCCAAGACTAGTCGGGGAATGGAGTGATAGTCCGAGATGTTGTCATAGTAGTCCTCACTATTCTATGAAATTGTGTGATAATAAATGTAATGAGGACTCCATTGGGTGTGGATATTGTCTAGATGACAATATTTGTATTAAAACTCATAGCATATGTTTTGTCGTATTTTACACGACAGTTGTATAATTAAGTTTTTATTTGTATTTTGAACCATGTATTTGGCGACTCAAGATGGGTGATGTATACCGATTTTGGGGACGTCACAACTTATAACCGTGGACGTAGTTCAAGGTATTATTACCCTCAGCATGATTTGAAATCTTTTAAATTCCTGTTATTATTCTGAAAGGTGAAAGTGGAAAGGATGAGAAAATTAAGCAAAACATAATAATTTCAAGAAAGAATTGAAACTCCAGAAAGAAGAGAAATTTGAAACTCTTAGAAGAGGAAGAGGTGAGGAATATGATGATCTTAGAAAGATCCTTAGAGAAAGAATTTGGTTACAGAACCCAATGAATGAATAAAGTATTAACGCAAAATCTATTTTGATAGATTGAATGAATAAAGATTAATAAATAAAATTTCGAGGATGAAATTCTTAGAAGAATGGGTGAATGTAATATCCCGAGTGTTTATGATAATGATCCTTAGAAAAGGAAATGAGTGGGTTAAAGAATATATAATATTTGATATATGACTGTGTTCAATTGAATGTTATATAATAAAACCTAAAAGTTGTTGAAGAAATGAATGAAGTATATATATATATGTAAAACTTTTTGCTAAGTTAACGTGTTGAAGTTATTCAACGATAATTGTGAAAGAGATTTTGTAAAAACCTTAGTAAGGTAGGGTTTCGGTGATTTCGAGGACGAAATCCTTATATGGAGGGAAGGATGTGACAACCCAAATTTTTATAATTTATTAAAATAAGAATTTAATAATTAAGATTCTTATTACGAGATGTTTTAAGTTTGAGTATGATATACATGCTATATATTTTGAAATATGTGATCTGGTGTGAAGAGAAATATAAATTCATATATTGGGGAAGCGAGGTTTAATAGTTAAGTTAACTGTGACGGCCCTAAAATAGGTATACATCACCCATCTTGAGTCGTCAAATACATGGTACAGAATACAAATACAAACTTAATTATACAAACGTCATGTAAAAAAATACGATATTATATATGCTGTGAGTTTTAATACAAATATTATCATCTAGACAATATCCACACTCAATGGAGTCCTCATTACATTTATTGTCACACTATTTAACAGAATAGTGAGGACTACTAATGCTATCATCTGGACCGTCACTCCGTTCCCCGACTCGTCCCAATTATATTCTCATTTCCTGAAGAGAACAATGAAATAAAGGGTGAGCTCAATCTCAAATGAATCCGAAGCAGCCATACGGTTATGAAAGCTTTTGATGGAACCTTGGAACCACTTCTTTCAATCTTGGAACCTTAGAAAGCCCTAAGCTAATCCAGATTGGTTCAGACCTCACCCCAAACAAACTGAATGACATGGTTGCACTATTAACCCAATTCCAGGATGTGTTTGCATGGTCTCATGAAGACATGGTGGGTTTGTCCACTGACATTGTCCTTCATCGCCTTCCCATTAAATAGGGATTCAAGCCAGTCAGGCAGAAGCTCAGGCGATTGAAACCTGAGTGGAGTTTAAAAGTAAAAGAAGAAATAGTGAAACAATTTCAAGCTGGCATTATCATGGTGTCTACATATCCGGAGTGGATATCCAACATTGTTCCCGTGCCTAAACCAGGGGGAAAGGTGCGAGTTTACGTGGATTACTGGGATCTGAACAAAGCTTGCCTTAAAAATAGCTTTCACGTGCCCTTTATCCACATTCTTATTGATAATACTGCTCAATACGGCATGTACACCTTTGCCGATTACTTCGTGGGTACCATCAGATTATGGTCGCTGAGGAAGACAGTGAGAAAATTGCTTTCATCACGCCTTAAGGAACCTTCAGTTACAGACGATTGTCATTTGGCCTCATCAATGCCGGGGCAACCTATCAGTGAGCTTTGATGGCTCTTTTCCACGATTTAACACATAAAGAGATAGAGATCTATGTGAATGACATCATTGTCAAGTCCCAAAGGGAAGAAGACCATTTATACCATCTCAAAAAGCTCTTCAATAGGTTGCGTAAGTACAACTTGAAGTTGAATCCATCCAAGTGCGCCTTTGGTGTTAAATCAGGCAAGTTGCTAGTTTTCCTAGACAGCCACAAAGGGATTGAGCTGGATCCTACCAAAATCCAGGCCATTAAGGAAATGCCCATTCCTCAGACAGAGAAGGAAATACCCATTCCTCAGATAGAGAAGGAAATACGGGGATTTTTGGGAAGAATCAACTTCATTAGAAGGTTTATTTCTCAACTCACAGCAACCTGTGAGCCCATTTTCAAATTATTAAGGAAGAACTCCTTGATGAAATGGAACGATGAGTGTCAGAAAGCCTTCCTTACAATCAAAGAGCAGCTGGTTAACGCTCTTGTTTTGGTACCTCCCAGGGATGATGTTCCCCTGTTCATGTACCTGTCCATTAATGACAATGCTATGGGCTGCATGTTGAGGTAAAAAGACGATAGAGGCCAAGAACGAGCTATCTATTACCTCAGCAAAAGATTCAGCAGCAGTGAACACAAGTACACTCTGATTGAGAAGACTTGTTATGCTTTATCATGGGCTTCCATGAGGTTACAGCATTACCTCTATGGTCACATAACCCATCTCATATCCCGCGTGGATCCTCTCAAGTATGTGTTCAGTAAGCCCATACTGAATTGTCGGCTGTCCAGATGGCATTTGATCCTACAATAATTTGACATCGTCTACGTGACGCAAAAATCTGTCAAAGTTCAAAGAATTGTGGATCAACTCGCCACCGCATCTGCAGGGGACTATAAACCCTTGGAAAGATATTTCCCCGATGAAGAGGTAATGGCAGTTCAGCAACACCATCAGTACGATGCATGCCACACATGGAAAATGTATTTCGATGGAGCTATTAACACAGAAGGTTCTGGAGCTTGAGCAATTCTAGTATCAGGTACGGGGGAGCAGTATCCCATCACCATCAAATTGCAGTTTGTCAGCACCAACAACATAGCTGAGTATGAAGGCTGTATCATGGGCTAAAACTTGCCCGATCATTAGGCATCAGGCGGTTAGCTATCTTTGGGGATTTCGAATTGGTAATCAAACAATCCATGAGAATCTATCAAACTAAGGAACTACATTTGCTGCCTTACCATCGACAAGTTTTATAAATGGCTTTGGAGTTCAAAGAAATCTCCTTTTCACACATTCCTCGTAATAGGAATGATTTTGTTGATGCACTACCAACGTTAACCTCCTTAATTCATATACCTGACAAGGAAAACATGCCAAGCATCACATTTGCCCTGCAAAAGGCCCCAGCCTATTGGAACTATGATGGAGAAGTATCGGATGAGCTACCTCCAATCCACAACCCTTGGTATCAACATATCAAGGAGTATCTGCGAGATGGATCTACACCCGCTGAGGCGAGCCTAACTGAAAGAAGGCGGATCCATCGACTTGCTATAAAATTCTACCTGAGCGGAGATGCACTCTATAAAAGAGATGCAGGATTAGATCTCCTCAGATGTCTGGACAAAGATCAAGCTTAGAGGCTCATGGATGAGATCCACGGTGGAGTATGTGGCCCACACATGACGGGGCCCCCTACTTATTAAGAAAATCCTCATAATAGGCATTATTGGCTTACACTCAAAGCTAACTGTGATGATCACGTCAAGAGGTGCTATCAATGCCAAATTCATGGGAATTTTATCCACGCCCCTCCAAGGGAACTCCACAATATGAGTTCGCCATGGCCCTTGTCAATGTGTGGAATGGACGTGATCAGGCCCATCGAGCCCAAAGCCATTAATGGACATCGATTCATATTCACCATGATTGACTACTTCACCAAATGGGTAGAAACAGCCTTCTTCCCCAGGGTTACTAAAGAAGTCATCATTTCTTTCATCAAAAATAATATTATCTGTCGATATGGACAACTAGAGATTATTGTGTCAGACAATGCTAAAAACCTCAACAACAAAATAATGGAGGAGTTATGCAGTAAGTTCCACATCAAACACCTTAACTCCGTCATCTACCGTCCAAATATGAATGGTGTTGTTGAAGCTGCTAATAAAAACATCAAGAAGATCATGCAGAAAATGTCCGCCAATCACAAAGGATGGCCTGACCTCTTGCCTCTAACTTTATTAACCTACAGAACTTCAATGCGTACTTCCATTGGGGAAACCCCCTACTCATTAGCCTATGGGATGGAAGCAGTGCTCCCCATAGAGCTAGAAATAGAATCCCTCAGAGTGTTGATGGATGCTCAGTTGGATGAAGACCAATGGTTACAAGACAGGTATAACCAATTGTCTCTAATAAACGAAAGGCGAACCGCGGCTATCTTCCATGGTCAGTTATATCAGCAAAGGATCGCAAGATCTTATAACAGGAAAGTCCAGCTACGGCAATTTAAACAACACAACTTGGTTTTGAAGAAGATCATTGACAACCAAGATCAATCTAAGGTAAAATTTGCTCCTAACTGGGAAGGCCCATTTGTTGTCAAGGAGGTTTTGACAGGAGGCGCTCTCAGACTACAGGAAATGGATGGCAATGAATTTCCATAGCTTATCAACTCAGACACTGTGACAACGGTACTATGTCTGAGGTTACCATCAAGCAAACATCCTGATTTTTGATCATCAAATCACCAGTCATTCCAGTTTTCTAACCCTTTATACATACTCTTCTGCCCTTCAGGGAAACATACACTTCAAACCAGCAGCCTGGTTTCACATCATTTTAAACCTTTCACATAATTTCGGTTATCCCCCAAGGATTGAACCTTTCACACCTGCAGTTTGTCCTGAAGACGGGATTAAACTTTTCTACGCTTGCAGTTTGTCCTGAAGACGGGATCAAACTTTTTCCACACCTGCAGTTTATCCTAATCATGGGATCAAACTTTCTTTTCCCCGCAGTATAGCCTGCACATGGGATTCATACTTGTCTTCTGCTGCAATTCGTCCTGAGGGGCAAATTACATCGACCTGATCTCGTTGATACCCGGGAATACGTAGGCAACCATATTTTATATGGCCTGGTCGCAATAAAAAAAAACATTTCTGCCCTTTCCCTACAAAAACAAAAACCACAAAAACACTTCTACACCCTTCTTCATCAATAAAGCTTCTACACCCATCTGCCTTTCACATTCCGCGTTGAACCTCTTACACCAGGTTCGAACTACGCAGACCTGATTTCCTCTTCAATAGGAGTACGTAGGCAGTTATTTATGGTTCGGTCTAACCCCCTACCAGAATAAAAATACTTGTCACACGGTACTTGGATCAAACTTCAATCCACTACATTTCATTGGCTTCAAACCAAAGGGATGGAATTACCCAACATCTCCTCACAAATAGGAGATTCGGCGACCATCTAAATGTGGTTGTGCCTCAAAGAGCAATGCCAATCCATAAGAGATGAAATTAACTAGGCTTCTCACAAATAGAAGTACTAGCGACCATCAGTGGTGCGGTCAATCTCAAAGAGGAAAAACCACACTCCTCTCCACATTTCTGTACAGAAACCAGTCCTAAGACACCAAAGATGGTAGGGATACACACTGATCAATGATCCATTCTGAAAGATCCTGCGACGTCTCAATGTCCACACATCAAGGATGAGTTCAGAATGCATCAAGATCACAATCCCTAAAAAATAGGCAAATATCAAGCAAGTATCAAGGCACAACTGAAAGGGAAGTGAATCAAAATATATTTCTCTGTCATATATAATACTGTTTGTTATAAACAATATGTGTTGTACATAACAAAATGGCTAAGCTAGTCTGTGCAAGAAAATACAAGTCTATCTACGGATCAATGTGTATGCAGACTATCAGATCTAACATAGCATCCTTCTTTGAAGAAGGAGGTAACGCTGCAAACTCCTGCCCAATGGTATCTACACGAGTTAGTAGATCTGAGGCTAACTGTCTGGTGGCATGATGCTCATCAATATATGCACTCATATCGGCAAGGATGCCAGTCGTAAGGGATCTCACTGAAGTACTGTCTGTGACGGCCACATCCCAAGCAGATAGAGCAGCATCCCGCTCCACAATCAATGCATCTCTGGTTGATCTAGCCTCGTCTCTTTCTAATAGAGTTGCGTCTCTCCCATCAAGAGCTGTCAACATCAAGGCCCTAGCCTGATCTCTCTCAAAGGTCATCAAATGTAGACTTTGCTCCAAATATTGTGCTAAATGCTGAATTACTGTAGCACTCATAGTGGGATAAACCATTACAAATGCTGGCAACCCAGCAGTTAAATCCTCCTCAATGGGAATATTAGCCTCCTCCATAGGCTCCTCATCGTTGGAATTAGTCCCCTGCACTGTGGATACTACCACAGCCGATGCAGTCTCTGTCTCCATCCATACGGAATACTCTGCAGAACAACCCGGATAGCTGACGAAAAACTCAGCTAGCTCACGCTGATCCCAATAGGCATACAACCTGGATATGTCCTCTGCTGATAAATGGCGAGAAGTGAAACGCTGACTCGATGCACCCTCAAAAGGATGGAAGTCCTGAAACTGGTCAAACTGACACATCATGGCCAATAGGTGGTAAGTAATCATGCCTCTCAAACTAGTTAGAGGAAGATAATCCATGCCCGGAGTATGAGTACTGAAGCTATAGGGTGAGCTAAGCCCTGTACAAAACAATATAGCGAACGGATCTCCGATGCCTACTAGGAAGGCTGACCAAGATGCAGCATCTATACACTCCGCAGGCTGAAAGGAGTATGACATGGTTATATCATGGATGAAACAATACCCATGCCATTTAAAAGTCCCAATCAGTCTCAAGTGTGACATAAACCACACGTACAGCATGACCGAGCTGCCTGTAAACACTCCTGCCTGATAAATGCAATAGTATGTAGCTGACCTCAGAGTCTCTGTGATGATCATTGGTATGATGGTGTGACCCTCCCTGAGAGTCTCTGTGATGATCATGGCATGTAGACATACGACAGTACGCACAATAGCAGTACATCCACTCTGGCAAGATGCCAATGATCCTCTGGTGTGGTGAAATCCCCAGAATGTCGTGCATAACTATCCTCTGAGCCAAATCTGTCAAACAAAAAATGCTGGGATATAATGTGACCAAATGTGATCTCATACTGCACCACTCTATGCCTCAAGCCAGTGAGGTTCATGAACTGCCTACTCATGTCTATAATCGCCATATGCATGCAAGGTCTGTCCAGTGGCAGCATCGTCAAACGTGCATACTCCTCCAAAGTAGGAGTCAACTCTTGGGTGCCAAATCAGAAAATATGCCTCTCCGATACCTAGTGCTCTAGCATGCCATCCACGAATCCTGTGGGAACCTAAAACATCAACAAGGTCATAGTATGCTACAACAAATGATCTACAGTCACCCTATCTGATGGTGACATACTATCATACTACGATCGCATACTAGATGCCACCAAAAATGGTGGCGTATGATCAATACGGCTAACTGTCGAAGAAGACATCTGTACGGGCCATATCATAAGACCATCCAGGGGTTAATGTTGAATATCTCTGGACATACATACATATGCATACCATAATAACATGCGTGATATAATAGATGGCAATATGATATAGGGAATGAAAAACTATACATACATTCCTAAGTATATCATCATCTAATACATCTCTATACAGCTAAAATATAAGGAAATGGGGCAAAACTGCCCTACATCTAACAGAGACCTATCAAAAGATATAGCGAGAATGGGGCGAAGCTACCCAATGTCTAACAGAGGCCTATCAAAAGAGATAACGAGAATATACATCAGAAGAGGTCAATGGTGTCAATGTCTACATCATCAATCATGTCCACCTGATGTAATTCCTCCTGAGTCACTAGATCTCTATCTACAAGGATGTCAGGCCTATACAAGGGAGGATCTGCACCGGCAAAACCATATGGGTCACCTAAGGGGCCAGCGCCAGAGCTGGAAGGATCAAAAGTATCTACTTCTGAAGGATCTCTACCCAAGTGCCGAATAAAGAAATGTGCCCAGTCCAACTACCGAGTCAAACTGTCAATCTGTGTCACATGAGTCAGATCTCTGACATAGGCTAGCCAATCTGTCATCATTACGAATCCTGGAACCATATCCCCATAAACTGTGTGGTGTGGGTCTAGGCTTCAGTGGTACGAGGCAACCACCAATGCTAGAATATCTCCTGAGTGCATGGACCCTCTGACAGTGTGAAACTGTCAATCCCCAACAATGGGATATTAATGACTTGTGACTGCGAAACAGTCCAACAACGCCTGGTAGGAAGCATGATCGGCATGCGAATCTCTCCTGTAGTGCTCCTGATAGCACGCTCTCCTAAATAGAGCTCACATCCTCCATCTGTGAAGAGAGGAATCCTATGGATGGAAATCACGTGCTCAACACCAGTCGGGTACCCATCCTCAAATCCAACGCTCAAATGCTTCCCAAAGTAGGGAACCCACGTGATGACATCCGCTGTTAACAACTCCAGCTATAGGCGGCAATAAGTAATACCCTCTGCAACAGGGACCTCTGCTAGTATGGAATGATGCCATCTCCATCCTCGCGGATAGGTGTCTAAACCTAACACGCTCACAGGACACAAATATGGAAGCCTCTCATAGGCCCAAAATTGCCAACACAAAGTCAAACATCTGCTGTCAGTCAACACTCTTATCCTATACATGGGAAAAGATAAGAGAAATACTCACCAGCAGAAACGGGTAGAATCCTAACCAAGCCTCAGTTAAACCCTGCGATCGCATACGCATTCCCTTGAGGAAGTAGGCAAAGGTGTATGAACCCCAATCATAATCTCCTATACGGTCCACGTGTCGAGTAGCGCTGATCAAAGCGAAGGACACCGTAGAAGAGTTATCTGCTACGAAGAAGCCCTTAATGATCATTAGGAATAATCGTCGAAGAATGTGATCCCTGACTCTCACATCATCAGGTAGGGGCTCACTTAATAGTTCGCTCATAGCATCTACCCTCAAAGGACCTATACGTATAGTCCTACCCTTGAGCGCTCCGTCTGGAACTCCTAGCAAGGATTTGACGGTAGTAGGGGTAATATCCACCGTACAAGGCACTGGATCCCCTATAAACTCCATACATATGATAAACCGCCAATCCATCGATGCCATCTTCACCTCACAGTCTAGCAAATAGAGTGACTGAGTCTGGTGAGACCAGCACTCAGATAATGCCCTGAGGTAACCCCAGGGACAACGACGGGGAAGAATGGAAAAGAACGTCTTAAATCCCTAGCCATGTACAATCGCTCTATAGTCATCGTGCAAAGCCTGATACATAGAGTGTATGTTGAACCAATTCCCTCGAGGCTATGTAAAGCCGGGAACCTACATTAAATGTAGATCAACATCAGAACCCTTTACTCCTCATCAGTAGGAAACAAGGATGATTTAGATCTAACTTTATACCTCATTTGTGTACAGGTAGATTGAAGGATGTCGACTCAAGTTGCCCAGAAGCTCTGGGTTTGCCACTTGAATACCTGGAAAATCCCTATAGGGAACACGTGCAACAGGAGCAGGAACCTAAACTGGTACATCCTCCTCCTCGTCCTCTACGTTCGACACTTTAACCTGGATAGGACGTATCACCGCCTCAACCATACAACGAGGCTGTCTGACAGAACGGGGTCAAGGCACTTCAGAAACCCTCCTCCATACACCCAAAGTGGTATTACGGGAACTACTAGGCTTATCTGGATCCATAATATCTGGAAAACAAGTCTCCAAATCACATCAGAAAGGGTGTGGTAATGTTTAACCTGGAGCTTTTCAAAATGCATTTTTATGACTACATGCATACATGCATTATTTTAACATACATCTACAGTATAGTTAAAAATGCATGATTACCCAATGCATTTGTTTTGGAAAGTTTTGCCATAGCCCTCTTTGTAAATGGGACTATCCACATGCACATAGGCATGACTAGGTGGCCATTTAGTAGCACACCTACCCACAGTCATATACATCCTGCATGCATTAATACATCACAGTAAAAAATCCATAAGTGTAGTCTAATTACCAGGATTATTTTGCTTTTCTACCTTTACTCATTTGTCCTCAAAATAGGATAATAAATGACCGTAAAAGGTGTCAATTTGACTATTTCTAAAGTCAATTTTTTTATATCATTATGTTCATCATAGTTTAAAACTAACATTTACTATATTGAATATTTTTTACAAAGTCATATCAGCATGCATATTCACTACTATGTGTCTAAATGCATTTCATGTGATAAGTTATTTTCTAACGGATAGAAACTGTAAAAGAATACATGCATATATTACCAGGACAGTGAAGAACACTTGTACGATGGCAGAATTTGTAGAAAGTCGCCCAAACTCAGTAGGTCTAAAGAAGAGCTCTCGGATTTCTTTAGCGCCGCAACTTGAAAGTGACTTATGAAAGCAACCTTCAGCCATTCCATACTAATGGTAGGCCACAGGTCCACTTGCGACTGCTGCAAGTGTACCTGTGGCACCCCTACATAGGGCCCACACCTCCAGCTCGGTCCAATTCGAGTTGCAAAGGAGGTCTCACAAACTAAAAAGGTCAAATCAGGAATAAAAACGCTACGCGATTAAGCAGAATAGCTTGGAATTCTAGTATTTACGGGCCAAACTCTGGCTCCGCATATCACTCATTGGTATTTGCCTGAACACAAGGTACACTATACCGATGAGCTCAGCTTTTACAAATCATGCTTGGCAATACCTCACACAGGTCCGATGCCACCAAACGCAGGGTCGTAACCCTAAAATAACCTTCCCCGGCGGGGGTCACAACGCCGATTTCAATCATTGATAAAGTATCCCCGGCGGGAGTCACAACATAGATTTTTAATCATCCACGTATCCCCGACGGGGGTTACAACGCATTGTCATCCATTGACATGACCCCGACGTGGGTTATAACGCATTATTCGTCCATGAATGAATCCCCGGCGGGGGTTACAACGTGTTCTTAACCATTGATACACACATCAATGAAGGTCAAGTAACCTTGATGTTACCTCAGTCGATGACAAGTAAACCCATCGAAGCATCGGAGGCCATTCGATGATCTTATCCATCAGTGCACTTATCCACAACCTTCCACGGCGGGGGTTACAATGCGTTATCAACCATTGATACACACATCAATAAAGGTCAAGCAACCTTGACATACCTCCTGGTGGGGGTCACAACACCGATTTCAATCATTGATAAAGTATCCCCGACGGGGGTCACAACGCAGACTTTCAATCATCCATGTATCCCCGGCGGGGGTTAAAACGCATTGTCATCCATTGACATGACCCCGGCGGGGGTTACAACGCTTTATTCGTCCATGAACAAATCCTCGGCAGGGGTTACAACACGTTCTTAACCATTGATACACACATCAATGAAGTTCAAACAACCTTGACGTTATCTCAGTCTATGGCAAGTAAACCCATCAAAGCATCGGTGGCCATTCGATGATCTTATCCATCAGTGCACTTATCCATAACCTTCCCTGGCGGGGGTTACAATGCGTTATCAACCATTGATACACACATCAATGAAGGTTAAGCAGCCTTGACATACCCCCCGACGGGGGTCACAATGCTGAAGTCAAACATTGATAAAGTATCCCCGGAAGGGGTCACAACACTATTTAACCATTGATATACGTGTCAATGAAGGTCAAGCAGCCTTGACATACTCCTCAACAAGGGTCACAATGCAATCATTGATACACACATCAATGAACGTCAAGCAGCCTTAATAGTTTACCCAACAGGGACCTATTCGGTGATACACACATCAGTGAAGGTCAAGCAGCCCTGACAATACATACTGGTGGCAGTAAATCTAATAGGATCATGGTATATGCTGGTGACACAAACCAGAGAAGACCATCATCATCGGAGAGGACCGATGGTGGAATATGTTATACACATCCTCAAACAGACAAAGCTTTATCCCCACAAATCTCTTGTACACGAGAGGCACCTCTATGGAGTAAAGGTCTGTATCAAGGATCCAGGACTTTGGTGATAGCCCCAACGTCAACATCCTTGAAGACTTGGATCGCATGTCCAAGGCATTAGTGATTGTCATCCCCTGCAGGATTAACAGGGAACCAACAATCATTCATTCATGCATCATACATTTATATCATGTTGTTGCACATAGCATTATGTTTATCTTGTTGCATTTCAAGTGTCTAGGATTCTTTATCCTATCCATGCCTTAAATTGCATGAATTTGATAAAGAGGGGCGTCTATAGACACTCAAAATTTTCTACACACCTATTACTAACATTGTAGGAGGGAAGATTTATCTTTCAGAGATAACCCTGGAAGACAGCTCACATACATTTCGAATACTACTGAAAGTTCAGTCTCAAACCCGGAACACACACCAGGAGTATCAATTCCAACCTCAGAGATAACCCTGAGTTTTGTCCTTGGAGATAACCCCAAGTAATGTTGTTGCAGTTCTGACAATAACCCCAAAAATGTTTGTTTCAAATGCATGCAATCAGCTTCAATCTCAAACCTCCCGTCAAGGCACTCATACCAAAGACCCAGAGCTAACACTGGGAAGACAGACGCACTTACAGATGACCTTGCGGAATTCAAACACTTGTAGCAGTCCGATCTCAGATGTAACCCTGAGCAACGTCTGCTATCAGCCCAAATCAGAGATAACCCCGGTGAGGGGTCAAATTGTCGTCTTGCCACCTCAACCCCAGTGTGCTGTCCCACAAGAACCAAGGAGTTCCAATCCCGAGTGACTATTACGCGTGGCAGCACATCGGATAGAATTTGAAACTTGAAGACCATGGGCATGGTCCCCTCTTCCTGACTTCTTACAACCTCTAATCCCATGTTATTGCGTAACTCTCGACAAAAGCAGTCTAAAGAAGGTCTTGTACATTTCGTTCGGATGCTCAGATTGCGTATGTTCTGCACGTACTTCTAGATGGCAAGACCCGCGGAGCCCGGGGCACCCTTGGCAGCCGCATGTGTATCTGCTACTGCCGCAGGTACACCTACGGCTCCCCCCTCTATAAATATAGGGCTTGGGGTGGCCATATTAAGAAAGAAAGAGGTGAGGAAGCTCTATCCAATTTCCTTTGTACACACCCCATATTGAGTGCTTTCTCAATTTAAACACCTGTTAACCCACATATAGCTATATTTTATTGGCAGGAGCTGAGTGTTTATCCATCTAGAGTCATAGAAGCCTGCCTTGGCAGCCCACTATAAGCCTTCTCACACTCTATAAAGCCTTTTTCTTCATCTTTACACACACTATTCTTCACATTGAGAGTCGTGTTGTGTGTGTATGCCCGAACTTTTGTCCGTGGTTTTCATTTCTGTTTGTATATATATACTTATATATGTATATATTTATATATGGACTAACATTATCAAGTTATGCCTCAATTGAGCTTAGACTTATGTTTGGAGCGTTTACTTACTTTTATATATATATAAACTGTTGTCAAACTCTATCTGATGAGCGTGGATTTTACATCTGGAGTGTTTATTGCTTATATATATATACTTATATATATGAACTGTTGTCGAACTTTGTTCGATGAGCCTAGGTTTTATATCCGGTGAGTTTATTGCTTATATATATATATATATATATATATATATATATATATATATATATATATATTTACATTTCTATCAGGCCTGGAGTTTACTTCGAGGCCTTTTACTACTTTATTTACGTTTAGTCCGGCCTGGAGTTTACTTCGTGGCGGTTAATTGTATTTACTGCTTTCTTTACATTTAGTCCCGCCTAGAGTTTACTTCGTGGCGGTTGATCGTCTTTTATAGCTTTATTTACTTTTCTGATCCCCCATGGAGGTGCTTTGTGGTGGTTGATCATGTCCATATATATATATTTTCCACTTTTATATATTTATATTTCTGATCCCCCATGGAGGTACTTCGTGGTGGTTAATCATGTCTATATCTATAAATTTACAGCTTTTATATATAATTGGTTACTGCTTTTCATATAAATTGCGGCATCATGTGAGCCTAGGAATCATGTGATCATATATTAAATTTACTGAATCTAGATTCGGTTACCATGATGGACATTTTCAGCTGTAAGCAGCTTGTACATTATTTATAGTGTTTGAATTTCCTTAGATGGCTATCATGCCCATGAAGATTTCGGCACTGCTGTATATTATTTTCTCGAAGATGCCTCGCATCTCGAAAATAAAAGCAAACAAGCCGAACATTTAATAATAAAATGGAAGTATGAAAAGGTCTCAATTACTATTGAGCACAGGGTTTGAAAAACCTTTTTTACAAAACTTCATTGCTATATCATGTTTAAAACTGAATTTTTCATAAATTCAAACCCTTTGTATATAGGTGTGAATGAGGCCTCACGCTACTTCTAAATAAATTGCACATTGATCCACACACACACACACACATTTATATAACAGTTTTTTGAAAAGTGGCGGTCACCGTGACAACGCGGATGTCGGGGGGTGCCTAACACCTTCCCTCCGCGTAATCAAGCCCCCGAACCTAAATGAATCTCGGTTTCACAGACCCGTTTAGCAGTGTCACATCACTGGGTCAATGTGCAAACCTTTTCCAGTTGCGTTGGTGCAACCAGTTAAAAACACCAACTGGCAACTCTTACAGTCAAAAACACCAACTGGCGACTCTTACAGTCAAATCGTCGACATGAAACATGTCGGACCTTTTTCACTTGTTTTTTCAAATAAATCTAACATAACATGAGAACACCAAAGAACAAGTAACGAAAAGGGACAAATAAAAATCCTTATGTCGACAAGTGGCGACTCTGCTGGGGACACCAGTAAGAGGGTTTAAGCCCCTATTACAAGCTTTTCAAAACTGTTATATGCTTGTGTGTGAATGTTGCATTTACATTTATGATGAATGTGTACGAATGCATTTTACTTACTGCACTATAATATATCTATCTGTGATATTCGTGCTTCGTACATGTCATCATTTTCATAAACGATTAGACACATTGTATATGAATGTATGTTGTGTGGTTCCTCCATCAGGAGGCTATCCTGTCGGTGTTTGATTACTGGACTCGTAAGAAGACTAATTCCAACGAGGCTCATGAAAGGCACCACCCAGATTCGCTCCAGTTGAAAGACCGGATTAACTTCCCATCAAGTAAATTGCGATGATCTAGGAACCTTTATGCCAAAAAGCCGCGAGAGTAACCCTAAGATAGGTCCACCACAAGAAAAAGCTTTATCAGCGACCGCTTATCAGCGACCGCATACAATCGCAGATAACCATCAGCGACCATATGCTGTCGCTGAAAGGCGTCGCACAAAATCTGGTCGCTGAGATGCACATCCGCGACCACTATTAGCGACCGATATATCTGCGACCGCTATGAGCGACCGTAATGACAAATACGGTCGCTGAGCTGAGTCAGCATGGTCCCGGGCAAAAGCTGACGTGTTCCACGTGTCAGCGACAGGTATCCACGACTGCCACCAGTCGTTGTTGTCCACAAATACTTGTCCGTCGCAATTACCTATCCGCGACCGCATGCGGTCGCTGATATGGAAAAATAAAAAAACAGAATTTTGCTGTTTTGCAGAAATCCCAAAAACCTGTACCTGTTTTGTACCTGTTTTATCCCAACACACATACCCAACAACAACATACACAACAATATAAACATCCATCGTCCACCAACACATACACACCAAACTAGTATATAAACCATTCAAAACCAATATGATTTTGAATAAATATAATAACATTTCAAAACTTGTTTAAGTAACATACAAACATCCTAAAATGAATATACAAGTACAAACTTATACTATAACTATAAAACTAATCTAAAACAGGTACGTCAAGCATCACCGCCTCCTTGATCACCTTGTAATTAACAAAATAATAAAACAACTTACAAATATATATTAATTATATTAATATTGGTATATTACGACAATATGAGTCAAATTGATTTTATACCTCGTCGCCATCCCCGTGCTATGATGATGCTGCTATCGCCACTGCTTTAGCTAACTCCTCAGGATCCAGAGCCCCCAGATGCCCGCCCAGTATCGTCAGAAGATTTCGATCTTGACATATAGCTCTAACACAGTCAGCCGGAGTATGAACAGCTGGATGGCTCGATGACTGTGTAGACTGGGTAGAAGAGCAGCCTGAGCCACTGAAGGATGGGCGTCGTCGTTGTCCTTGACCTTTAATGTAGTTCTTCTTCACAACAGACGCCCTCTCCCACAACTCTTGATCGATAGACGGACGTGGAGTGCCTTCAGGATAGCGTTCATTCAATAAACGCTTATAAGTGTCCTGTCATCATGTTAACAATTAAATAGTGAAAAATAAATTAATTTTGTAAGCTTTAATAAACAAGATCAAGTTGTTAAAATTTATTACCGCTATCTGGATAGCCTCAGGCAGACCATCACGGGTGGCCACGTACACATCCAGCCAATGGATAGGTGTACCTTGAGACTGAGACTCCTATACAAAAAAAGCATAATATTACTAAGTAAAAATGTGATATATTTTCTACAATTCATGATTTTAAACACATTAAAACTTGTAATTAAATACATACCCTGGCAGTGATATGCTGCAACTGTGAAATACTACCGCCCTTGTATGTCCCTTTAGCCTTTTCGCCTTCGGGTACACCCGAGGATCTGTTGTTGGCGGCAGTCTTTCATCTTTTCACCCAGCGCTCAGCCCTCCATTGGGCACACATCTCAACCCATATGGCCTGGGTGCACCACCATGGACTATGCTCATGCATATAATCTTCTCCCTGGCCTGGATGGTCGATCTCTGCATTGTGAAGGGCTTTTTGTCTTTCTTTATTCAAATTATCTTTGGTGCGGACCGCGCACTTCTGCCAGAATAATGTCTGTATCACTGAAGCCTGCGCGTCCTCCCATCTATACCGTTTCTGCAAATAAAACAACAATAAAAACATTACTAAATAATTATCCTTCGAATACTAAATAATTATCCTTTGTCATAATTAAAAAAACATACCTGAAATTCTGCCCAAACAGCATCCTTGTGGGCGATAGGTGTGCTCGCCCACGTAATCACAGGTGTAGGCCAATTCTGTAAACACAGCTGTGATATACACTTGACGATCTTATTATCTGAAAAATCACTATAATATACAATATCAATTAGCATATATTAAAGCAAATTATATCTAAGTTATAATACTTATGAACATTTTTCAAACTTATACTTATAATACTTAAAAAAATTCGCCAGAGTCTCCTCTACAATATAGACTTGCCACATGCACGACGACATGTATATATGGACATTTCTAGGCACCCAATACACAAACCAAGAGAAATATACAAATTTTCAATACAGTATATAAGACACGAACAATAACGATTGAATGCAATCTTAAATGCTTATATATAAATGATATATGTGGGACGTACGTGCTATTCGGAGGAGGGCGAATCTGAATAAGAATCCGATCATCTGGATTACTAGGGGCCTTGGGCACATGATTAGGCCCCCTACCCAAGCCGCGCTTTTTCTGCGCTGCTTTAGAAGCCATCTGTATATTACAAATTTCAAGATGTTATTATGAGTCATGTTTGATTACATGTATATATGACAATAAACATGACAGTGACTACAATTAAGTAACCCATAAATATAGCTCCTTATTAGGTGATACACGGACACATAAGAAATCTTTGCTAAAATCAAGGTGAGTCTGAAGAAACAACCCAATTTTGAATAACACACAAGGTTGAATAACACATATTCAGTATATTCCCAATTTCAACACATATTAAAACACATATTCAGTATATTAAACACATATTAACCCTAAAAAAATTAACCTAAAAATTTCAGTAATCTCATAAAACTCTTTGCAACAATTTCAGTATATTCCCAATTTCAATAAGAAGCTATAAATTTTAGTAATTCCAAATGCAATAATCCCAAATTCATACCACAATGAACTACTAGAATTCATACCCAAATTCATAGCTCTAAATTAACTCTTAAAATAAAAATTCAGTAGCAATATAAGATAATTTATTGTATGAACTTGCTTTTCCCCAAACTATTGTACAAGAAATTCAGTAGCAATATAAGATAGTGCTTTCATAGTTAGGTTACCTATGGGCGGAGGCAGCAGCGATGGTAGTGGCGACGGCGGTGGGTGGCGTGCGTGCGTCTTCTCCTTTTTCTTCTCTCCCTCTTCTCTCTATTCGATCTCCCTCTTTTTTTTCTTTCGTTTCTGTTTCTGCGAATGACTGAAACTGGGTAAATTAAGTTTGATCAGCGACCGTTATCCGCGACCGCATGCGGTCGCTACTTTTTAATGGCATGGATTTATCAGCGACCGCATGCGGTCGCTGATATTAATTGGACGCACATACCCTTGGCGCCAACATTTCGTGCCAAATTTTACGAGGGAAATGTGTGTTAGCGACCACTCAGCGACCGCATGCGGTCACTGAAATTAATTAGCGACTAGATTAATGTCTGGTTGCAGATATCGGTCGCTACTAGTTATATCAGCGACCGTAAAGGCGGTCGCTGATATTATTGGTCGCTGTTAGACATTTTTCTTGTAGTGGTCAACCTCTGATAAACCAAACGCGGAGGAAAGTCCCTTCATACTTTTCATTTTCTATTACTTGTAAAAGCATTTACTTGTAATTTTATTCCATGCTCATCTCTACGTAATGGAAAATATGAAGAATATTTGTGCATACATGACATGCTATCAAATAATGCCCATTTTTGCAGGATGATATTCCTAAAATGGACAAATAATGATAGCATTTACATTATCCCTAAGACTAAACTACGTAAGTCTTTTGTAGGGAAACAATTGGGCTTGTTACCCGCTCAAAATCTAAAAATGCCACGAACCTACAGCCAATAATGTCTTCTTCTGACCAGTCTAATGTCATTTCTCAAGAAGAATTTGATGGATTAAGTAAACAAATTACAGATTTGGTTGTCCTACTTAAAGAATTGCATCAATCTACTCAGGGTACAAAGATGCCTACACATACAGAATCCTCTACACAAGGAGGGACACAAGGTTTGGATAAAACAAATCCAGAACCTCAGTTGGATA
The DNA here is from genome assembly GCA_016801055.1 of Panax notoginseng. NCBI lineage: Eukaryota > Viridiplantae > Streptophyta > Magnoliopsida > Apiales > Araliaceae > Panax > Panax notoginseng. Next base: position 43,713,182 of record CM029020.1, read on the forward strand.
CGACCAACAAAGACCCTGAAAACACCCATCTCAAAGGAGATCCAGACACCGGTGATATCAGGAAGAAGGTCCTTTAAATGGAATAAACTATCCGTTCTCTCAAAGGGATTAAAATACACGAAAGCGTTTCATATGCCGATCTTTACATATTTCCTAGTGTACATTATCCAGAGAAATTTAAAACCCCTGACTTTGAAAAGTATGATAGATTAGGGGATCCTTACACACATTTGAAGGTGTTCATTGGAGAACTTGGATCTTATGCGGAAAATGAGAAGCTTTGAATGTAGATGTTCCAGAAGAGTCTGACTGGAGAAGCCCGTTCATGGTATACCAGATTAGACAACTCAAAGATCTATAGTTGGGAAGAGCTAGCTCACGCCTTCCTTATTCAATACAGTTTTTAGTCTCAGATGGCTCCTGATCGGTACCAGATTACCAAGGTCAAGAAACAGTCTAATGAGTCTTTCAGAGAGTACGCTCAAAGGTGGAGGCACCTTGCTTCTCAAGTAATTCCTTCCATGATTGAATCAGAAATGGTCATGACTTTTATAGACATACAGGAAGCTCCTTTCCATGAAAGAGTCTTAGCTAGTATCGGTAAACCATTTTTTGAAATGATCAAGCACAGAGAGATGGCTGAGATGAGATTGAAGTTAGGAAAGATTCAAAACCTAGCCGCTCTTAAAGCAGTTGCTGAGCACATCCAATCCAGATTTTATGGAAACAACCCCCAGAGGTTCCATAAAAAGAAAGAGGATGATGTTTCCTTGATACTACAAGGTCAGAAGGCATTCAGAACATGCCTATATAGAGGAGAAACTACTCCCCTTTCCAAGCACAGTTTTTAAACCCTCCATTGCCTATGAGTGGAGAAGCCAACCGCCATAGAACGTTCACACCCTTAGGGGATTCGCTTGAGAATATTCTTGCTCTGCTGACTACTCAGAAGAAAATAACACATCTTCTTCCACCAACCAACCCTAATGGAAGGATTGCCATTAGGCTCTTGGTTCTGATACCATAATAGAATATAGAGAGAGATAAAACTAATGTTGTATTATGTTTTCTTATCTATGTTTACAACAGAGATGTCCTCTTTATATATACATATCTTATAATAACTAAAGCTAAAATTAAGGAGTCAAATATTCTAAGATGGCATGAATCAAGGAGTCAAATATTCTAAGGAGATGATTGTGAAAATTCAAAAATAATATCTAATCTAATTGCTAATTATTAGCTTGTGCTGATATAAAGCTCTCACTAAAACATGTAGATTTCAACATGGGATCAAGTTATGACTTATACAATGTAATAAGGGAAAAATACACGAACGACATACACAACTGATGAAGCTAATGTAATATCTTTATAATCTTTTAAAAAAAATCCATTTTGATACATACAATCCACATTAATATCGATACGTTTAGTTGTAAAGGGGTCATGTTCATCATGCTTTCGTAGTCATAATAAGAAGAAAGTACTTTGTTGGCCTTGTCTTTTCCTTTATTCCCTTTCTCATTATCATCGTCTTTATTATATTAATTTGCTATTAATAAGCAACAATAAAAAAATATTTATAATAAAAAAAATAAAAACATAACAAATTGATGTGTTTGTACCTAGTTTTGGATAAGTAGTCCTATAATGATTGGCTTCTCCACACTCTTCACAATAACAGGTTTGTTTACCCATTAATTTTAATTCTTCACACAAGAGAAAGCATACACTCTTAATAATCAAAATCTACTAACTCAAAGGTTTACCATTTCAACAAATACAAACTTCCTATTGGGGTCACGTCGCAAAGACATAATAATCGAGTCAAGTGTATTCTCAACACAAGCACCCTGGACCAAAAACAATCAAAAAACATTCAAAATAGGTATCTCTAAATTTAAAATTACCATCAAAATTCAAGCCAAAACATTCTAAAATATTAGTATAAATTAGCTTGAATGACCTGAATACTGATATTTGATCCAATAAAGTACTGATCAACTATCTTCAGCCAACCCACATCATCATGTGAATGGGAAACCAAATGAACATTTAATTTTCCTTCCACAATCCCACCACTAGTGTTGTAATTGACAAATCCATTCACAAAATAAAGAACATATAAAATGCCAAGGATAATTGAAATTGATACAACTGATAATTCCATTTTCAATCCAAAACCCAAGTTCTTCTTTAGTTCTGGCCAATACCCACCTTGTGTTCGAGCTAAAGTGACGGAAGCAGATTTGGGAGAAGAGAAGCCCTCATCCGTGTTTTTTTTAACAAATCTCCAAAATAACACCATTTTGGCAATTGTGTACGAAAAAAAAATTGTAAGGCTGTGTATAGCCATTTTCCCCATATAATAAATTAATTTTTTAACAAAACACATGATTAGTACGGGATATTGAGCTACATAGTATCAATGAATTTTACCATTTTTCGTCTGAGCGATTGTAACCATAATAAATTAAGAATTTAGTAATGTTGAAAATTTAAATATATATACTCAATTATTAGTTTAAAAATAGTCAAATTGACCATAAACGTCAAATTTTACCAATTAAAAAAATGGTACAGAAAGGGTGGTTGAAGAAGTTGGTTTATCTTTTTTGTTATTGGAATCCCAAATTTTTAAACCTTGCGATCATGGGAATTCCTCTGATGAGGTTGAGTCGGGAAATAGGTTTGAAGCTCTAGCTTTCAAGCCTAGTAGTTTGGTTTCACAAAAGGTGGGTTCTATATATAATTCTTTCGACTTTAAGGAGGTTTGGTTTGGCAAATGATCTTCATTTAAAGATAGTGAAACCACTATCACATTTAGTTCATTAAAATTCTGCTATAGAAGCAGTTTTTGCAGATATTCAGCCACAAGCAGATTATAAGGCCCTCAATTAGAAATTGTCTAACTCATGCATAGAAGATGCTTTATGATTCTTAGCTCCTCCCTAAAGTATATATCTTCCGAATTGTGGTGGAGGGATTAAGAATTTCTCTTAATAATGCGGATTGGCTCCCTATTAAAAAGATTAGGAGCCCCGGTTCAATTCAAGTTGAGTTTTCAAATCTTCCAATTTAAGGCACATGCTCTAAAAAGCCAGACTAAGAAGTTCAAATATGTTGTGGCAATAGCTGATGCCAGTGGCTTATCTGGTTAGAACACTCATGTTCATTCAAAGGTAAAGAATATAGTTGAACAATTGGTTAGTGATTGCAAAAATGGAGAAATATGACAAAAGGAAATTATTAATGGATAAGCCGGTAGTGGCAATTGGAGATAGAGCAACTGCAGTGTTAGGAGTGTCATCCCTCTCAAAAGTTGTTCTTGCATCAACTTTCATGAAGCTTGTTCTGGCTTCGCTAAAAATTATTATTAGTGTTGAGAAATCAAGCACACAAAATACTAAGATAAACACACGCACACTTTCTGTATGAGATAAAGTAATGGCACAAGAATTTTTACGTGAAAATCCCAATTGAAAAAAAAATCACGGGGAGAGATTTCAGAAATTCACTATGAAAATAATATACATAATACAAAACTCTCAACTAAAAAATATACTCACTTTTTATTTTTTCTCTACTCCCTTACTCATTCTATTTGCTCTAACTGAGCTTTTTTAATCATTATTATAGTTTTGTGATGTGTTTCATCTTCTAAAAATCCGTCCCTTTTATAGTCAAGAGCTTCCGACAATAAGGCCCATAAAGGAGAATTTTTTTTGAAATCAGCCGAAAAAACTTGCAAACAACTTTTCCAATAATCATAATTCGGCTACGTAGTTGTGATATAGAATAGATGAGGGTGGTTATATTAATGGCTTTGTAAGGAAAAAATTTAATTTATGTAAGGGAACATTTAATTCGTATAGGACTTATGAAGGAGAATAGGTCAACTTGCAACAATCTGCACATTGGCTTATATTCTCCTATACTGTGAACTGTGAACTTCTTTATGACTATGGATATATCCATCTCCTTTGATATTCCACCATGAATTTAACATTTGACAAAATGAATTAAGTCTAAGAAATGCTTGAATTTTGTTGTTGTAGCTGACTTTGTGAGCATATCTGCGACATTCTCTTTTGTACGCGCTTTAGAAACTATAATATCACTATTATTTAGCCACTCACGTATCTTGTGATACCGAACATTTATATGTTTGGTCCTGGCGTGGAACACCTGGTTCTTTGTTAAATGAATATCACTTTGACTATCACATTGTATTTGGATACCGCCTTGCTTGAACCCTAGTTCTTCAACTAGTCCCTTCAGCAACAAAGCCTCTTTGCATGCCACTGTCAATGCCATATACTCGGCCTCTATTGTTGAAAATGTTATCGTGGACTGCAACATTGATCTCTAACATATGCATCATTCTCAAAAGATGTATATAAACCCTGCTTTAGATCTCCTCAAGTTTAGGTCTCCAGCATAATTCGAATAAATCAACCATGTAACCTCACTACTTACGGTATCACGATCAAACATAAGAATGTAAATGATTGTACTTGCTAGATAATGAAAAATACATTTGATAACATTTCAATTATCTTTCCTTGGATTTTCCATATATCTGCTAACCACACTAACTGTATGTGAGATATCTCACATTTTATATATCATGGCATACATGAGACAACCCACCGCATTTACGTAAGGTACTTTGTACATAAATTTCACCTTATCCTCTATATGTAGGCCTAAATGTGAAGATATGTGCTAATTGGTTTAGCATTGTGCATGTTAAACCTTTCCAAGACCTTCTGTAAATATCCTTTTTGAGTTAGCCATGGTTTTCCTTCCTGGCGATCCCTTTGAATTTCTATACCTAGGATCTTCTTGGTTGATCCAAGATCCTAATGTCAAATTCATTGATCAATAAATTCTTTAATTGAAGAATGTTTGACTTTCTCTTTGATGTTATTAACATATCAAGACATATAACATTAACAATACTAGAGAACCTTCACCAAACGATCTGAAATATATTCACGGATCATACTAAGAACAAGAGTAACCATGAGCCACCATAAAGCTGTTAAACCGCATATACCACTGTCTCAGGGACTGCTTCAAACCATAAAGAGAATTTTTCAAACTACAAACTAAGCTCTATTTCCTTAGTTCAATAAACCCCTCTGGTTGTTTCATGTAAATCTTTTCTTCTAAATCACCATGGAGAAAAGTTGTGTTATTTCCCAAAGGCACTTAGAGATCTAGAAGGGGGGGTTAAAAAGATCCCTTCAAACTTTCTTTTTAAGGGAGCATTACAAGATTATAAATTAAACAAATTTAATTATGCACAGTGGAATATTAGTTTGAAAACCCTTTCAAAGGTATAAAGAAAATCTTAGCTATGAATTTAGTTCACTTGTGGAATTAAGTCACATATAGATATAACATATAAATGAAGAATATTAAAAGATATAAGAAATTTGTAAGTGATTTGAAGTACACTTAACTCCTAGTCGACTCTTCTACTCCACGAGTAGGAAATCCACTATGGATGCAGGGTGATCACTATGATATATTACAATGATAAATCACTAAGATTCCATCAAGGCATGACTTGACAGATGTCACTAAGATAGAATGGCCACTAAGACTAGTTCACTCAGAACTCTTCAAGTCACTTACACTTGGAATAACAGATCACTAAGACCAATGAGTCATAAGAGATGAGGTGATTTTTTGAGGTGTTATAAACTGGCGTTAAGCTAGGCTTCTGAAAGACTTAATAGCAGAACAAGTTGTTCTTTTTTTATATAGTATAATTTTTAAGAGTTGAGCAAGGGTTCATCTTGTAATTCGTGATTCATACGGTTGATTGAATCCTCATACCTTTTTATAGAATAACTAGAGATGTTCCTGTTGGAAAGTTTTCGTTGGTCCATTAAATGTTCCTATCCTAGAAGATCTCTGATGCTGACTTTTAGGGTGAATGTGTCAGCTTAATTTTGACTTTGATACATCACATCAGATTGTTATAGCAACAACTATATGGGTGTTATCGACGTCGGAATTTTTATTTATCCCTTTTCCATTCTTGTTATTTGGCGTTCTCATGTTATGTGAGATTTATTTGAAAAAATAAGTGAAAAAGGTCCGACATGTATATGTTGACGATTTTACTGTAAGAGTCACCAGTTGGTGTTTTTAACTGGTTGTGTAATAACCCGATATTTTCTATATAAATAAATGAGAAATTTTGCATATAGATTTTTTTTATTTTATTATAATGATGGGAATATGTGTCAGGTAATGTGTATGTATATATGTGATAAATAAAATTTAATTATTACATGAATAATTTCAAATAATTTTATTTTAGAATTATTGATCATTATAAAATATATTCTTATAATAATTAATTTTATAGTAGAAATATTTTTATTATTTATTTTCCATAAAAATATGATTTTGTATTATTTAAATAATATATGAAATGATTATAGATTTATTATAATAATTATATTATTTTATTATATGAATTTTAGTTCAGATTATTTAAGTTAATTATTTTTAACTTAATTAATAATGTTATATATGAAAGATAAATCAGATATGGAATTCAAACCCTAATTTTGGATTTTGAGTAATGAATGAGAATAATAATATTATATTAAATATAATATTATTTTTCAGTATTATAAATATATATTGTATATGTGTAGACTGTTAACGGTTAGTCAATTATAGTTTATCACAACAAACCCTAGTATTACTGTCATAAACCATAATTGGAAACTCAAAACTGGAGTTTAAGATCGGTCAGAAATTGTGTTATATGAATTATGCTGCATATTATAGAATTTCTATTAATTAGGAAAATCCTAATTAACATCCCGAACACGGGAAAACTTTTGTGCACCTAAGGTGGATAAGATGAACGATAATATCGTTCTTGCATATAGTATTGATCAATACATAGCATAACGGGCTGATCACCCATGTGCCTATAAGTTATAACGATTTACAGATGAAGCTCTGTTTACCCTTTTTAAAAATAGAAAAATGTTCATAGTCGGTTAACTGATCTCCAGTTATAGTCAGTACGTAGTTTCAAAATTTTGATATAAAATTGATATGTTGTTATTATTGGTTTAGCTTACTTCACAACTATTGATTCGTTGTAGAAGTGTCATTCAAAGAAAACATTTAATTCTTTCAGCTAATATCTATTGTTGTTATTACTTGTTGGGCAATCAAATGCTCATTCTTGCTTTAAATTTAAATGTTTTCAGCTAAGTATGATCAACCCGAAGGATCAGGCAAGAACAAGGGGAAAGGAAAGCTGTTCGAATGAATTTTATAATATTATATTTAATAGTTAAAGTTTATTAAGACAATGATACTTATTATCTATGATGTAATGAATGTTTAAAGGTCAAGTACCTGGGAGTAGACTTTGATGCATATGTAAATTAAGTTTGGTATCTATATTATTGTTTTTATTATTGTATTATTCCGATCATACAAATGGTATCGTGAAGCACCGAGTTCGGGTTTCAAGTACCTGAATTTGGTGGCGTCACAGGTTGGTATCAATGATTTAGGGTTAGAAACCTTAAGTGGGATAAACCTTAGGCTATAACCTTAGGACAGAGGGAAACGTTGAAAATACAAATAACTCATATAGAGTTTAAAAGGAGATGAATTGAATAAATTCATCGTTAAACAAAATAAAAGATAACTTTTATAAAACTATTGTTTGCTGCATGTATATACTATTTGCTAATCAGGATAATTAGTGTGTAGATGTCAGGTGGAAAAGAATTAGGATACCCTCAGATCGTAAAGGAGGAGCCAATATCAAAGCCAATAGCTGAAATAGAGGCTCACAGTGCAAGCAACCTTGATGAGGTGGTGGTATTGGAAAACGTAGTACCAGATCCAAAAATGGTGAAACTGAAAGTTAATGATTCAGACACTAAAGTTGGTCATGATCAAGCATCAACGGAGGTGCAAAATCTGAAGAACAAGGTTTCTTCTCTAGAAAAGATGTGGAAAATAGAAAAGCTACTAAATAACCAATTATGAAAGGCGTTAATGGAAACTATGGAATAACAAGATAAGCTTAAAATCCAAATTGATCAAATGGGAGCCAGAAGCAACAAATCATGCGCAGCTCCGAGCAAGAAGGCAAAAGAAAGATGAAAGACCGTGACATAGAAAATAAGTAGGATTAGTAGTTGATTATGTATGTTTGATAATGTACGTGAGTGATATAATATTCCCAACTTTTATGTAAGTTATTGTAGCAATTCCCGACTTTTGTGGTCGCAAAGGGATAGCAGTATGTGCTACGTTATGTAAAGTACTTTGAATTAATGAATATGAATCTATGTTTGACTAATGGAATAAGTTTTGTATAAAACTTCGTGTTACATGTTAAACTTATATAATAAGGTTTAGAATGTAAGTTAAATTTATGATTTTATGTAATCAGATAATGCTGCCAAGACGTCGAATGCGAAATCAAAGGGCAGAAGAATTTGTCAACAACGCTGGGGGACAACAGCAAGACCCAATGCAAAACTTTGGAAACATGGTAGCTCAGGCTATGCAGCAAGGAATACTAGCCGCAGGGAACCAACCAGACAATCGCTTGACAAAATTTAAAGACTTCAAGGCAATAGGACCACCAGAATTTAGGGGAACAGCTGACCCTATGGAAGCCCAGATATAGGTTAACGAGATATAAAAGGCATTCGTAATTGCTAGGGTAGATGAGGGGCAAAAGACCACTTTTGCCACTTATATGATGAAAGGGGAGGCTAACTTTTGGTGGGAGGCAAATTAAACTAGGACAGGAGAAGGGGTAGTTACTTGGGCTAGGTTTAAAACTCTATTTTTCAAAAACTATCTCTTAGCTAATATACAGGCAAGGATGGAAGTGAAATTTTTGGAGTTGAAGCAGGATAACCTGACTGTTGCGGAGTATGCCACAAAGTTTAATGAGTTGGCTAGGTTCGTGTCGCATCAAGTTGATACGGAGCTAGGAAGGCAATGAGGTTTGAGCTGGGCTTAAAACCCTGGCTCTACAATAAGGTAACGGTGTTGCAGATCAATACTTTTGCAGCACTCGTGGAAATGGTTATTATAGCTGGGGAGGGGAGTGAGGCCATGAGCCTCTACAACAAGGAGAAGAAGAACAAAGGCAAGGCAGTGGGAGCTGTGAAGGTGGAAACTAATAGCGGGAATAGGGGTGAGAAAAGAAAGGGGAATTATTTTGAGAATGTTCAGGTGAAATAGGAAGGTGTGAAGAAGCAGGTAGTTCAGTGTGGGAACTATGGGAAGAATCACTCTGGTGAGTGTCTAAAGGGTAAGTTTGTATGTTACAAGTGCGGGCAAGAGGGCCATATTTCTCCAAACTGTCCCAACCCAAGGATGAACAGTGGGTGTTTTCTGTGTGGGTCGATGGAGCATAAGGTGAAGGATTGTCCAAAGAGGAAAATGGAGGTGGGGAGTGTAACCACGGGAAAAGGCAACGGGACTCTGGCGATCACATGACCGACTTCAACTAACAAACCAACAAAAGCAACCGCGAGAGTCTTCAACATGACGGTCCAGGATACTGTGGCAGCTGGGAATGGAACTCCAGGTATTATTCTAATAACTTTTATTTTTGTGTATATATATGATTTTCCTATATATAACAAATTATTTTATAAAGAAATTTTGAAGGAGGAATTTGAGTTCTTTTAGAAATCAAATTTTGTTTTATCAGATAGATAAGCTTGATGCCAAATAGTTAAAGATCAGTTCGTTCAAATACGATCGAGATCTACTCGCAATGATTGTGTATGCTATATAGCCTTGTATGTATAAGTTTTAAAACGGTGATTCCGGGGACAGAATCCTTATAAGGGACGGTGAATTTAATAACTCGATATTTTCTATATAAATAAATGAGAAATTTTGCATATAATTTTTTATTTATTTTAATGATGGGAATATGTGCCAGGTAATGTGTATGTATATATGTGATAAATAAAATTTATTTATTACATGAATAATTTCAAATAATTTTATTTTAGAATTATTGATCATTATAAAATATATTCTTATAATAATTAATTTTATAGCAGAAATATTTTTATTATTTATTTTCCATGAAAATATGATTTTGTATTATTTAAATAATATATGAAATGATTATAGAATTATTATAATAATTATATTATTTTATTATATGAATTTTAGTTAAGATTATTTAATTTAATTATTTTTAACTTAATTAATAATGTAATATATGAAAGATAAATCAGATATGGAATCCAAACCTTAATTTTGGATTTCGAGCAATGAATGAGAATAATAATAATATATTTAATATAATATTATTTTCTGTGTTATAAATATATACTGTATATGTTTAGACTGTTAATGGTTAATCAATTATGGTGTATCACGACACACCCTAGTATTACCGTCATAAACCATAATTGGAAACTCAAAACTTGAGCTTAAGATCGGTCAGAAATTGTGTTATATGAATTATGCTGCATATTATAGAATTTCTGTTAATTAGGAAAACCCTAATTAATATTTGAAAACCCTAATTTGCTAATTAAGAACCCTAATTGCTAAAATTAGAAACCCTAATTATTATTTTAGTAAATTGAATTGTTAATTTGGAAACCCTAATGATATTAAAGAACCCTAATTATTTAAAACTCTAATTTCTATTTAAAACCCCTAATTTTAATTAGTAAGTCTAATTAAAATTTTATTAGACTTCAAATTTAATTTTTCAAACCCTAGAAATTAATTGGAAAACTTTAAGGTTTAAAATCTAGTGATTAAACCCAAGATTAAAGTACCATGAACAAGAATACCATTAAAATTGCTAACCAAATGACTATTATACCCTTTTTGTCCCATTCTTGAATTATTGCTAGCAAAATCTAGCAAAAATCTTGACAAGCCATCCTAGTCTAGCTATGAGCTATATCATTCCAGCAAATCAGATTCAATTCACTAGCCATGTGCCTTGTACCATTATTTATATAGATCAAGAGAGAGAAAAAGTCACATTTATGCTATTTTGTTCATAACTCTCATCCTAGAACTTCTCTCTCTAAAACCTCCCAATTTCATTGCTAATATCAGTCACAAACCAAGCCCCACTAATACATATAACCAAATCAGAAGTCAGAATCAAGACTTTCTTAGAAAGGTATAAAACCTAACCCCAGAAGTTGATATTTAATCTTATGTTAGATTTTGTGTTTTAATGTTAAATCATGTAGAATATTGTGACGCCCCCAAAATAGGTATACATCACCCATTCTGAGTCGCCAAATACATGGTACAGAAAATAACTACAACTTTATTATTATAATTGTCGTGCAAAATACGACAACACATACTATCAGTTTAAATATAAATATTGTCTTCTAGAAAATATCAACACTTAAATAAAGTCCTCATTACATTTATTGATGCACTATTTTACAAAATAGTGAGGACTGCTAAAACAACTGTCTAGGACCATCACTCTATACCCCGACTGGTTCCTGCTATGTTCTCGCTTCCTGAGAAGAAAAATAGAACAAAAAGGAAAAGGGTGAGCTCAACTAGCCTAGTAAAGAATATTATGACTAAGATAATATACAACAAATTATCCTTAATCTTCAACAGGGCAAAATCTGATAGAATATAATAGACAACAAGTTTTTGATCAAAAACTGTTGCAGAAACAACAATTCATTAGAAGAGTTAAGTAGAGAATGAAATCTACTATCATCTATGAATTTAAAAGTTCATCATCAATATTTTATCCCTGTAACATCAATCAATATACATCTTCAATCAAATATTCATCTTTGCACTACGAGTCAAAGATATTCATTTGTATCACCAGTTGGTCATGTTCATCTCAACACCTGTTCATCTTTGCACTACGAGCCAAAGATATTCATCAGGTAATCATTCATCTTTGCACTACAGGCCAAAGATATTCATCTAGTATCACCATTAAGTACTGAGGATGATGAAAAATATTTTAGAGAACAAATCTAGTGAGATAGAAGGACAAATATTAGGGATTCGTATTTCGGTTTATCCAAATTCAATAATACTCCACAATAACCAATTGTGAAGTAGAATTCAAAAATAAAGATCAAAACATGGATACAATCAAATATAGTAACCATAATAGACATCTGAGATAAAAAAGAGAAAATTTTATTTTTTAGTGAATAGTGTCGTATTCATGAATAGTGTCGTATACGTGAATAGTAACCCCAACACAAAAAGGTAGAAATTTCACAATCAAACTCATATCAATATTTTGGCATAATGATATTGAAGAAAATAATATCATTTAAGAAGAAAATAACATCTCTTACCTCAAAATAACGGTATTTCTGACCGGGGTATCAGATGTAAAACTGAAGGAAACTTGCACTGAATAGCAACTCTCAAAGTATCTAAATACTCACAAAATAAGCTCGATAATCTAGAGAGAGAGAGAGAGAGAGAAATTATTTCTGGTGTGATTTTCAATTCTAACTTAGCACTCTATTTATAGGAAAATATTAGAACGCCAAAACATACTTGACTTGTAACCTGATGGCTTTACCCACTACTATTTTCACCAACCACATTTGAAATTAAACTCCAGCACATTTCTTCACCAACCATTCGTGGGGCCCACTCATTCTAGAATTTTCCACCAAAATGATAAATTCTGAAACTTTAACAATTTCTGAACCAGTCATCTCTTAAAATTCATAACAAATCATACGTTCATTTTTAACGGTTCAAAATTTGTGGACATATACTCAACTTATATATGTATAACATATCCAAAAATCACAATGATCCAACGGTTGGATTAAATATTATAACGCACGTAATATATCTCAAGAACAATGATTTTTTGGATTATGAGTCCTTCGGACCAGTTTCCTTCATTTATAACCACATAAAATAAATAAATCCATCATTTAAATCCACATCAAATAAATATTTCCTTATCATATAAATTAATAAATAATTATTCACAAATAATATTACAGAATCACAATAATGACAACCAGGCCGTTCTCAGGAAAGAGGGGGCTTTCCGATAAGGATTTCCCCTTACTGGCGCGCAATTAGGTGACCAAACCTCTCATTGACAGAACTTTCTAGACATTGCCAATAATGCTATCTAATAATATTATAAAAATAATATGAATTATTGATCTGATAATGGAAAATACTGTGCAATGAAAATTATTAAAATAACAATAATATAAAATATCAACGCAGCAATTATTGAATCAATAAAATAAAATATTAAACAGTAATTACTGTAACAATTATTAAGTAGTGCCTTCTTACGTAAGAATCAATAATTCAAAAATATTGTGCAATAACGTGTGCTACTGTACAACCATGCGTATTACTGTATTTTAACCACCGAGCATTCCAACAGTGTTAACGGTAACAACTACGCCGTTATTTATAAAAACTCAAACTTGTTTTATTTATCCTACAGTTATTCTGTTATGGGGTCCATAAATGGCTGCGCCGTCGTACGAATATTCCCCGACAACAAGAATATTCCACGACAAACGAATATTCCCCGACAAAAATGTATATTTTATAACCACTTGCTTATTTTGTAAAATTTACACATTTCACCCATAAATAAAATATTATATCAAATTATCACATTATTATTTCAAGATAATAAATAGAGAAATTCAATTTTATTTATAATAAGTTGGGGTCTTACAACCTCCCCTCCTTATGAAATTTCATCCTCAAAATTGACGTACATACCTGGTGTTTCGAAAAGGTGAGGGTACCTCGCTTTCATTTCCGATTCCAACTCCTAGGTCATTTCTTCCATAGCATGGTTCCTCCACAAAACTTTGACTTGTGGTATAACTTTTGTGCGTATGACATGCTCTTTTCTATCCAAGATCTTGACAGGTACCTCCTCGTACGTTAAATCTTCGGCTATCTCGTCTGGTTCTAACATAATAATATGGTTCGGGTCGTCCACCTATTTACGTAACATCGATACGTGAAAGATGTTATAAATACGCGACATACTTAGCGTTAAGGCGAGTCTATAGGCCACAATTCCTACTCGATCGAGGATTTCAAATAAATCGAAGGTTTGAGCTTTCTTCTCTTCATCGACTCTTACTTATAGAATAACGCCTTCTTGGACCTTCTTCTTTATATTCATCAACTCCGTTGTGTAGTTTGAGCGGTTTTAACTTTATCGATTAAAGTCGAGTCTACTCGTATATTTGACATCATAACGTGGGTCCCTAGAGTCTTTAACTCTGTCTTTATCGTTTGTAAATTATACAAAATAGGTCTTTATGTTCAACAATATCGCACTCGTACTCTCGTACGATCTTCTACTCAACGCGTCAGCTACCACGTTCGCTTTTCCAGGATGGTATAGTCAGAACAGGTGTCGAAATGAGTCGCCTCTTGAGCTCTTAGAAAATCTTCTCGCATTTCTCGCTCCATACGAATTTTGTATCTTTCCGAGTTAGCTAAGTTAACGGAGTAGCGATTCGAGAAAATCCTTCCATGAATCTCTGAAAATAACCAGCTAAGCCCAGAAAGCTACGTACTTTGGTCACCGACTTCAGTTGCTCTCAACTGTGATTCATCTCCCAAACTTAGATAGCACGTCACAATGGCACCTATCGTTTTACCACCACACAAATATAGAGTTCCCTATGGAGAGTCTGGCTTTGGTGCATTCCACAAAGGAAGTCACCAGATAGAGGCTCGGGTACCAACTCTTGTACTTGGATTTTTAACTCCTGAAGTTCAATAGGAGTCATTCGGTATGGGATTTTAGAAATGGGTTTTGTACTGGGTTCAAAGTCGATACAAAATTTAATATCACACTTTGGGGGTAGGCCAGGAAATTCTTCAGGAAATACGTGAGAAAATTCACTAACAACTGAAATATTATTCAAATCTGATGTGTTTTTGTTCAAGTCCATAACATGGGCTAAGAAAGCTTGACATCCGTTTTTTAATAAATGAATGGCTTTATGGCTTGATATAATAGTGATTGACTTTAGTGGTTTAGTTGCTTGAATTCTTATAGCAGGTTGGTTAGGAATATGAAAACTAACAACCTACGAAAATAATCAATTTTGGCATGATGAGTAGTTAACCAATCAATCCCTAAAATCACATCAAATGCAAGTATCTTTAAAGAGATAAGATCAACAGGTAATGTGATTGTGCCAACTTGGATCAAGAAAGATTTATAAATATTGGATGTGATAAAGGTTTCTCCTAACGGAGTCTCCATAGATAAGTCAAAGTCTAATTTCTCCAGAGTCAAGTTTAAACGTTGAGCACAAGCAAGAGAAATAAAAGAATGGGTAGAGCCGGTATCTAACAGGGTATAGACTTGGCAAAAATTTATGATTAGCTAACCCGTGATAACTTCATTTGGGTTTCTCACTTATTGGAAAGTCATGACAACTACTCTCCCTTGAACTACCCGGCTTTGACTTGTCTGGGGCAGCATTTGGTGTCATCACTACCGTTGAAATTGACTTTTCTATAGGGCATATTCCACCCTCAACTGCTTCATCATACTCCTGTTTCATGATCTGAATCATTAATCTTCGATCCATATCGAATTGGGGTTGACCGCAATGTACTGGGTAATTCAAAACTCGATGTTGGGTTCTCTCAATTGCTATCCAAAAAGAGAAATACATATCATCTATTTTATCCTTCTTAGATCGGACATCTCTTTCCATAATATCAACGCGTCATGCGGCTTTTACCCATGCATCACTTATTCTCACTCGTTCAGTTGTTTCTTCTTTCAGCTCAGATTCCAGCTTTATCATCTTATACTCTTCCAAAGAGTGCTTCTGTTCAAGAATCACATATCGGGTAACACAAGCTTGAAATGTTGCTCCACGACCGCCTGCCGTTCTTCAGCCTGCTCTTCTACCTCATGAATATGATTTTTCAATTCTAAATTTCAATCATAAAATTCTTCTAATAAATTCTCCTCAGGTTCCTCTTCTTCCTCTTCTTCTTCACTCTCAGTTGCTACCTCTATAACTATCTCGGGTGAAACTATCAATTCTTCACTCACCACATGGATATCTCTAATTTCTTCTTTGCTTGACATCACATTATCCTAGTTGGTGATTAAAGGTGTCTCCATGATCTCAGTCAATCCATTGTTAACGTTATCAGCTGCCATTCTTAAAAACTGCCATAAAATAAGGGTTAATTACACAAATTAACATATCACATAATATCTTTATATTATGACCGACCAACAAATAAGCTTAGGTAGGACACACTAGCGAAGGATTTACTCATCTCTCCCCTCCTAGTTCTATTCACCGATCTCCGCCAGAGACCATATCCCTAAGTTCTGATACCAACAGTGACGCCCCCAAAATAGGTATACATCACCCATTCTGAGTCGCCAAATACATGGTACAGAAAACAACTACAACTTTATTATTACAATTGTCGTGCAAAATACAACAACACATACTATGAGTTTAAATACAAATATTATCTTCTAGACAATATCAACACTCAAATAAAGTCCTCATTACAATTATTGATGCACTATTTTACAAAAATAGCGAGGACTGCTAAAATAACTGTCTAGGACCATCACTCTATACCCCGACTGGTTCCTGCTATGTTTTCGCTTCCTGAGAAGATAAATAGAATAAAAAGGAAAAGGGTGAGCTCAACTAGCCCAGTAAAGAATATTATGACTAAAATAATATACAACAAATTATCTTTAGTCTTTAACAAGGCAAAATCTGATAGAATATAATAGATAACAAGTTTTAGATCAACAACTGCAGCGGAAACAATAATTCATTAGAAGAGTTAAGTAGAGAATGAAATCTACTATCATCTATGAATTTAAAAGTCCATCATCAATATTTTATCCCTGTAACATCAATCAATATACTTCTTGAATCAAATATTCATCTTTGCACTACAAGCCAAAGATATTCATTTGTATCACCAGTTGGTCATGTTCATCTCAACACCTGTTCATCTTTGCACTATGGGCCAAATATATTCATCAGTTAATCATTCATCTTTGCACTGTAGGCCAAAGATATTCATCAAGTATCACCATTAAGGACTGAGGATGATGAAAAATATTTTAGAGAACGAATCCAGAGAGACATAAGGACAAATATTAGGGATTCGAATTTCGATTTATCCAAATTCAATAATACTCCATAATAACCAATTGTGAAGTAGAATTCAAAAATAAAGATCAAAACATGGATACAATCAAATATAGTAACCATAATAGACATCTGGGATAAAAAAGAAAAAATTTTATTTTTCGGTGAATAGTGTCGTACTCATGAATAGTGTCGTATACGTGAATAGTAACCCCAACACAAAAAGGTAGAAATTTCACAATCAAACTCATATCAATATTTTGGCATAATGATATTGGAGAAAATAATATCATTTAAGAAGAAAATAACATCTCTTACCTCAAAATAACGATATTTTTGATCGGGGTATCGGATGTAAAATCGAAGGAAACTTGCACTGAATAGCAACTGTCAAAGTATCTAAATACACACAAAATATGCTCGATAATCTAGTGAGAGAGAGAGAGAACTTGTTTCTGGTGTGATTTTTAATTCTAACTTAGCACTCTATTTATAGAAAAATGTTAGAACGCCAAAACATACTTGACTTGTAACCTGATGGCTTTACCTACTACTATTCCCACCAACCACATTTAAAATTAAACTCCAGCACATTTCTTCACCAACCATAGGTGGGGCCCACTCATTCTAGAATTTTCCACCAAAATGATAAATTTCGAAACTTCAACAATTTTTGAACTAGTCATTTCTTAAAATTCATAACAAATCATACGTTCATTTTTAACGGTTCAAAATCTGTGGACATATACTCAACTTATATATGTATAACATATCCAAAAATCACAATTATCCAACGGTCGGATTAAATATTATAACGCACGCAATATATCTCAAGAACACTGATTTTTTGGATTATGAGTCCTTCGGACCAATTTCCTTCATTTATAACCACATAAAATAAATAAATTCATCATTTATATCCACATCAAATAAATATTTCCTTATCATATAAATTAATAAATAATTATTCACAAATAATATTACAGAATCATAATAATGACAACTAGGCCGTTCTCAGGAAAGTGGGGGCTTTCCGATAAGGATTTCTCCTTACTAGCGCGCAATTAGGTGACCACACCTCTCATTGATAGAACTTTCTAGACATTGCCAATAATGCTATCTAATAATATTATTCAAATAATACGAATTATTGGTCTGATAATGGGAAATACTGTGCAATGAAAATTATTAAAACAATAATAATATAAAATATCAACGCAACAATTATTGAATCAATAAAATAAAAAATTGAACAATAATTACTGTAACAATTATTAAGTAGTGCCTTCTTACGTAAGAATCAATAATTCAAAAATAATATGCAATACCGTGTGCTACTGTGCTACCACGCGTATTACTGTATTTTAATCACCGGGTATTCCAACAGTGTTAATAGTAACAACTACGCTGTTATTTATAAAAACTCAAACTTGTCATTTTATTCATCCGACAGTTATTCTGTTATGGGGCCCATAAATGGCTACGTCGTCGTACGAATATTCCCCGACAACAAGAATATTCCACGACCAAACGAATATTCCCCGAGAAAAATGGATATTTTATAACCACTTGCTTATTTTGTAAAATTTGCACATTTCACTCATAACTAAAATATTATATCAAATTATCACCTTATTATTTCAGGATAATAAATAGAGAAATTCAATTTTATTTATAATAAGTTGGGGTCTTACATATATAGTGTTAATAGATTATCTGGGTTGATAGATGTTAGATCCGTAACATCTGTAGGCTCGGATTTAATGATTTACAAAATTTGTAAAATTTTAAAACTGTGGTAGCCCATAGATCTTTCTTTGTTAAGTGTTATGCGTATTTTATGTTATGGATATGTTCTTTGTTATATGGACTATGATCTGGAACTGGAAACAAGGTCAGATCGTGTCTAAAACTCAACATATTCGTGGTCAAACCACGTTGACCGGCATTGGCCGTATGAAATCTAGGCAGCCATGTACTTGCCCAGAAAGCTCTGACAGCAAGTTCATGGGGCCAGATTTTTCTGTTGTTAGTTGATTTGTTCTTGTTGATGTAATAAAGTTGTAATCTGGTATATGAACTGTTGATTCAAGGTTTTATATCATCTAAACATCATGCATGTTGGATTTTATGGACGGTCAAACCAAGCAGGAAGAACACGAAATACGTTTTCTGGGCAACCTAGAAAACGTATGATCATGTATCCTGACAAGGTTTGACCGATCCGGATCTGTAGATTTTGTTGTTGTTTTGTTGACTTTTTGTAATAGATCTCTTAAGTTACATGTTGGCTATGCACTGAAATCATTAGATCATGAAAATATTACAAGACTAGCATGTAGTGGAAGCTCAAAGTAAGACCCACAATCAGTTCTTCATTTTTTGGCAAACCCAAAAATGAAGAACAGCTCTGACAGCCTTTTTAATGCCTTAGATCCTGCAGATTGTTGATGTTTAGGCTTGAACAATGATCAAACTAGATACCTTGTTAGTTAGTCTACAAGGCCCGACGTCTAACACAACTATAACATGAACCGATTGACTAAAATAAGGTTAACAAAAGCGTTGACCGTCCATGACTGAAAATTCTGGGCAGCCCAGAAATACGATGAACATGTTCTGACAACTAATTCAACGATTAATAACTTTCGATTGTGATGATGTATGACCTGGTTATTGGTTGTTACATGTAGTGTTACACTAGTTCTACAAGATTCAATCATTAGCTAGCCCAAAAAACATATTGCACACTGATTTATTGATGGTCAAACCTACCCACTCGAAATTGTCTATAAAGGTTCTGGGTTTCTCAAGAACACCTAAGGCGACACTTACTGTCGCCAAAGGGCTTTAGCGACAGACTTATAAAAATTGATTAATCTAATTTCTAGAAAATCAATTAAAAATAGTAAATAAATTCTGAAAATTACAAAAATAATGTTAAAAATTATTTTAAGTTATAAAAATTAACTTTTAATAATTTGACATATGTTTCATAAATATTAATATTTATTTGGTTATTATTGGAAATCAATTTATTTAATAAATGCATTAAATAAATTAATTAAAAATGATTTTATTGTATTAAAAATCATTTTAAATGATAATAAGGTATTTAATAATATTTTAAGTTATAAAACATAACTTTTAATATTTTAAGATAAGTTTCATTAATTATTTAATATTAATGATATTAGATTTATTTAGTAATTATATTAAATAAATTAATTAAAAATGATTTTAATATTATAAAAAACATTTTAAATGAAAATAAATAATTTAAAAATATTTTAAGTTATAAAATATAACTTTTTATATTTAAAGGTAAATTTCATTAATAATTTTATATTAATGACATTTGATTTATTTAATAATTATATTGAATAAATAAATTAAATAATTTTATTGATTTAAAAATTATTTAAAAAGGATATAAATGAATTAAAAAATATTTTAAGTTGTAATAAATGACTTTTAATATTTTGATGGATACTACATTAATATTTAAATATTAATGGTAATTATTTAAAAATAATTTTTAAATATTTTAAAAATCATTTAAGGGTAATATTAATACTTTAAAAATATTTTATTATAAATAACTTTAATATTTTGGCAATGGTTTCATTAATAGTTTAATATTAATTAGATATTAATGATAATAGATTTATTTAATATTTAAATCATTTTATAATGATTTCAGTGTTTGAAAAAAATCATGATAAATTATAATAATTATTTAAAAATTATTATAAAGCTATGAAATATAATATGATTGATATTTAAATTATCTAATCGAATATTGAACTACATAATAGAGTTTTAGACTCGATAATTACCTGATAAAGTCGTCGATACACCGAAATATTTCAAAAATTGATCTAGACTTATATAATTGGACTAGATAAGCGTTTGTTCGTGAACCAATGACTGCTAAACATATGTGACAATGTGATTAGGTTATGTGCTGACTGCAAATAGCAGTACTATGTGTTATGAAAAATTATTCTAATCTAGCGAATGATCTTATTAATGATAGGTTTCGATATAAAAGATTAATCTAAGTTGCATTATTGTAAGCAGCAGCTCAGGCAAGTATCTGAACTATCCTTTACATTGTGCAAGTATCCTACCTTTGCATTTACTTTATGCAATGGACATGAGTAAGAAAGTTTCATAATCATATTATTGTGCCAGATTATTAGCTCCATTGTTATTGATTATGTATCCAATTATTCATATTCATACAAGTTCTTAAATTATCCGATCATTGTTTATCAACACAGTATTAGTGCATAATCCAGATATTTATTATGTTCGTTAGTTTCTAAATATGGTTATGCAAGTGTCCCCATTTGGATAATCATTGTATTTAATCACATGATGATACATACTTATTGATTTCCAGTATGTATACGTTTACTTAAAATCCGTCTAAGCTATTTGATTTGGCTAGACACAAACTTAAAAATATTATTGAACAAGATAGAACTTTACTATATTCAACCAAATTATTTTTGTTCGGATTCCCAACTAAGTATGAACATCCCGAACACGGAAAACCTTTTGTGCACCTAAGGTGGATAAGATGAATGATAATATCATTCTTGTATGTAGTATTGATCAATACATAGCATAACGGGCTGATCACCCCTGTGCCGGTAAGTTATGACGATTTACAGATGAAGTTCTGTTTAACCTTTTCGAAAATAGAAAAATGTTCATAGTCTGTCAACTGATCTTCAGTTATAGTCATGACGTAGTTTCCAAATTTTGATATAGAATTGATATGTTGTTATTAATGGTTTAGCTTACTTCACAACTGTTGAATCGTTGTAGAAGTGTCATTTAAAGAAAATATTTAATTCTTTCAGCTAATAACTATTATTTCTATTACTTACTGGGCAATCAAATGCTCATTCTTGCTTTAAATTTAAATGTTTTCAGCTAAGTATGATCAACCCTAAGGATCAGGCAAGAACAAGGGGAAAGGAAAGTTGTTCGGATGAATTTTATAATATTCTGTGAAATAGTTAAAGTTTATTAAGACAATGATACTTATTATCTATGATGTAATGAATATTTAAAGGTCACGTACCTGGGAGTAGACTTTGATGCATATGTAAATTAAGTTTGGTATCTATATTATTGTTTTTATTATTGTATTATTTCGCTCATAGAAATAGTATCGTGAAGCACCGAGTCCGGGTTTCAAGTACCTGAATTTAGGGGCGTCACAGGTTGTGCCAATGCAACCGAGAAATAGTTTGCACATTGACCCAATGATGTGATACTGCTAAACGGGTTTGTGAAACCGAGATTCATTTGGGTTCAAGGGTTTGATTATGCGGAGGGAAGGTGTTAGGCACCCCCCGACATCCGTTTTACCATAGTGACCGCCACTTTTCAAGAAACTGTTATATAAATGTGTGTGTGTGTGTGTGTCTGGATCAATGTGCAATTTATTTGGAAGTAGTGCGAGGCCTCGTTCGCACCTATATACAAAGGGTTTGAATATGTATAAAAAATTCTGTTTTAAACATGATATAGCAGTGAGGTTTTCTAAAAGACGTTTTTCAAACCCTGTGCTCAATAGTAATTGAGACCTTTTCATACCTCCATTTTATTATTAAATGTTCGGCTTGATTGCTTTTATTTTCGAGATGCGAAGCATCTTCGAGAAAATAATATATAGCAGTGCCGAACTCCTCGTGGGCATGAAAGCCATCTAAGGAAATTCAAACACCGCGAATAATTTACAAGCTGCTTACAGCTAAAAATGTCCATCACGGGAACCGAATCTAGATTCAATGGACTGAATCTGTGATCATATGATTCCTAGGCTCACATGATGCCGCAGTTTATATGAAAAGCAGTAAGCAGTTATATATATATATATATATATATATATATATATATATATATATATATAAATGCTGTAAATATATATATACAGACATGATTAACAACCACGAAGCACCTCCATGGGGGATCGGAAATGTAAATATATAAAAGCGATAAATATATATATAGAGACATGATCAACCACCACGAAGCACCTCCATGGGGGATCAGAAAATGTAAATAAAGAAATAAATGCGATCAACCAGCATGAAGTAAACTCCAGGCTGGACAGAATGTAAATAAAGCAGTAAAAACGATCAACTGCCATGAAGTAAACTCCAGGCGGGACGGAATGTAAATAAAGCAGTAAAATGCCACGAAGTAAACTCCAGGTTGTTTCTCAATCCTGGCTCAGTTTATCATTTCAGCGATTTATCGCTATATATATATATATAAAAGCAGTAAATGCACCGGATATAAAATCCAGGCTCATCGAACAGAGTTCAACAGGCTCATCGAACAGAGTTCACCGGATATATATATATATAAGCAAATAAACGCTTTGGATGTAAAATCCAGGCTCATCGGATATAATCCGACAACAATTTATATATAGAAGTATATATATATATATATATATAAGCAAGTAAACGCTCCAGACATAAGTCTAGGCTCAATCAAGGCATAACTCGATAATGTTAGTCCATAATTATATATATATATATATATATATATATATATATATATATATATATATATATATATGTATGTATGTATAACCACGGACCGAAGTCCGAGCATACACACACAACACGACTCTTAATGTGAAGAAGAGTGTGTGCAAAGATGAAGAGAAAGGCTTTATAATGTGTAAGAAGGCTTACAGTGGGCTGCCAAAGAAGATTTCTATGACTTTAAGTGGATGACCACTTGGCTCCCGTTGGTAAAAATGTAGATATATGTGAGCTAACAAGTGCTCAAAATTGGAAAGCCCTCAATATGGGGTGTGTACAGAGCAAATTTGACAGGGCTTCCTCGCATTTTTCTCTTATAAATAGGTCCATACGACCCATTCTGAGTCGTTAGATATCACACTACAGAAATCAAATACAAACTTCATTTATATAACTGTTGAACTGTCGTACAAAATACGACAACATATAAGCTGTGAGTTTTAATACAATATTATCTCATAGACAGTATCCAAACCCAAATTATTACAATGCTATATAAAATATAGCAGCAAATATTTCAAGACCCCAAAGAAGAACGAGAAGATTACTATCATGTTCATTCTAATGAGGTACACTTTTAACGCTTTCAAAGTCGGGTTCTCATCACCCTATTGTTTTTCACCAAAATTAATTATTAAGTGAAGTATAAAATACGACACACACATCTTAGGTCCTCAATACAATTATATATTGCATGTCATGCGGTTTTATAATGTATTGAGAAACTTCGACAGTCTCGAACCATCACACTATTCCCCTATTATCCCCGCTCGACCCAGCTACACTATTATTACCTGAAAGGAATTGTGAAGCAAAAGAGTGAGCACAAATAGCCCAGTAAAGAATATTATGACTAAGATAATTCATTTATCAATAGCCTTCACCAGAATAAATCAGAGATTTAGAACATATGGTAGATAATAAAAGATTTCAACCATAATTACAGCGGAACGAGCAATCCATTAGAAGAGTCAAATTGACCATAAAGTCTATTATCTTCTCCATGTTAAAAGTCCACCAACATTTTTTTATCCCTGTAACATCAATCAACAGTTCCTGTCCACAATTATTCATAATCATAATTGTGATTCTAAATTCCTCTTTGCACCTAGGACGAATATAATTTTAATCACATGTCTTTACCTGAAACATCAAAGATCATGGTTATACCAAATCACAGTTCATGTTCCTATTCATAATCATACTAATAAATTCATCTTTGCACTATGGGTCAAAGATATTCATTAATAGTTCATCTTTGCACTATAGGCCAAACACATGCAACTGTATTTTTAGAAGAGCCAAGTAGAGCATGATATCTATTATTTCTACGACTTAAAAGTTTTTTATCAATATTTTATCGCTGAGACTCAACTTAATAAATAATCTACTTAATCAAATCATCCTTGCACTACGGCTAAGGATATTCACTAGTATCACGACCACGAATTATCCATGTACTGTGGGCCAAGGATATTCGTATTTTCACCAATGATCATGATTATACCGAATAATCCCTGGTCATAATCATACCAACAACTGTCCTTCAATGCACTACGGGCCAATGATGACTTTTATCACATCTTTTATAACATTACAGGTCATGATTATACCGAATGATCCCTGGTCATAATCATACTAATCAACAGTCCGTCTATGCACGTAAGCCAAAGATGACTTTCATCAAAATATAAGCATGAGGATGATGACAATAATACAAGCATTAATCAACGACATCAAGGATAATTATTAAAGACTTTAAATTTATCTAGAGTTTAAAAATATCCAAATTGTCAACATGATACTGCTTTGTAGAGTAAAATTCAAGAATAATATCCATGTATAAAAATAATTTGGACAAAAAAGAAATAAATTGTTTGAGTGAATAGTACCATGTGAATAGTAATTCGGGAATAATACCCCATGAATAGTAACACCGGCATAAAAAGTGCCCCGAATACCCGAATAAATAATACTAGAGTGAATAGTAATCGGGTGAATAGTAACTCATAAATAGTACCCCGACATGAAAAGTGCCCCGAATACCCGAGTGAATAATATTATAGTGAATAGTAACCCGTGAATTATACCCCGGATGAAAATATTGATATTTAATAAGAAAGTTCAGATCATTATTTCAATGAAACGATACTGGATGAAGCGCAAAACTCAAGAATATTCCACTTATTTCAAGGATTATAGAGGCAATACTTACCATAGTAAGTTTAGATTTAAAAATATGAAAGCAAATAACATACGAAACTGCAAGTAGATTTTCACCTGTCATACGGTACGTAATCCGTGTAGACAGGTTATTCCGACATATTAAAGGATGAATACGAAAAATAGCATTCCTTATGAATATGAAAGAAATAATACCCCTTACGAATACAACAAATAATATCCCTTACCAAACGAAAATAACATCCCTTACCTTATTAGAAGACTGGATACTGCAATAGTGAAGTAGCAGAATACTATTCTTCTTTCTCTCTATAGTTTCTCTATCTATAGCTTCTCTTGTGAATCTCAGTGAATTGGTGAGAATAAAAAAAGAATTAAACTTCTATTTATAGGAGAATGGACTAAATAGTAACTAATTCATGAACGGTCCAGATTGATTTACTATTAGAACGGACGGTCCAGATTGATTACTATTAAAACCACAACCGACGGTCCAGATTAATTTACTTTTAAAACCACTACCGACGGTCCATATTGATTACTTTTAAAATCATCACCGACGGTCCAGATTGATTTACTTTTAAAACCACCACCGACGGTCCAAATTGATTAACTATTAAAACCACCACCGACGATCCTGATTGATTTACTATTAAAATCACCACCGACGGTCCAGATTGATTTACTATTAAAACCACCACCGACGGTCCAATTTGATTTATTATTAAAACCACCATCAATGGTCCAGATTGATTTACTATTAAAACCTCCATCAATGGTCCAGATTGATTAACTATTAAAACCACTATCAATGGTCCAGATTGGTTTACTATTAAAACCATCACCAATGGTACAGATTGATTTAACTTATTACATTTTAGTACCCTTAAAGTTTTCTAAGTTTGCATTATTCCCCTCTAACTTTTGTAATTCAGTTATCTTCAATAAACACATTTTTAATACTTCAACAATTATTCATCATTAATATTATAACTTACAATATCGACAACAAGATCATTCCTAGGTAAGAGAGGACTTTCCGATAAAGATTTCTCCTTATTGGCGCGCAATTAGGTGATCAAACCTCTTTCCTCGACAGAACTTAATTTCTAGACATTGTTAATAATGTAAATAATAATATAAATAAATGGATTGTCTCAATTATTGATTTAATAATAAAAAAATATTATACAGATGATATTGAGCCAATAATTGAATCAAATAACGTGGGATATTATGCAACAATTACTGTAGCAACAATTTAGTAAACTGAGTGGCTTCTTACGTAAGCATCAATAATCAATACCGTGTGCTACTATGCAACCACGCGTATAATTGTATTTTTACCACCGGGTATCTCAACCGTTTAACGATAAAACTTTCACCGTTTATTTTTATAAAAAAGATATTTTTGTCGTTTTCTAACTACGACAATACTTTCGTTGTGGGGTCCACCAATGATGGTGTCATTGAACGAATATTCCCTGACGAAAGAATATTCCTCGACCAAACGAATAATTCCTGACACAACAAATATTTTATATCAACTTGCTTACTTGTAAAATTTTCAAAAATCACCCTTAACTTTAACCTTTTATCAATTTAACCATTTACTAAATAAAATAATCATTATAAGAAAATTGAATACTTTCATTTCAAAAAATTCGGGGTCTCACAATCTCTCCTTCTTATAAAATTTCTCTCTCAAAATTTACGTACCTGGTAGTTCGAAGAGATGAGAATACCTTGCTTTCTTTTTGGATTGTACATTCCTAGTTATTTCCTCTGTATCATGATTTTTCCATTACTCATCTCCTGTATTTCATATATCATTCTATAATACATCTTCAAAACAAAGGTTAATTGACATAACATAATTTGTCAACTTAGGTAACAAAATTAAGCTTAGGTAGGACACACACTAGCGAAGAATATTATTCGTCTCTCCCCTCCTAGTTCTAATCTCAGATCTCCGCCAAAGACCATATCCCTAAGCTCTGATACCAAGTGTGACGCCCCCAAAAAAGGTCCACACGACCCATTCTGAGTTGCCATATATCACACTGCAGAAATCAAATACAAACTTCATTTATACAACTGTTGAACTGTCGTGCAAAATACGACAACATATAAGCTGTGAGTTTTAATACAATATTATCTCGCAGACAGTATCCAAACTCAAATTATTACAATGTTATATAAAATATAGCAGCAAACATTTCAAGACCCCAAAGAAGAACGAGAAGATTACTGTCATGTTCATTCTAATGAGGTACACTTTTGACACTTTCAAAGTCAGGTTTTCATCACCCTATTGTTGTTCACCAAAATCAATTATTAAGTGACGTATAAAATACGACACACACATCTTAGGACCTCAATACAATTATATATTGCATGTCATGCCGTTTTATAAAGTATTGAGAAACTCGACAGTCTCAGACCATCACACTGTTCCCCTGTTATCCCCGCTCGACCCAGCTACACTCTTATTACCTGAAAGGAATTGTGAAGCAAAAGAGTGAGAACAAATAGCCCAGTAAAGAATATTATGGCTAAATAATTCATTTATCAATATCCTTCATCAAAATAAATAAGAGATTTAGAACATATGGTAGATAATAAAAGATTTCAACCATAATTGCAGCGGAACGAGCAATCCATTAGAAGAGTCAAATTGACCATAAAATCTATTATCTTTTCCATGTTAAAAGTCCACCAACAATGTTTTATCCCTGTAACATCAATCAACAGTTCCTGTCCAAAATTATTCATAATCATAATTGTGATTCTAAATTCCTCTTCGCACCTAGGACGAAGATAATTTTTATCACTTGTCTTTACCTGAAATATCAAAGATCATGGTTATACCAAATCACAGTTCCTATTCATAATCATACTAATAAATTCATCTTTGCACTACAGGCCAAAGATATTCATTAACAGTTTATCTTTCCACTACAGGCCAAAGACATGCAACTGTATTTTTAGAAGAGTCAAGTAGAGCATGATATCCACTATCTTCTACGAATTAAATGTTTTTATCAGTATTTTATCGTTGAGACTCATATTAATAAATAATCCACTTAATTGAATCATCCATGCACTACGGCTAAGGATATTCATTAGTATCACGACCACGAACACGAATTATCTATGTACTACGGGCCAAGGATATTCGTGTTTTTACCAATGGTCATGATTATACCGAATAATCCCTGGTCATAATCATACCAACAACTGTCCATCAATGCACTACGGGCCAATGAGGACTTTTACCACATCATTTATAACATTACGGGTCATGATTATACCGAATGATCCCTAGTCATAATCATACCAATCAATAGTCTGTGTATGCACGTAAGCCAAAGATGACTTTCATCACAATATAAGCATGAGGATGATAACAATGATACAAGCATTAATCAACGACATCAAGGATACTTATTAAAGACTTTAAATTTATCTAGAGTTTAAAAATATCCAAATTGTCAATATGATACTGCTTTGTGGAGTAAAATTCAAGAATAATATCCATGTATCAAAATAATTTGGACAGAAAAGAAATAATTTTTTTAAGTGAATAGTATCCCGTGAATAGTACTTCTAGAATAGTACCCCGTGAATAGTAATCCCGGCATGAAAAGTGTCCTAAATACCCGAGTAAATAATACTAGAGTGAATAGTAATCGGGTGAATAATAACTCGTGAATCCCTGACATGAAAAGTGTCCCAAATGCTAGAGTGAATAATATTATAGTGAATAGTAACAGGGTGAATAGTAATCCATGAATAGTACCCCGGGTGAAAATATTGATATTTAATAATAAAGTTCAGATCAATATTTCAATGAAATGATGCTGGATGAAGCGCAAAACTCAAGGATATTTCACTAATTTTAAGGATTATAGAGGCAATACTTACCATAGTAAGTTTAGATTTAAAAATATGAAAGGAAATAACATACGAAACTGCAAATGGATTTTCACCTGTCATGCGGTACGTAATCCGCGTAGACAGGTTATTCCGACATATTAAAGAATGAATACGAAAAATAGTATTCCTTATGAAAACGAAAGAAATAATACCCCTTACGAATACAATAAATAATATCCCTTACCAAATGAAAATAACATCCCTTACCTTAGTAGAAGAGTGAATACTGCAATAGTGAAGTAGTATAATACTCTTCTTCTTTCTCTCTATAGTTTCTCTCTTTATAGCTTCTATTATGAATCTCAGTGAATTGGTGAGAATGAAAGAAGAATTAAGCTTCTATTTATAGGAGAATGGACTAAATAGTAACTAATTTATGAACGGTCTAGATTGATTTACTATTAGAACGGACAGTCCAGATTGATTACTATTAAAACCACAACCGACGGTCCAGATTGATTTACTTTTAAAACCACCACCGACGGTCCAGATTGATTTACTTTTAAAACCACCACCGACGGTCCAAATTGATTTACTATTAAAACCACCATCAATGGTCCAGATTGATTTACTATTAAAACCACAATCAATGGTCCTGATTGATTAACTATTAAAACCAGCATTAATGGTCCAGATTGGTTTACTATTAAAACCACCATCAATGGTCTAGATTGGTTTACTATTAAAACCACCACCAATGGTCCAGATTAATTTAACTTATTATACTTTACTACCCCTAAAGTTTTCCAAGTTTGCATTATTCCTCTCTAACTTTTGTAATTTACTTATCTCCAATAAACACATTTTTAATACTTCAACAATTATTCATCATTAATATTATAACTTACAATATCGACAACCAGATCATTCCCAGGTAAGAGGGGGCTTTTCGATAAAGATTTCTCCTTATTGGTGCGCAATTAGGTGACCAAACCTCTTTCCTCGATAGAACTTATGTTCTAAACATTGTTAATAATGTAAATAATAATATGAATAAATGTATTGTCTCAATTATTAATTTATTAATAAAAAATATTATGCAGATAATATTGTGACAATAATTGAATTAAATAACATGATTGCAACAATTACTATAGCAATAATTGAGTAAACTGAGTTGCTTCTTACGTAAGCATCAATAATCAATAACGTGTGCTACTATGCAACCACGTATATTACTATATTTTTACCACCGGGTATCTCAACAGTTTAACGATAAAACTTTCACCGTTATTTTTATAAAAACATATTTCTGTCATTTTTTAACTACGATAATACTTCCGTTGTGGGGCCCACCACTAATGGTGTCATTAAACGAATATTCCCTGACGAAAGAATATTCCTCGACCAAACGAATAATCCCCGACACAACGAATATTTTATATCAACTTGCTTACTTGTAAAATTTTCAAATATCACCCTTAACTTTAACATTTTATCAATTTAACCATTTATTAAATAAAATAATAATTATAAGAAAATTAAATACTTTCATTTCATAAAATTTGGGGTCTCATAAAAATGGCCACCCCAACCTCTATATTATAGAGCTGGTGGCCACAGGTGTACCTGCGGCAGCCGCAGATGCATCTGCGGCTGCCCGGGGTGCCCTGGGCTTTGCGGGTCATGTCGTCTCGAAGAACGTGCACTCGTGCACTGTGATGTCTGCTCGAACTTACAGAACTTCAATCTGAGCATCCGATCAAGGTGTACAAGACCTTTTTTGGACCACCGTTGTCGAGAGTTATGCAATGACATGAGATTAGAGGTTGCACGAAGTCAGGAAGAGGGGACCATGCCCATGGTCTTCAAGCTTCAAATTCTATCTGGTGTGCTGCCTTGTATAATAGTCACTCGAGATTGGAACTCATTTGCTCTTATTGGACATTGTTGTGTAGAAATGTACGTATGAGATGTTGAGATGGCACAATATGGGGTTGAGGTGGCAAGATGATGATTTTGCTCCTCACCGGGGTTATCTCCGATTTGGGCTGATAAAGCAGACGTTGCTCAGGGTTATCCCTGAGATTGAACTGTTGTAAGTGTTTGAATTCCTCAGGGTCAACTTTAAACATGCATGTCTTCCCGGTGTTATTTCTAGGTCTTTGGAATGAGTGCCTCGGTGGTAGTTTCGAGGTTAAAGCTGGTTGCTTGCATTTGAAACAAGCATTTTCAGGGTTATCACTGGAACTGTAACGGCCTTCCTTGGGGTTATATCCAAGGATGAAACTCGGGGTTATCTTCGAGGTTGGAACTGATACTCCCGGTGTGTATTCCGAGGTTTGGACTGAACTTTTGGTGGTATCCAGAATGGATATGAACTTTCTTCCAGGGTTATCTCTAAAAGACGAATCTGCCCTCCTACAATGTTAGTAATAGGTGTGTAAAAAATTTCGAGTGTCTACAGATGCCTCTCTTTATCATATTCATACAATGCATGGCATTGATAGGATAAAAAATCCTAGACACTTGAAATGCAACAAAATAAACATGATGTCATGTACAGAAATATGATGCAAATGTATGATGCATGGGTTTTGTTTGATTATTTTCCAATATGATGGGATGATTGTCGGTTCCCTGTTAATCCCTTCGAGGATGACAATCAATGATGCCTTGGACATGTGATCCAAGTCTTCCAGGATGTTGGTGTTATCACCAAAGTCTTGAATCCTTGATACAGACTTTACTCTGAAGATGTGCATCTCGTGTGAAAGAGATCTGTGGGGATAAAGCTTTGTCTGTTTGAGGATGTGTATAACATATTCCATCATCGGTCCTCTCTGATGAGGATGGTCTTCTCTGGTTTGTGTCACCAGCATATACCACGGTCCTGTTGGAGTTACTGCCAACAGTATGTATTATCAGGGTTGCCTGACCTTCGCTAATGTGTGTATCACCGGATAGATCCATGTTGGGAAAACTGTCAAGGCTGCTTGACCTTCATTGATATGTGTATCAACGGATAGATACCTGTTGGGAAAATTATCAAGGCTGCTTAACCTTCATTGATGTGTGTATCAACATATAGATACGCGTTGTAACCCCTGCCGGGGATTCGTGGATATGATTACCAATCATCGAATATTTTTCGATGCTTTGATGGGTTTACTTGCCATCGGCTGAGATGACGTCAAGGTTGCTTGACCTTCATTAACATGTACATCAATGGTTAAATTACATTGTAACCCCTGTCGGGGATACTTTATCAATGAAATCTGCGTTGTGACCCCCGCCGAGTATCATGTCTTAGGGCTACGATCCTGCACTGATGGCATCAGACCTTTATGAAGTATTGTCAAATGTAGTTTGCAACAGTTGAGATGATCAGTATAGTATACCATGTGTTTGGGTGAAGACCAATGAGTATTATGTAAGGCCAGAGTTTGGCCCATGAAAACTAGGATTCTAGGCTATTCAGCTCAATCGCGTAGCGTTTTATTCCTAATTTGGCCTTTTCAGCTTGTAAAAAATCCTTTGTAACTCGAACTGGACCGAGCGGGAGGGGTGGGACCCATGTAGAGGTGCCGCAGGTACACTTGCAGCAGCCGCAGGTGGACCTGCGGCCGCCCGTGGCTACATAATGCCTACAGGTTGCTTTCATAAGTCATTTTTAAGCTGCATCGCGAAGGAAATCCGAGAGCTTTTCTTCAGATCTGTTGAGTTCAGACGACTTTCTGCAAATTCTGTCACCGTACAAGTGTTATACACTGTCCTGGTAACGTATGCATGTATTCTTTTCCAGTTTTTATCCGTTGAAAAATAACTTATCACATGAAATGCATCTAAACACATAGTAGTGAATATGCATGCTGATATGACTTGATAAAAAATATTCAACATAGTAAATGTTAGTATTAAACCATGCTTAACATAATAATGTGAAAAAATTAAATTTTGAAACAGTCAAATTGGCACCTTTTACTGTCATTTCTTATCTTATTTGAGGACAAATAAGCAAAGGTGAAAAAAACAAAATAATCCTTGTAATTAGGCTACCCTTACAGATTTTTTACTTTGATGTATTAATGCATGTAGGATGTATATGACTGTGGGTAGGTGTGCTATTGAATGGCCACCTAGTCATGCCTATGTGCATGTGGATAGTCCTATTTACAAAGGGGACAATGGCAAAAATTTTCAAAAATATAGGGATTGGGTAGTCATGTATTTTTAACTCTACTGTAGATGTATGTTAAAATAATGCAAGCATGTAGTCATAAAATGCATTTTGAAAAGCTCCAGTTCAGAATTTACCACACCCTTTCTGAGGTGATTTGGAGACTTCTTGTCCAGATATTATGAATTCGGATCAGTCGAGTAGTTCCTGTAAGCCCACTTTTGGGGTACAGAGGAGGGCTTCTGAAGTGCCTCGACCCCATTCTATTAGATAGCCTCGTCGTTTGATGGAGGCGGTGATACTTCCAGTCCAGGTTAATGTGTCGGACGTCGAGGATGAGGAGGAGGATGTACCAGTTGAGGCTCCTGCTCCTGCTGCACATGTTCCTCGTAGGAATTTGCCAGGCATTCAGGTGGTGAACCCAGAGCTTCTGGACGATTTGAGTCGACACCCTTCAATTTACCTACATACAAACGAGGTATAAAGTTTAGATCTTAATCTTCCTTCTTTCCTATTAATAAGGAGAAAAGGATTCTAATGTTGATCTGTATTTGATGTAGGTTCCCAGCTTTACACAGCCTCGAGGGAACTGGTTTAGCATCCACTCTATGTATCAGGCTTTGCACGATGACTATAGAGTGATTGTACATGGATAGGGATTTAGGACGTTCTTTTCCATTCTTCCCCGTCGTTGTCCCTTGGGTTACCTCAGGGCATTGTCTGAACGCTGGTTTCACCAGACTCAATCACTCTATTTACTGGACTATGAGGTGATGATGACGCCACTGGATTGGCGGTTTATCACAGGTATGGAGTTTGGAGGGGTACCAATTCCTTGTACGACGGATATTACCCCTACCACCATCAAATCCTTGCTAGGAGTTCCGGCAGATGTGCTCAAGGGCAGGACTGTACGTGCGGGTCCTTTGAGCTTAGATGCTATGAGCGGGTTGTTGAGTGAGCCCATAGCCGATGATGTGAGAGTTAAAGATCGCATTCTTCGACGATTATTCCTGATGATCATTAGGTTCTATGGTGTCCTTCGCTTTGATTAGCGCCACTTGACACATGGACCGTATCGGACAGTATGATTGGGGTTCCTATACCTTTGCTTATTTCCTCAGGGGAATGCGCATACGTTCGTAGGGCTTAACTGAGGCTTGGTTAGGATTTTACCCGTTTTTGCTAGTGAGTGTTTCTCTTGTCTTTTCCCATGTACAGGTTAAGAGTGTTAACTGACAGCAGATGTTTGTCATTACATTAACAGTTCTGGGCCTATGAGAGGCTCCCATGTTTGCGTCATACGAATGTGTTAGGCTTTGATACCTATCGACGAGGATGAAGATGGGATCATTCTATACTAGCGGAGGTCCCTGTTGTGGAGGGTTTCACTCATTGCCGCCTACAACTAGAGTTGTTGACAGCGGATGTCATCACATGGGTTCCCTACTCTGGGGAGCACTTGAGCGTTGGATTTGAGGATGGGTACCCGACTGGAGTTGAGCACGTGATTTCCACCCGTAGGATTCCTCTCTTCACAGATGGAGGATGGGAGCTCTACTTAGGAGAGTGTGCTAAATGGAGCAGCACAGGAGAGATTTGTATACCGATCTTGCCTCTTGCCAGGCCTTATTGGTCTGTTTTGCAGTCACCCGTCATTGATATCCCATTATTGGGTGTTGACGGTTTCACATTATCAGAGGGTCCCTGTACTCAGGAGATATTCCAGCATTGGTTGTTCCCTCATACCATTGGAGCCCAGACCCGCGCCACTCAGTTAATGGGGGATATGGTTCCTAGATCCGTGATGATGACGGATTGGCTAGCCTGTGTCCGAGATCTGACTTATTTAACACAGATTGAAAGTTTGACCTGATAGTTAGACCGGACACATTTCTTTATCTGGCACTTGGGCAGAGATCCTTCAGAGGCAGATACTTTTGATCCTTCCAACTCTGGCGTTGCCCCTCAGGTGACCCATATGACTTTGCCAGTGAAGCTCCTCCCTTTTATTGGCCTGATATTCCTGTAGACAGAGATCCAATGACTCAGGAGGAGTTACATCAGGTGGACAGGATTGATGATGTAGACAGACACCATTGTCTTTTTCTGATGTATATTCATGTTATCTCTTTTGATAGGCCTCTATTAGACATTGGGTAGCTTCACCCCATTCTCACTATAACTTTTGTGAGGCCTCTATTAGTTGTAGGCCAGTTTTGCCCCATTTCCCTATATTTTAGCTGTACAAAGATGTATTAGATGAGGATATACTTAGGAATGTATGTACATTTTTCCATTCCCTACATCATATTGCCATTTATTGTACCATGCATATATTATGTTATGCATATGTATGTATGTTTAGAGATATTCAGCATTGACCCCTGGATGGTCTTATGACATGGCCCGTACAGATATCTTCTTCGACAGTTAGCCATATTGATCACACCCCACCATTATTGGTGGCATCTGGTATGCGATCGTGGTATGATAGTATGTCATCGTCAGAAAGGGTGACTGTAGATCTGCTGTTGCAGCATACTATAACCCTCTTGATGTTTCAGGTTCCCATAGGATTCGTGGAGGTCATACTAGAGCAATGGGTACCGGCTAGGCAGGTTTTCCGATTTGGGACCCAGGAGTTAACTACTACTCTGGAGGAGTATACACATTTGATGATGCTGCCACTGGACATACCTTACGTACATATGGCGATCGGATACATGAGTCAGCAGTTTATGACCCCCACTGGATTGAGGCGTAGGGTGGTGAAGGATGAGCTCACATCAGGCCATGTGATATCCCAGCATTTTTTATTTGATAGATTTGGCTCAGAGGATAGTTACACACGGTATTCTGGGGATTTCACCACACTGGAGGATCATTGGCCTTTGGCTAGAGTGGATGTACTGCTATTGTGCATATCGTCGTATGTCTACATGCCACAATACATGAATGAGTTGGACATAGGAGTCATCATGGTTGTGAGAGCTCTCAGGGAGGGTCACACTATCGTACCGATGATTATAAAAGAGACTCTGTGGTTGGCCACATACTGCTGCACTTATCTGACGAGAGTGTTTATAGGCAGCTCGGTCAAGCTGTATGTGTGATTTATGTCATACTTGAGTCCGATTGGCACTTTTAGATGGCATGGGTATTGTTTCACCCATGATATAGCCATGTCATACACCTTTCAGCCTGCAGATTGTATAGATGTTGTATCTTGGTCAGCTTTCCTGGCAGGGATTAGAGAATCGTTTGAGATGTTGTCGTGTACAAGGTTCAGCTCACCCTACAGCTTTATCACTCATACTTCGGGCATAGATTATCTTCCTCTGGCTGGCTTGAGGGGTATGATTACTTACCACCGACTGGTCGTGATGTGTCAGTTTGACCAATTCCAGGATTTTTATCCTTTTGAGGGGGCATTAAGTCAGCGCTTTGCTTCTCGCCATTTATCAGCAGAGGATAGATCCAGGTTGTATGCCTGTTGGGATTAGCAGGAGCTAGCTGAGTTTTCCATCAGCCATCTGGGTTGTTATGCGGAGTATTCCTCATGGATGGAGACAAAGACTACATCGGCTGCGGTAGTATCCACAGTGCAGGGGATTGATTCCGACGATGAGGAGCCTATAGAGGATACTGATATTCCCATCGAGGAGGATTTGACTATTGGGTTTCCAACATTTGTGATGGATTCTCCCACTACGAGTGCTACTGTGATTTAGTATTCAGCACAGTATCTGCAGTAGAGTTTACATCCGATGACCTTTGAGAGAGATCAGGCTAAGGACTTGATGTTGACAACTCTTGATGGGAGAGACGCAACTCTATTAGAGAGAGACAAGGCCAGATCAGCCAGAGATGCATTGATTGTAGAGCGGGATGCTACCCTATATTCCCGGGATGTAACCGTCACATACAGTACTTCAGTGAGATCCCTTGTGACTGACATCCTTGCTGATATGACTGCATACATTGATGAGCATCATGCCACC
This sequence comes from Panax notoginseng, assembly GCA_016801055.1. Lineage (NCBI taxonomy): Eukaryota > Viridiplantae > Streptophyta > Magnoliopsida > Apiales > Araliaceae > Panax > Panax notoginseng. The sequence goes on from CM029020.1 coordinate 43,751,196, forward strand.
ATGAAGTTAGCCTCAGATCTGCTAGCTCGTGTAGATACCATTGGGCAGGAGCTCGTAGCGTTACCTCCTTCTTCGAAGAGGGAGGCTATGTTAGATCTGATAGTCCGTATACATATAGATCTGTAGATAGACTTGTATTTTCTTGCACAGACTAGCTTAGTCATTTTGTCATGTACATCACATATTGTATATATCAAACAATATTCTATATGGTAGGGAAATATATTTTGATTAACTTCCCTTTCAGTTGTGCCTTGATACTTGCTTGATATTTGCCTGTTTCTTCAGGTCTTGTGATCTTGATGCATTCTGAACTCATCCTTGATGTGTGGACATTGAGACGTCGCAAGATCTTTCAGAATGGATCGTTGATCTATGTGTATCCCTACCATCTATGGTGTCTTGGGACTGGTTTCTGTATGTAGATGTGAAGAGTGTGGCTTTTCCTCTTTGAGATTGACCGCACCACAGATGGTCGCCAGTACTCCTATTTAAGAGGAGCCCGATTAATTCCATCTCTTATGGATTGGCTTTGCTCTTTGAGGCACAATCGCAGCTTAGATGGTCGCCGAATCTCCTATTGGTGAGGAGAGATTGGGTAATTCTATCCCTGTGGTCTGAAGCTAATGAAATGTGGTGGATTGAAGTTTGATCCTAGTACCATGTGACAAGTATTTTTGTTTTGGTAGGGGGTTAGACCGAACCATAAATGGCTGCCTACGTACTCCTATTGAAGAGGAGATCAGATCTGCGTAGTTCAAACCTGGTGTAAGAGGTTCAACGTTAAATGTGAAAGGTATAAATGGGTGTACAAGCTTTATTGATGAAAAAGGGTGTAGAAGTATTTTAGTTGTTTTTGTTTTTGTAGAAAAAGGGTAGAAATGTTTTTGTTGTTTTTTTATTGCGACCGGGCCATATAGAATATGGTTGCCTACGTACTCCCAGGTATCAGGGAGATCGGGTCTACGTAGTTCACCCCTCAGGATGATTTGTGACTGAAGAAAAGTCTGAATCCTATGTGCAGGCTATACTGCGGGGAAATGAAAGTTTGATCCCATGATTGGGACAAACTGCAGGTGTGAAAAGTTTTATCCCGTCTTCAGGATAAACTGTAGGTATGAAAGGTTCAATCCCTGATGGGATAACCGAAATTGTATGAAAGGTTTGAAATGAGGTGAAAGCAGGCTGCTGGTGTGAAAAATGTGTTTTATCCCTGAGAGGCAGATGGATGAAAAGAAAGGTTGTATGTAATGAGAGTTAAATAACCTGAAATGACTGGTGATCTGATGATCCAAAACCAGGATGTTCGTTTGATGGTAACTTCAAACATAGTACCGTTTCACGGTGTCCGAGTTGATAAGCTGTGGAAATTCATAGCCGTCCATTTCCTGCAATCTGAAAGCGCCTCCTGTCAATACCTCCTTGACAATAAACGGGTCTTCCCAGTTAGGAGCGAATTTTCCCTTGGATTGATCTTGGTTGTCAATGATCTTCTTCAAAACCAAGTCGTGTTGTTTAAAATGTCGTAGCCGGACTTTTGTGTTGTAGGATCTAGCGATTCTTTGCTGATATAACTGACCATGAAAGATAGATGCGGTTCGCCTTTCGTCTATTAGAGTCAATTGGTGAATTTCTGGCGCTGGGGCATGAATTTCAGCGCTGGGGCTCCATTTTTTTGAGCTGGGGCGCCAAAAACTAACAGAACTGAGCACGAAGATCATTTTCGGTCTGTTTAAGAAATTCTAGCAACTAATTACATACATATAACTGATGTAATTTACACATAACCTCACCAAGCATACATATATTAACTTAGCACAACTTAAACAACTATTTGAGAGAATTTAAATCCTTGAAAGTATTGTTTTAAAAACCTAAAACTCTATTGTTTATATTCTTGACACAGTGAACACTGTAACCAAAATTATAAACCCAACTGATTCCTTTTTAACTAAGTTTTCTGTTATTTCATACCCAATTAACATAATCACACTTCAATTTTACAATTAGCATACAATTGTATCTATAACCTTTGATTTTGTACAACTTAAGTTCATACACGTTTTCACTGTAAAACCAATTCTTCTCTCTCTGTGAATGCTAGCATAATTCTCATAAATACATACATGTGCTAATATAACAATTACAGTTACAAATACACATAATATCATACATAATTATAAAAACATGATTTCTATACAATTTTTGTTAAACTTTATAACATAACGTAATATGTTTTAAGTTTTACATAACATACCTTCACTTGCTTTTAGAAAAACAATTCACTGAGAATCGCTACTCTGAGCTAGCTTTTGAAATCTCAGTCCTTCCTCAAATGCTCTCGCTGAAAATTCTCAGACTCTTTTCTTTCCTTAAACACTTCCCTTTTCCTTTCTCAGACTTAACCAAATACAATATACGTAACACAACATAAAACTAATGCAGACGTTTTTTTTAAAACAAACTGACATTATAATAATTCCCCTAATCAATTATCAGTTATAAAATTATTATATATATTATTTATATTTTACTTATTTAATAAATCAAATTTAAAAATTTAAAAGCCATAAGGCTCTGTTTGGCAAAACTCTTTAAAATTAAAGACTTAATATATTTAAGTCTTGTTTGGCAAAATAAATTAAAACTACTTTAATTTATTTTAATAACCCCTTATAATATAGTTATTTGTCACACTTCTAATTAATTAAGTTTTCGTACTTAATTTAATTAATTCTAATAATAATTCATTGCATAATATAATAATGTATTTAATCATTATAAACTCTCTAACTTAATTATTAAATTAAATTAGATTACTATTTCAAAATAATTACTTTCCTTAACTCATTAATTATTTATTAAACAAATAAATAATCAAATCACATCAAATCAATTAAACAAATACTTATTCAACGATAAACACAACCAATAAATATTTATATAATTCAATAAATATTTAATTAAAAATCTGGATTGTTACATCAAATCTCAAAACATAAAGAATGAAAGTTTTAGCTCTACTCGCTATCTTTCCGAATCATCCAGAATCACCTAAATAAGAGTTCGTATGAAAACGTTATGTCCAATTTACTAAAGGACGTCCAGACAGATTTTGGCTTAACACTTGACCAGCGCCTAGTCGCCCAAATTTGGCCATGGGCAAGCGCCTAGGCGTCCAAGAACAGATTCTAAGTGTCGAGCATAGTGCCTAGGCGCTCGACCCTTTGGCACTTAACTCCAATTTTCCAGATTTTGTAACTTTTGACACATATACTTCAAATCTTCATAACTTCTTCATCCATTATCGGAATTAGTCCGTTTTCGAGGTTATGGAAAGCTTGTAACATGCTTTACAAAACCCATATGATTTCATAATTTTTCAGATTGATTAATTATTCTGAAATTTGGCTCCAAAGTCCCCCAAGACTAAGTTTTTACTAACAACGATACGTGAAAAAAGTTATAAACACGCGAGTCTATAGGACACAGTTCCTACTCGATCGAGAATTTTAAATGGGCCAATTAAATCGAGGGTTGATATAACGCCTTCTTGAACCTTCTTCTTCATATTCATCAGATTCGGGTGTGTAGCTTGAGCGGCTTTAAATTTATCGATTAAGGTCGATTCTACTCGTATATTTGTTATCTTCACGTGGGTCCTTAGAGTCTTTAACTCTATCTTCATCATTTGTAAGTTATACGAAATGGGTTTTTGTGTTAACAACATCACACTCGTAAACGCATACGATCTTCTACTCAACACGTCAGCTACCACGTTCACTTTTCCACGATGGTACTGAAAGGTACGATCGTAATCTTCAACAACTCGAGCCAACGTCTTTGGCACATTATACGTTCGTTTTGGGTGAAGAAATACTTGAGAGTTTTAGAAATGTGTTTTGTACTGAGGTCAATATAAAATTCGATTTCAAGCTCTAGGGGTAGACTAAGAAGTTCTTCGAGAATACGTCAGGAAAATTATTAACGATAAAAATATCATTTAAAAACTGTGACTCTCATCCAAGTCTTGGATAGCACATGAAATGAAGGTTTCTACTAACAAATTTTCAACCAATAAGTCAAAGTCTAATTTCTCTGGAATCAAATTTAAATGTTGAGCGTAAGCAAGAGAGATAAAAGAATGGGTAGTGTAACAACCCGATATTTTCTACATAAATAAATAAGAAATTTTGCGTATAAATTTTTTATTTATTTATTTAAGGATGAGGATTTGTACAAGATAATGTGTATGTATATTTATGTGGTAAATAAAAATATATTTATTACATAAATATTTACAAATAATTTTATTTTAGAATTATTGATTATTATAAAGTACATTCTTATAATAATTAATTTTATAGTAGAAATATTTTTATTAATTATTTTCCATAAAAATATAATCATATATTATTTAAATGATATATGATGTGATTTTTAGAATAATTATAATAATTATTGTATTATATGAATTTTAGTACAGGCCATTAAGTTAATTATTTTACCTTAATTATTAAGGTTAAATAGGAAGAATAAATCAGAAATAGAATCCAAACCCTAATTTTGGATTATTGTCAAGGTATAAGAATAATAATATAATATTAATTATATTTTGATTTTTCAGTGCTATAAATATGTACTATATTTCCGTATTGATAATGGTAGGTTAATTACGGTGTATTATGACCAAACCCTAGTAATAATGCTAAACCCTAATTTGAGATCCAAATTAGAGTGAAAGATTATTTTATAAGTGTGTTATATAATTTATGTCGTGTATTAAATGTATTAATTAGGCGAACCCTAATTAAAAATTCTAGAAACCCTAATTTTTAGAAAACCCTAATTATAATCTAAAAGCCCTAAATAATTTTTGGAAATGAGGAACCCTAATTTGAAATTTAAATTAGAGTTCGAGATTGGTTGTAATTATGTTAATGTGATTAATTAGCAAGTCTAACAATTTCAATTGCTAATTTTGGAAACCCTAAAATTTTAAACCCTAATTTGATAATTAGAAAACCTAATTATAAATTGGTAACCCTAATTATCAAAATCGTAAACCCTAATTGCTATTTTAGCAATGTTAATGAGAATTATATGATATTAAACCCTAATGTTCCTATATAGCGTAATTAGAAAATTAATCATAATTAGTAAACCCAAATTTCAAAATTTTAGAAACTAAAAGTTATTTAATTTTTATTTAATTTTATTTATTTTTGTGTAAACTTTAGTTGGAAATCCTATTATTATTTTATACTAAACCTTGGGGTTAAACCCTAAGGGTCAAACCCTAAGGGTTTGCCAAGTTCCATTTTGCCCTTAAAAATCCAAACAAATGACCATTATACCCCTAAATGCATTGTTTTGGATATCTTGTAGGTTTTGACAATAGGTTGAGTGGGTGAACCACTTCAACCACCCCATGTGCTCAAAATAATAGCAACAAGCAATATACACCAGCCACTCATGCATCTAGCAAGCTCTATATATAGATTGAGAGAGAAAAGTTTACTTTTGTTAGCCATTTTTGTACCAAACACCCAAACCTTTTCTCTCCACCCAAACCCACGAAATTTTAAGTTTTATAGTCCCAAAACACAGCCCCACGTTCACCATAAAAAAATCAGCAACACAAAATCAGAAATTTATCAAAGAAAGGTATAAAACCCTAGCATAATTTCTGTCCATCGATTCTGTGTTAGATGTTAGTTTTTATTGTTAAAATATGTTGGTTGTAGTCCATTTTGATGATTTGGGTTGCTAAATGTTGGATCCATAACATTTAGAAGCTCGAATTTGTGTTTTTCAAAAATTTGGAAAATTTGTTCTTGGTGGTCTGACAACGAATGTCAAACCTTATATCTCTGTGATCTGTTACGAAGTTTGTGTTTTGAAACTTTGTAGTTGTAATCTGATAGGTTCTCTTGGATCTGGGCTTGGAATCAGACTTAGATCTGGTCTAGGTAGCAAGATATTCAAGGTCAAACGTGGTTGACCGGCCATGACCAGGCGTTTCTGGGTAACCCAGAAACAGCCCAGAACCGGCCTGACAACATATTTGACCGCCTTGATCTGTCAGTGTGTGTATGTTTTGGTTCTTTTGTTGCATTAAAGTTATAGTATGGTAGTTATACTACAGGTTAATACTCTTAGATAGCTTTTATCACAAACGTGTGGATTTAGAGGATGGTCAAACTAGGCAGAAAGTCCACGGATGAACTTTCTGGGTAACCCGGAAAGTCCATGAGCGTGGTTTCTGACAACGTTTGACCAGACAGGATCTTGGTATTATGTTGTTGTTTTGTTTATGTGTTATAATAGAAATGTTGTCCTACATGCTAGCTACAACCTGGAACTCTTAGATTACAAAAGCAATACCTGAATCAGAAGTTATGGGAACCCAAAAGTGAACAGTTGAACTGTTCTTCATTTCTGGGTAACCCAGAAATGAAGAACAGCCTCTGACAACACTTTTGGAGGCTCAGATCTCCTTGGTTATAGGTGTTATGGTCATGATTGTTGTTGTAACCTGAACTGTTACACTAGTACTACACGTTATAATGCTTAGTTGGTCCAGAATCACACTACACACTGAATTATTGGAGGTCAAACGTGCTTACTCAGTAACTGCCTATGAGTTTCTGGGTTTGGCCAAGAACATGAAGAACACCTATAGCGACAGTTCTGTCGCTATAGGTGGTCTTTAGCGACAGATATTATTTATTTTTTCGGAAATTAATAAAAAAATAGAAAACATTAGTTTTAAATTATTAAAAATACAAAATAAATTATTAAAAATTATTTAAAATTTCAAAAATTAGTTTTTAATTATTTTAAATATATTTCATAAATATTTAATATTTTTGGCATATTAAAAGTATTTAATTTATTTAATTATAATATTAAATAAATTATTTAAAAATTATTTTAATATTGGAAAAATCATTAAAAATTATATTATGATATAAGAAAATATTTTAAGTTATTTTTAATGACTTTTAATATTTTTTGATAAATTTCATTAATAAATTGATATTAATGGTAATTAATTTATTTACTAAATGAATTAAATAAATTAATTAAAATGATTTTATTATATTAAAAATCATTTTAAATGAAAATAAAGTGTTTAAAAATATTTTAAGTTATAAAATATAACTTTTAATATTTAAAGGATAATTTCATTAATAATTAAATATTAATGATTATTAAGTTATTACTAATGATATTAAATTTATTTAATAATTATATTAAATAAATAGTTTATAAATGGTTTTATTAATTTAAAAATCATTTAAAAGGAGATAAATGAATTAAATATATTTTAGGTTATGAATAATGACTTTTAATATTTTGATAAATAGAACATTAATACCTTAATATTAATGGTAATTATTTAGAAATGATTTTAAATGTTTTAAAAATCATTTAAGGGTAATATTAATACTTTAAAAATATTTTGAGTTATTATAAATATCTTTAATATTTTAAAAATGATTTCATTAATAGTTTAATACTAATTAAATATTAATGATAATAGAATTGATTAGTATTTAAATCATGTTAATGTGATTCCGATGTTTGAAATTTCGTGATAAATTATAATAAATATTTTAAAATTATATTAAGTCAGTTAAAAATAATATGACTAATATTAAGTTACAAAATAGAGTCTTAGACTCGATAATTACCCGATAAAGTTGTCGGTACACCGACATATTTCGGAAATTGATCTGGGCTTAGATAATGTGATTAGATAAGTGATTATTTGTGATTCAATGGTTGTTAAACCTATGTGCCAATGTGATTAGGGTATGTGCTAACTACAATAAGCAGTGTTATGTGTTATAGTATATTGTTCTAATCAAACGAATGATCTGATTAATGATAGGTCGTGAGATAAGCGATAAATCTAAATTGCAAACTGTAAGCAGCCCTTCAGGCAAGTGTCTTACCTTTGCATTTTCTTTATGCAATGGACATGAGTAAGAATATTTATGAATGATATTATTACTGTACAGATTATTAACCTTATATTATATAAGCTCATTGATTATCAACATGTTAGTATATGGTAACTCAGATATATATATTCTGTTCGTTAATTTCTATAAATGGTTATACAAGTGTCCCCACTTGGATAATCATTGTATTTAATCACATGTTGATATACCTTTGTCAATTACCCGTATATATATATATATATATATATATATATATATATATATATATATATATATATATATATATATATATATATGTTGAATTATAGATTATTGTTGAAACAAGATAAAACCTTTGATTTAGAACCCAGACAAGTATGAACATCCCTACACGGGAAAACTTTTATGCGCCCAAGGCAGAACAGAGTGAACGATACCCTCGTTCTTGTATGCAGTATTGATCAATGCGGGGCATAACGGGCTGATCACCCCCCGTGCCCGTAAGTTATGTCGGTTTACAGATAAATTTCTGTTTAACCTTTTTGAAAATGAAAATAATGTTCATGGTATGTCACCATAACCCCAATTACAGTCATTATGTAGTTTCAAAAATTTGAAAGAGAGTTGTTATGTTATTATTATCGGTTCAGAATACTTCACAACTATTGACTTGTTGTAGAAGAATAGTACAAAGAAAATATTTAAATCCTTTCAGCTTATATATATATATATATATATATATATATATATATATATATATATAATTGTTATTACTTACTGGGCACTCAAATGCTCATCCTTGCTTAATTTAAATGTTTTCAGCTAAGTGTGAACGACCAGAGAGCTCTGCTAAGAACAAAGGAAAAGGGAAGGTTGCTGAATGAACGAATTACTATCTTATGTAATAGTTGATATTAATATTAAGACAATTATGATATATATTATCTATCATAGGTTGTAATGAATGTTTAAAGGTTACGTACTTGGGATTAGACTTTGATGATATGTAAATTAAATTGATCTTTATATTATTGTTATTATTATTAGTATTATTCCGCTCATAGAACTGGTATCGTGAAGAACCGAGTTCGGGTTTCAAGTACCCGAGTTTGGGGTCCTCATAGGTTGGTATCAGACCTTAGGGGTTAAAAACCTTAGGTGGACTAGACCTTAGGCTATAACCTTAGAACAGAGGGAAACGTTGAAAATATAAATAACTCATATAGAGTTTAAAAAGAAGATGAATTGAATAAATTCATCGTCAAACCAAATAAAAGATAACTTATATAAAACTCTTATTTGCTGTGTGTATATACTATATGCTAATCAGGATAATTTATGTGTGTAGATGTCAGGTGGAAAAGGATTCGATTTCCCTCAGATTGTAAAGAAAGAGCCAATATCGAAGGCGATAGCTGACATAGAGGCTCACAGTGAAAATAACTCAGAAGATGTTGTTATTGTGGAAAACATAGTACCAGATCCGGAGATGGTGGAGTTGACAGATAGCGATTCAGACACTAAAGTTGAAGCTGATCAAGCATCAACAGAGGTGCAAAATCTGAAGAACAAGGTTTCTTCTTTGGAAAGGCTGTGGGAGATAGAAAAGTTGTCGAATAGTCAGTTGCTTCAAGCGTTAATAGAAACAATAGAAGGACATGATAAGTTTAAGATCCAAATTGGTCAGATGGGAGCCACAAGCAACACATCGTGTGCAGCTCCGGACAAGAAGGGGAAAAGAAAGATAGAAGACCATGACTTAGGAAAATCCAATAAGAAGAAATGGAAAAGAATATGTTATCTTTGCGGCTATGAGGGACATACTACTCTGTATTGTACTGACTACAAAAAAGGAGCATGTTTTATCTGTGGGATAGAAGGTCATCAGGCGAAAAGTTGTCCAATAAAAAAGGTGTAATAAATAGGTAGTATAAGTTCTGTGGTCTAGACATGTTTAATGTAATAGGTATGATGAGTATGTATGTGTAGTGTAACATTCTTAACTTTTGTGTTGGTCAAGACTGTAAATCCCGACTTTTGTAGTCACAAAGGGATGAATAATGTTTAAAGCATTATGTGCTATGCTATGTAAAATATTCGTTAAATGAATATGAATATATGTTTGAGAAATGAAACAAGTTTAAAATATTAAACTTATATGATAAGGTTTAGAATGCAAGTTAAATGTATGATTTTATTTAATCAGATAATGCCGCCAAGACGTCGAACTCGCAACCAAAGGGCAGAAGAGTCTGTCAATAATGTTGAGGGACAACAACAAGCTGATCCAATGCAGCAATTTGCAAACATGTAACATGGAATACCAGTTGCTAGAAACCAGCCAGGCAACCGCTTAGCGAACTTCAAAGACTTTAAGGATGTAGGACCACCAGAATTCAAAGGTACAACTGACCCTGTTGAAGCCCAAACTTGGGTTAAGGAAATTGAAAAAGCGTTTGTGGTAGCTATGGTAGATGAAGGGCAGAAGACTGCTTTTGCCACTTACATGATGAAGGGTGAGGCAAACTTTTGGTGGGAAGTAAATCAGACAAGGGCAAGAGAAGGTTTAGTCACATGGGATAGATTTAAAACTTTATTTTTCGAGAATTATTTTTTCCCTAGTATGCAGGCTAGGATGGAGGTGAAATTTTTAGAGTTGAAGCAGGAGAATATGACGGTGTCTGAATACGCCGCCAACTTCAATGAGTTAGCTAGGTTTGCCCCGTATAAAGTCGATACGGAGGCTAGGAAAGCGAGAAGGTTTGAGCTGGGATTGAAACCCTGGCTCTACAATAAAGTGGCGGTGTTGCAAATTCCTACATTTACAGCACTCATGGAGAAAGCGATCATAGCTGAGGAGGGAAGTGAGGCCATGAGCCTTTACAATAAGGAGAGGAAGAATAAGGGTAAGACCAAAGGAGCTGGAAAAGTAGGAGCTAATAGTGGGAGCAAAAGTGGAGATAGCAAGAGGAAGGTAAGCAGTTTTGCAAGTGTACAGGTCAAACAGGAAGGTGTTAAGAAACAGATAGTGCCATGTAAGACATGTGGGAAGAATCACTCGGGGGTGTGTTTGAAAGGAAAATTTGTTTGCTACAAGTGCGGGCAGAAGGGTCATATCTCTCCCAACTGCCCAATCCTAGGATGAATAGTGGATGTTTTATATGCGGATCGACAGAGCACAGGGTGAAAGATTGTCCGAAGAGGAGGGTGGAGACAGGAAGTGTGAACATGGGCACTGGCAGTGGGACTTTAGCAATCACCGGACCAACTTCGTCAAGCAAGCCAACAAAATCTACTGCGAGGGTCTACAACATGACGGTTCAGGATACGGCAGCAGCTGGCACTGGAACTCCAGGTATTATTCGTATGCCTTTCATTTTCTTATACATGATTTTCCTATATATAGTAAATTATTTTATAAGGAAAGTTTGAGGAGGAATTTGAGTTCTTTTAGAAACCAATTTTTCTGTTTAATCAGAAAGACAAGCTTTATGTGAATAATTAAAGATCAGTTCGATCAAAGTTGATCGAGATCTACTTGCAATGATTATATATGCTATGTGTCGTGTATGTATAGGTTTTAAAACGGTAATTCCGGGGACGGAATCTTTATAAGGGAGGGTGAATGTAACAACCCGATATTTTCTACATAAATAAATAAGAAATTTTGCGTATAAATTTTTTATTTTTTATTTATTTAAGGATGAGGATTTGTACAAGATAATGTGTATGTGTATTTATGTGGTAAATAAAAATATATTTATTACATAAATATTTACAAATAATTTTATTTTAGAATTATTGATTATTATAAAGTACATTCTTATAATAATTAATTTTACAGTAGAAATATTTTTATTAATTATTTTCCATAAAAATATAATCATATATTATTTAAATGATATATGAAGTGATTTTTAGAATAATTATAATAATTATTGTATTATATGAATTTTAGTACATGCTATTAAGTTAATTATTTTACCTTAATTATTAAGGTTAAATAGGAAGAATAAATCAGATATGGAATCTAAACCCTAATTTTGGATTATTGTCAAGGTATAAGAATAATAATATAATATTAATTATATTTTAATTTTTCAGTGCTATGAATATGTACTGTATTTCCGTATTGATAATGGTAGGTCAATTACGGTGTATTATGACCAAACCCTATTAATAATGCTAAACCCTAATTTGAGATCCAAATTAGAGTGCAAGATTATTTTATAAGTGTGTTATATAATTTATGTCGTGTATTAAATATTTTAATTAGGTGAACCCTAATTAAAAATTCTAGAAACCCTAATTTTAAGAAACCCTAATTATAATCTAAAAACCCTAAATAATTTTTGGAAATGAGGAACCCTAATTTGAAATTTAAATTAGAGTTCGAGATTGGTTGTAATTGTGTTAATGTGATTAATTAGCAAGTCTTACAATTTCAATTGCTAATTTTGGAAACCCTAAAATTTTAAACCCTAATTTGATAATTAGAAAACCTAATTATAAATTGGTAACCCTAATTATCAAAATCATAAACCCTAATTGCTATTTTAGCAATGTTAATGATAATTATATGATATTAAACCATAATTTTCCTGTATAGCGTAATTAGAAAATTAATCATAATTAGAAAACCCAAATTTCAAAATTTTAGAAACTAAAAGTTATTTAATTTTTATTTAATTTTATTTATTTTTGTGTAAACTTTAATTGGAAATCCTATTATTATTTTATGCTAAACCTTAGGGTCAAACCCTAAGGGTCAAACCCTAAGGGTTTGCCAAGTTCCATTTTGCCCTTAAAAATCTAAACCAAATGACCATTATACCCCTAAATGCATTATTTTGGCTATCTTGTAGGTTTTGACAATAGGTTGAGTGGGTGAACCACTTCAACCACCCTATGTGCTCAAAATAATAGCAACAAGCAATATACACCAGCCATTCATGCATCTATCAAGCTCTATATATAGATTGAGAGAGAAAAGTTTACTTTTGTTAGCCATTTTTGTACCAAACACCCAAACCTTTTCTCTCCACCCAAACCCACGAAATTTGTAAGTTTTATAGTCCCAAAACACAGCCCCACGTTCACCATAAACAAATCAGCAACACAAAATCAGAAATTTATCAAAGAAAGGTATAAAACCCTAGCATAATTTCTGTCCATCGATTCTGTGTTAGATGTTAGTTTTTATTGTTAAAATATGTTGGTTGTAGTCCATTTTGATGATCTGGGTTGCTAAATGTTGGATCCATAACAATTAGAAGCTCGGATTTGTGTTTTTCAAAAATCTGGAAAAAAATTTCTTGGTGGTCTGACAACGAATGTCAGACCTTATATCTCTGTGATCTGTTACGAGTTTGTGTTTTGAAACTTTGTAGTTGTAATCTAATATGTTCTCTTGGATCTGGGCTTGGAATCAGACTTAGATCTGGTCTAGGTAGCAAGATATTCAAGGTCAAACGTGGTTGACCGGCCATGACCAGGCGTTTCTAGGTAACCCAGAAACAGCCCAGAACCGGCCTGACAACATCTTTGACCGCCTTGATCTGTCAGTGTGTGTATGTTTTGGTTCTTTTGTTGCATTAAAGTTATAGTATGGTAGTTATACTACAGGTTAATACTCTTAGATAGCTTTTATCACAAACGTGTGAGATTTAGAGGATGGTCAAACAAGGCAGAAAGTCCACGAATGAACTTTCTGGGTAACACAGAAAGTCCATGAGCGTGGTTTCTGACAACGTTTGACCAGAAAAGATCTTGGTATTATGTTGTTGTTTTGTTCGTGTTGTAATAGAAATGTTTTCCTACATGCTAGCTACAACCTGGAACTCTTAGATCACAAAAGCAATACCTGAATCAGAAGTTATGGGAACCCAAAAGTGAACAGTTGAACTGTTCTTCATTTCTGGGTAACCCAAAAATGAAGAACAGCCTCTGACAACACTTTTGGAGGCTTTGATCTCCTTGGTTATAGGTGTTATGGTCATGATTGTTGTTGTAACGTGAACTGTTACACTAGTACTACCCACTCTAATGCTTAGTTGGTCCAGAATCACACTACACACTGAATTATTGGAGGTCAAACGTGATTACTCAGTAACTGCCTATGAGTTTCTAGGTTTGGCCAAGAACATGAAGAACACCTATAGCGACGGTTCTGTCGCTATAGGTGGTCTTTAGCGACAGATATTATTTATTTTTCCGGAAATTAATAAAAAAATAGAAAAAATTAGTTTTAAATTATTAAAAATACAAAATAAATTATTAAAAATTATTTTAAATTCTGAAAATTAGTTTTTAATTATTTTAAATATATTTCATAAATATTTAATATTTTTGGAATATTAAAAGTATTTAATTTATTTAATTATAATATTAAATAAATTTTTTAAAAATGATTTTAATATTAGAAAAATCATTAAAAATTATATTATGATATAAGAAAATATTTTAAGTTATTTTTAATGAATTTTAATATTTTGTGATAAATTTCATTAATAAATTGATATTAATGGTAATTAATTTATTTACTAAATAAATTAAATAAATTAATTAAAAATCATTTTATTATATTAAAAATTATTTTAAATGAAAATAAAGTGTTTAAAAATATTTTAAGTTATAAAATATAACTTTTAATATTTAAAGGATAATTTTATTAATAAATAAATATTAATGATTATTAAGTTATTACTAATGATATTAAATTTATTTAATAATTATATTAAATAAATAGTTTATAAATGGTTTTATTAATTTAAAAATCATTTAAAAGGAGATAAATGAATTTAAAATATTTTAGGTTATGAATAATGATTTTAATATTTTGATAAATAGAACATTAATACCTTAATATTAATGGTAATTATTTAGAAATGATTTTAAATGTTTTAAAAATCATTTAAGGTAATATTAATACTTTAAAAATATTTTGAGTTATTATAAATAACTTTAATATTTTAGAAATGATTTCATTAATAGTTTAATACTAATTAAATATTAATGATAATAGAATTGATTAGTATTTAAATAATTTTAATGTGATTCCGATGTTTGAAATTTTGTGATAAATTATAATAAATATTTTAAAATTATATTAAGTCAGTTAAAAATAATATGACTGATATTAAGTTACAAAATAGAGTCTTAGACTCGATAATTACCCGATAAAGTTGTTGGTACACCGACATGTTTTTGAAATTGATCTGGACTTAGATAATGTGATTAGATAAGTTATTATTTGTGATTCAATGGTTGTTAAACCTATGTGCCAATGTGATTAGGGTATGTGCTAACTGCAATAAGCAGTGTTATATGTTATAGTATATTGTTCTAATCGAACGAATGATCTGATTAATGATAGGTCGTGAGATAAGCGATAAATCTAAATTACAAACTGTAAGCAGCCCTTCAGGCAAGTATCTTACCTTTGCATTTTATTTATGCAATGGACATGAGTAAGAATATTTACGAATGATATTATTATTGTACATATTATTAACCTTATATTATATAAGCTCATTGATTATCAACATGTATATATATTCTGTTCGTTAATTTCTATAAATGGTTATACAAGTGTCCCTACTTGGATAATCATTGTATTTAATCACATGTTGGTATACCTTTGTCAATTACCCGTATATATATATATACATATATATATATATATATATATATATATATATATATATATGTTGAATTATAGATTATTGTTGAAACAAGATAAAACCTTTGATTTAGAACCCAGACAAGTATGAACATCCCTACACGGGAAAACTTTTATGCGCCCAAGGCGGAACAGAGTGAACGATACCCTCGTTCTTGTATGTAGTATTGATCAATGCAGGGCATAACGGGCTGATCACCCACTTGCCCGTAAGTTATGTCGGTTTACAGATGAATTTCTGTTTAACCTTTTCGAAAATGAAAATAATGTTCATGGTATGTCACCATAACCCCAGTTACAGTCATTATATAGTTTCAAAAATTTGAAAGAGAGTTGTTATGTTATTATTATCGGTTCAGAATACTTCACAACTATTGACTTGTTGTAGAAGAATAGTACAAAGAAAATATTTAAATCATTTCAGCTTATATATATATATATATATATATATATATTGCTATTACTTGCTGGGCACTCAAATGCTCATCCTTGCTTAATTTAAATATTTTCAGCTAAGTGTGAACGACTAGAGAGCTTTGCTAAGAACAAAGGAAAAGGGAAGGTTGCTGAATGAACGAATTACTATCTTATGTAATAGTTGATATTAATATTAAGACAATTATGATATATATTATCTATCATAGGTTGTAATGAATGTTTAAAGGTTACGTACTTGGGATTAGACTCTGATGATATGTAAATTAAGTTGATCTTTATATTATTGTTATTATTATTAGTATTATTCCGCTCATAGAAATGGTATCGTAAAGAACTGAGTTCGGGTTTTAAGTACCCGAGTTTGGGGTCCTCACAGGTAGAACCGGTATCTAATAAGGTATAAACTTCGAAAGAATTTATAATTAAATAACCTGTGCTAACTTCGTTCGGGTTACTCGCTTTTTGAGAAGTCACAAAAAACGCTCTTCCTGAAACCACCGACTTTATTTTGTCTGTATCCGCCTATGGTGCCACCGTTCCAGCTGGACTTGACTTCACTATACGACAAAATCGAGCTAAATGACCTTCTCTTTTTGAAATTTCTATTTCTATTATCTTGACCATGATTACCACCGAAGTGGTTACCATTCTTGGCATGATCATTTCCCCCACGATGGTTATCATTGTTCTGATGGCCGTTGCCACAGGTATGATTATTATCTTGTTGTTGGTCATTACCTTTTGGTTGAGCTGACTCAACGGTCTCATGTGCTTCATTGCTTATCTCAATATTTTCAGATGTCATTCGCAAATATTGTCACAAAACAAGGGTTAATTGACATGTCACATATTATCTCTATACTCTGACCGACCAATTAAATAATAAATAAACTTAGGTAGGTCATACTAGC
This sequence comes from Panax notoginseng, assembly GCA_016801055.1. NCBI lineage: Eukaryota > Viridiplantae > Streptophyta > Magnoliopsida > Apiales > Araliaceae > Panax > Panax notoginseng. The sequence goes on from CM029020.1 coordinate 43,768,178, forward strand.
GAAGGAATTTCCCGTCTCTCCCCTCCTAGTTCTTGTCTCACATCTGAGCCATGGATTATATCCCTAAGCTTTGATACCAATTGTCACGCCCCCAAAATAGGTATACATCACCCATCTTGAGTCGCCAAATATGTGGTACAAAATACATCTGTCGTGTAAAATACGACAAAACATATGTTGTGAGTTTTAATACAAATATTGTCATCTAGATAATATTCACACTCAATGGAGTCCTCATTACAATTATTATCACACTATTCTATAGAATAGTGAGGACTACTAAAGCCACTTATACTGGATCATCACTCCATTCCCCGACTCGTCCCAGCTATATTCTCATTTCTTGAAGAGAACAATGAAAGAAAGGGTGAGCTCAACTAGCCCAGTAAGAAATATTATGACTAAGATAATGCAAAATAAATTATCCTTAGCCTTTAATAGTATAACAACTGATAGAATATAATAGACAACAAGTTTTAGATCAACAACTGCAGCGGAATAAGCAATCCATTAGAAGAGTCAAGTAGAGCATAAAATCTACTATCTTTTATGATTTCAAAAGTTTGTCATCAACTTTATCGCTGAGACTCAGCTTAATAAATAAAATCAAATCATCCATGCACCACGGCCAAGGATATTCATGTAATCATCAATGGTCATGATTATACCGAATAATCTCTGGTCATAATCATACCAACAATTGTCCATCAATGAACTACAGGCTAATGAGGACTTTTACCACATCATTCGTTACATTACGGTCATGATTATACCGAATAATCCCTGGTCATATTAATACCAAGTCCATCTATACACGTAAGCCAAAGATGACTTTCATCACAATATAAGCATGAGGATGATGACAATGATATAAGAATTAAATAAAACAAGTTCAAAGATAAATTTTAAAGATTTATAATCTAATTAATCCAATAATCAATAATGTCCAAATTGTCAACATGATACTACTTTGTGGAGTAAAATTCAAGAATGCTTAGAAGAATATTTTCATGAAAAGATACTAGATGAAGCGCAAATATCCAGGATATTCTACTAATTTCAAGGAGTATAGAAGTCAAAACTTTAACCAACTAAGTATAATAGAATATATGAAACTGTAAATGGATTTTCACCTGCCATGCGGTAATCCACGTAGACCGATCATTTCTACAATTTAATAAGGAATGAATACGAAGGATCATTCACCATGCATGCGGTAATCCAAATAGACAGGTTATTTCAACAGAATAATAAAGAATGGAATAACAGAAGAATTCACCATGCATGCGATAGACCGCAAAGACAGGTTATTCCAACAGAATAAAAAAGAATGGAACCCGGTCATGCGTAATCTGCACAGACAGGTTATTCCAATAGAATAATAAAGAATGGAATAACAGAAGAATTTCACCATGTATGCGGTAGTTCGCATAGACAGGTTATTCCAACATAATAATAAAGAATGGAATAACAGAAGAATTTCACCATGTATACGATAGTCCGTGTATAACGGTTATTCCAACAGAATAATGAGGAATGGAATAACAATAGCTCTCTTCATGAATACGAAAGAAATAATACACCTTACCTCAGACGAAGACTGGATACTGGAATAGTGAGGTAGCAGACTTCTCTTCTTCTTTCTCTCTATAATTTCTCTCTATAATAATTGCTCTATAGCTTTAGTGAATTGGTGAGAAATGAAGGAAGAATGAGCTTCTATTTATAGGAAAATATAGTTTCGATAATTGCACGTTTTGGGGCTCAAAATATTATAGTATAATACCTTCCTCTTTTTCTTCATTTCTAATTTAGTCCTACAAGTATTATCAAACTTGCACCACCTCCCCTAATAATAAATCATGTGAATCATTAGTAAATCATGTGAATCAATAGTTCTAGACATGTGAAAATACGAATTACAGTATAGTACCTCCATCTATACCTCCATTTTAAACTTAGTCATGTAAGTATTATTAATCTTGCACCAACTCCCCTAATAGTACATGAATATGATTCAATAGTACACACATATGAACAAATAGTTATATAAGCATGTGAATTAGTAGCAATTAATTGCTCATTTATCTGATAAATTACCCGATTTATCAATATAACCCCCAGACATCAATTATTATCGGAATAAATGTCGATTTCCAATAACACTAATAATCCCAACACAATGGAACTATCGAATTAATTTTTAATCAACACGAACTTATTCATCATTAATATTATAACTCACAATATTTAACAACCAGGTCGTTCCCAGGAAATAGGGGGCTTTCCGATAAGGATTTCTCCTTATTGGCGCGCAATTAGGTTACCAAACCTCTCCTTGACAGAATTTCTAGACATTATAAATATTGCAATTTAATAATATGAATAACTTTGTCGTCTCAATTATTGATTTAATAATATATCATATAATGCAGATGATATTGTGACAATAATCGAATCAATAATATGAGAGATATGATGCAGCAATTAATATAGCAATAATAGAGTATAACTAAGTGACTTCTCATGTAAGCATCAATAATCAATATCGTGTGATACTATGTAACCACACGTATTACTGTATTTTTACTACGGGGTAGTTCAACCGTTTTAACGGTAACACTTCCGCCATTATTTTTATAAAAAGATAATTCAGTCATTTTCTTATTACGACAATACTTCTGTTGTGGGGTCCACCAATGATTATGCCGTCGTACGAATATTTCTTGTTAAAATGAATATTCTCCGACCAATCGAATATTATATAACCACTTGCTTACTTTGCAAAATTTTTAAATATTACCTACAACTATAACATTATATCATATCTACACCATAATATTCAAAAATATATTTCGAGAGAAATTAATCTTTATTCATAAAAGTCGGGGTCTTACAACCTCCCCTTCGTATGAAATTTCGTGCTCAAAATTAGGGTACGTACTTGGTATATCGAAGAGGTGAGGATATCTTGACTTCATCTCAGATTCTAACTCCTAGGTCATTTCTTCCACATCGTGATTTTTCCACAAAACTTTGACTTGAGGTATAACCTTGGAGCATAGAGTATGATTCTTCTTATTTAAGATTTTAACAGGTAACTCTTCATATGTTAAATCTTCCGCTATCTCGTCTAGTTCTAATTCAATAATGCAGTTCGGGTCTTTCACATATTTACGTAACATAGATATGTGAAAAACGTTATGAACACGAGACATACTTGGCGGTAAGGCGAGTCTATAGGCCACTGTTTCTACTCGTTCGAGGATTAAAAATGGGCCAATGAATCGAGGATTGAGCTTTTCTCTCTTTCCAAATCTTGTAACTACTTTCCATGGAGCAACACATAACAACACATGATCTCCAATATTGAATTCCACGTCTTTTCGATAAAGATCAGCATAACTCTTCTGTCGATCTTGTGAGGTTTTTATACGTTGTCAGATTGTTTGAATCTTTTTCGTAGTTATACGTATCAACTCCGGTCCCAACAATGCTACTTCACCCACCTCATCCCAACATACTGGAGAATGACACTTTCTTCCATACAACGCCTCAAATGGAGCCATACCAATACTTACTTGGTAACTGTTGTTGTAAGAAAACTCCACCAATGGTAAGAACTTGTCCCAACTTCCTTTGAAGTAAGGAACACAGAGTCTTAATAAATCTTCAAGAGTTTGAATAGTCCTTTCCGATTGCCCATCCGTTCGAGGATGATATGCCAAACTAAATCGTAAATCCGTGCCCATAGCCTTTTGTAAACTAACCCAAAATCTTGAAGTGAATCTTGGGCCTCGATCAGAAACTATGGATACTGGCATACCATGTAATCTTATAATCTCGTTTATATACATACTAGCAAGACGTTCAAGTGTATAAGTTTCTCGTATCGGTAGGAAATGTGGAAACTTGGTCAATCTATCCACAATGACCCAAATCACATCTATGCCTTGAGAAACCTTGGGAAGACCAGTAACAAAATCTATGGTAATGTGCTCCCACTTCCATTCTGGATTTTCAAGTGGTTGCAATGGACCTTTTGGCACTTGATGCTCTGCCTTGATTTATTGACAAGTTAGACACCTTGAGATAAACCCCGCTATCTCTCTCTTCATATTGCTCCACCAAAATGTATGTCGAAGATCATGATACATTTTGGTACTCCCAGGATAGATTGCAAATGGTGTGTTGTGCGCCTCCATCATAATTTTATACTTCAAGTCAGAATCGTTAGGAACACAAAGTCTCGAGTTGACTTGAAGTATTCCTTATTCATCGATTCTTGCTTCGAGAATAACACCTTCTTGCACTTTCTTCTTCATACGCATCAGCTCCAGGTCTGTAGTTTGAGCAGTTTTAACTTTATCGATTAAAGTCGGTTCCACTCGTATATTCGTCGTCATCACATGTGTTCCTGGAGTCTTTAACTCTATTTTCATCCTTTCCAAATCATACAAAATGGGCCTTTGTGTTAACAATATTGCACTTGTGCCCGTATATGATCTTCTACTCAATGCGTCAGCTACTACGTTCGCTTTTCCAGGATGGTATTGGATGGTATGATCATAATCTTTCAACAACTCAAGCCATCGTCGTTGTCGCATGTTGAGTTCCTTTTCAATGAAGAAATATTTGAGGCTTTTATGATCCGTATAGATCTCCACCTTCTCTCCATACAGGTAATGCCTCCAAATTTTAAGCGCAAAAACTACGGCGGCCAACTCTAAATCATGAGTAGGATAATTCCTCTCATATTCTTTGAGTTATCGTGAGACATAGGCTATGACTTTCCCATGTTGCATGAGAATACATCCTAACCCTTTGCCTAAAGCATCACTATAGATGAAAAATCCCTCCGATCTAGATGGTATTGTCAGAACAGGTGCTGAAATTAGTCTCCTCTTGAGTTCTTGAAAACTCTTCTCACATTCCTCGCTCCAACCGAACTTTGTATCTTTTCGAGTCAGCTGAGTTAATGGAGTAGCGATTCTAGAAAACCCTTCTACGAATTTTCGATAATAACCAGCTAAGCCGAGAAAGCTACGTACTTCAGTCACTGACTTAAGTTTCTCCCAGCTTTGAATTGCTTCAATCTTTGTCGGGTTAACAGATATTCCATGATTTGATATTACGTGCCCAAGGAATGCAACTTCCTCAAGCCAGAACTCGTATTTCTTTTACTTGGCATATAGCTTATTTTCACGAAGCTTTTGGAGTATCAGCCTCAAGTGTTGCTCATGGTCTTCACGGGTTTTGGAGTATATGAGGATGTCGTCAATAAAGACGACCACAAAGTGATCTAAATATTCTTTGAATACTTGGTTTATCATGTCCATGAGGGTAGTAGGAGCATTAGTCAATCCAAAAGACATGACTAGGAATTCATAATGCCCGTACCGAGTTCTGAAAGCAGTCTTTAGAATGTCATCAGTTTTAATCTTCAACTGATGATATCCAGAATGAAGATCGATCTTTGAAAAGAATTTGGCGCCTTGCAACTAGTCAAATAGATCATTAATACGAGGTAACGGGTACCAATTTTTTATGGTGACATGATTCAACTCCTAATAATCAATACAAAGTCGCATACTTCCATCTTTTTTCTTCACGAATAGAACAGGAGCACCCCAAGGAGACATACTAGGACGAATGAAACCGATGTCTAACAATTCTTGTAGTTGGGTCTTTAACTCCTAAAGTTTAATAGGAGCCATTCGATATGGGGCTTTGGAAATAGGGTTTGTACCAGGTTCAAGGTCGATACAAAATTCAATTTCACGCTCTGGGGGTAGGCCAGGTAGTTCTTCGAGGAATACGTCGGGAAATTTATTAACAACAGAAATATCATTCAAAGCTGACGTATTTTTGTTTAGATCTATGACATGAGCTAAGAAAGCTTGACATCCGTTTTTTAATAAACGAATAGCATTATGGCTTGAGATGACAGTGATTGATTTTAAAGGTTTGGTTGCTCGAATTCGCATAATAGGTTGGTTATAAATATGAAAACTAACAACCTTACGAAAATAATCAATTTTTGCATGATGAGTGGTTAATCAATCAATCCCTAGAATAACATCAAATGCAAGTATTTTTAAAGAAATAAGATCGACAGGTAACGTGCGGGTGCCGATTTGAACTAAACAAGACTTATAAACAGTGGATGTAATGAAGGTTTCTCCCAACGGAGTTTCAACAGATAAGTCAAAGTCTAATTTCTCCGGAGTCAAATTTAAACTTTGAGCGCTAGTAGGAGAAATAAAAGAATGGGTACAACCGGTATCAAATAAGGTATAGACTTCGCTAGAGTTTATGATAAGCTTACCCGTGATGACCTCGTTCGAGTTCCTTGCTTTTTGGGAGGTCACAACAAACGCTCTCCCTTGAACTACTGGTTTTGACTTGTTTGGGACGGTATTTTTTGCCACCATTCCAACTGGACTTATCTTCGGTGCATGACAAAATTGGGCTAGGTGACCTTCTGCTCCACAATTATAACATGCTTTGTACGGCATCGTGCAGTTTGGACTGATGTGTCCCTCCCCTCCATATTTGAAGCATATGATAGGTGATCGTTCTCCTTCCTTAACAACGGGTGTTGGTGCTGACGTCTTTCCATCATTGTTGAATCTTTTCTTCTTGAAATGTCCATTCTTATTATTTTGGCCCTGATTACCACCGAAGTGGTTACCATTTCTGGCCTGCTGATTTCCTCCACCCTTGTTGTCACCGCTTCGATGACTGCTACCACTATTATTATCATTTTGCCGACTGATTTCTCTTGTTTGAGTTGACTCGTTATCGCGCTCCAATAACTGAGCCCTATTTACCACATCTGAATATAAACACAGTTTATGAGAAATTAGATATTAACGCATCTCGGGTTTCAAACCTCTTAGAAACATCCATGTCATTCTTTCCTCATTGTCAACCAAGTGAGACACAAACCGGGACAACTCAACAAACTTAGCTTCGTACTACGACACGGTAATATTGTTCTGCTCCAACTTGATGAACTCTACCTCTTTCATGTGACGAATACTTTCGGGAAAGTACTTATCGTTGAAAAGTTTTTGGAACTTCTCCCAAGACATCTTCAGTGCGACAGGTTGAGTATGCTTTACCAATTCCCACCAGTAATCTGTCTCTCCTCGCAACATAAAGGTGGCAAAGGGAACCTTTTGCTCCTCGAAGCATCCCAAGACATCAAATATCTTGGTGATCTGCTTTATCCACGTCTCCGCCTTAAGAGGTTTTGGCTCTCCAATAAACTCCGGTGGTCCCAGCTCCTTGATTTGTTTAGTGGTGACCGTCCGAGAGTTGCCAGTGTTTTCACCTGCATTTTGGACAGGAGTCTCTCTTTCCTGATGTTGTACAAATTTCAGAAAGCTCCTAAACATTCCGTCATTTGCCATTTGGTCGGTGTTATTGTTCACCTGAGGATTATTGCCTTCCTGATACGCATTATCCTGATTATTGATCTGTGGAGACTTAACGGTCTCTTGTGCTCCATTGATGCTCTCAACATTCTCGGATGTCATTTTCAAATAATGTCACAAAACAAGGGTTAATTAACATATCACAAAGTATCCCGATATTCTGACCGACCAATTAAATGTCAAATAAACTTAGTTAGGTCGTATTAGCGAAAGAATTCTCCGTCTCCCCCCTCCTAGTTCTTATCTCACATCTCAGCTAGAGATCATATCCCTAAGCTTTGATACCAACTATGACGCCCCCAAAATAGGTATACATCACCTATTCTGAGTCACCAAATACATGGTACTGAATACAAATACAAACTAATCATACAACAGTCGTGTAACATACGACAAAATATATGCTGTGAGTTTTAATACAAATATTATCATCTAGACAATATCCACAGTCAAAATAAGTCCTCAATACATTTATTAACACACTATTTCACAGAATAGTGAGGACTACTAATGCTATCCTCTAGACCGTCATTCCGTTCTCCGACTAGTCCCTGCTACGTTCTCATTTCTTGAAGAGAATAATGAAAGCAAAAGGGGTGAGCTCAACTAGTCCAGTAAGAAATATTATGACTAAGATAATGCAGAATAAATTATCGTTAGCCTTCAACAGTGTTAAACTGATAAAACATAACAAACATCCAATTTAACTGCAGTGGAATAAGCAATCCATTAAAAGAGTCAAGTAGAGAATAAAATCTACTATCCTTTATGATTTAAAAGGTTTTTCATCACTTTTATCGCTAGGACTCAGTTTAATAAATAATCCACATCATCGAATCACCCCTGCACTATGGCCAAGGATATTCTTTAGTATCACGACCACAATTATCCATGCACTACGGGCCAAGAATATTTATGTATTCATTAAAGGTCATGATCATGCCAACAACTGTTCATCAATGCACTACGGGCTAATGAGGATTTTTTTCACATCATTTGTAACATTACGGTCATGATTACACCGAATAATCCCTAGTCATAATCATACTAAGTCCATCTATGCACTACAGGCCACAGATGACTTTCAACATAATATAAACATGAGGATGATAACAATGATATAAGAATTCAATAAAACAAGTTCAAGAATTAATTTATCCAGTAACTAATAATGTCTAAATTGTCAACATGATACTGCTTTGTGGAGTAAAATTCAAGAATGCTCAGAAGAATATTTTCATGAAAAGATACCGGATGAAGCACAAATATCAAGGATATTCCACTAATTTCATGGAGTATAGAAGTCAAAACTTTAACTAACTGAGTATACTAAAGAATGGAATAACAAATGAAATCATCATGCATGAGATAGACCGCACAGACATGTTATTCTAACAGAATAATAAATAATGGAACAAGGTCATGCGTAAATGCACAGACAGGATATTCCAACAGAATAATAAATAATGGAACCAGGTCATGCGTACGTAAAGCACAGACAAGATGTTCCAACAGAATAATAAATAATGGAACCAGGTCATGCGTAAAGCACAGACAGGATGTTCCAACATAATAATGAAGAATGGAGTAACAGAAGAATTTCACCATGTATGCGGTACTTCGCATAGACAGGTTATTCCAACATAATACTAAATAACAGAATAACAGAAGTTCTCTTCATGAAAACGAAAGAAAGAAATAATACCCCTTACCTTAGAAGAAACTAGATAGGAAAAGAGAGGTAGCAGACTTCTTTTCTTCTTTCTCTCTATAATTTCTCTCTAAAATAAATGTTCTATAGCTTTAGTGAATTGTTGAGAAATGAAGGAAGAATGAGCTTCTATTTATAGAAAAATATAGTTTCAATAATTGCACGTTTTGGGGCTCAAAATATTACAGTACAATACCTCCAACTTTTTTTTCATTTTTAATTTAGTCCTGCAAGTATTATCAATCTTGCACTACCTCCCCTAATAGTAAATAATGTTAATCAATAGTTCAATCATGTGAATAATAGTATAATCATGTGAAAAATATGAATTACAGTATAGTACCTCCATCCATACCTCTATTTTTAACTTAGTCATGCAAGTATTATCAATCTTGCACCGACTCCCCTAATAGTACATGAATGTGATTCAATAGTACACACATATGAAAAAATAGTTATATAAGCATGTGAATTAGTAGCAATTAATTGCTCATTTATCTGATAAATTACCCGATTTATCAATATAACCCTAGACATTAATTATTATCGGAATAGATGTCGATTTCCACTAACACTAATAATCCTAACACAATGGAACTATCAAATTCATTTTTAATCAACACGAACTTATTCATCATTAATATTATAACTCACAATATTTAACAACCAGGTCGTTCTCAGGAAAGAGGGGGCTTTCCGATAAGGATTTTTCCTTATTGGCGCGCAATTAGGTGACCAAACCTCTCCTTGACAGAACTTCTAGACATTGTAAATATTGTAATTTAATAATTTGAATAACTTTGTCGTCTCAATTATTGATTTAATAATATATCATATAATGCAGATGATACTGTGACAATAATCGAATCAATAATATGAGCGATATGATGTAGCAATTAATATTGCAATAATTGAGTATAACTGAGTGACTTCTCACGTAAGCATCAATAATAAATACCGTGTGCTACTATACAACCATGTGTATTACTGTACTTTTACTACCGGGTAGTTCAACAGTTTTAACAGTAATACTTCCGCTATTATTTTTATGAAAAGATAATTTTGTCATTTTCTTACTACGACAATACTTCCATTGTGGGGTCCACGAATGATTGTGTCGTCGTACGAATATTCCCTGTTAAAACGAATATTCTCCGACCAATCGAATATTATAGAACCACTTGCTTGCTTTGTAAAATTTGAAAATATTACCCACAACTATAACATTATATAATATCCACACCATAATATTCAAAAATATATTTCGAGAGAAATTAATCTTTATTCATAAAAGTTGGGGTCTTACAATGCGTATTACTGTACTTTTACTATTGAGTAGTTCAACAGTTTTAACGATAACACTTTCGCCGTTATTTTTATAAAAAGGTAATTATGTCGTTTTCTTACTACGACAATACTTCTGTTGTGGGGTCCTCCAATGATTGTATCGTTGTACAAATATTCCCTGTTAAAATGAATATTCCCCGACCAATCGAATATTATATAACAACTTACTTACTTTGCAAAATTTATAAATATTACCCCCAACTATAACATTATATCAAATCCACACCTTAATATTCAAAAAAAATATTTCGAGAAATTTAAATCTTTATTTATAAAATCTAGGGTCTCACAACCATAATCTGATGATACCCCACAAAGCAATCCGCAAAGGAGTATATGCCGTATTGAGCAGTATTGTTGATGAGAATGTGGATAAATGGCACGGGAAAGCTATCCTTAAGGCAAGCTTTGTTCAAATCCCGTTAATTAATGCAAACTCGCACCTTTCCTCCTGGTTTAGGCATGGGGACTATGTTGGATATCCATTCAGGATATGTAGACACCATGATAATGTCAGCTTGAAATTGTTTCATTATTTCTTCTTTCACCTTTAAAATCCATTCAAGTTTTAATCGCCTGAACTTCTGCCAGACTAGCTTAAATCCCTCTTTAATGGGAAGGCGATGAAGGACAATGTCAGTGGACAAACCCACCATGTCTTCGTGAGACCATGTAAACACATCCTGGAATTGAATTAATAATGTAACCATGTCATTCCATTAGTTTGGGGTAAGGTCTGAACCAATCTGGATTAGCTTAGGGCTTTTTAAGGTTCCGAGATTGAAAGGAGTGGTCTGATCAAGATTAGGTTTAGGTTTGTCTTTGACCCATTCCTTAATCTCCTAAGGTATCTCAATATATTCTTGTACTTCCATCAAGTCTGAGTCCAACTTTTCATCAAAGTTACAGTTCTTATGGAGAAAAGACACTTCATCAGCAAGTACATGCACATCTAAATTCAGAGTCCTGAAACAAAATATGCTTTCAATTAATATATGAAACTGTTTAATCATACAAAACATAAGCATATACTGACAAAATAACTACTAATATTGTACAGAAAAGTAAGTAGTTAAAGTTATCTACAAGGCAGAGGGATTTTCTGCCCGTTTTACCCTTATCGACCAATGCATGGAGTGCTGCTCCAATTGTCAAGGGTAAAGTTATGATGGAACGCAGTGATGGAGGAACTGTTATCGTCCTCCTTCTCCCGAATGATGACCATAACATCTGGGTAATCATCGTCTGGGGTGTATCTGTTTGTATGCTCATCATGAACAATGATGCGTATGCCTGACATCGTCAAGGTGATGTCTTATTTATGTTTTTGTTCCCTTTCTTCCGCTTTGGGATCAGGAATCAGAACCTCTTTTGCTTTCACTAGTACTGGTTTGGGAAATAGCATAGCCATAACATGGGTTGGCACCTTTACCGAAGACTGTATCAACTCAGGATTTATAGGTGGAGAAAATCGTTGTATGGCTGAGGTTAAAGGAATCTGTTTGTGCTTATGAGAATTCCTATGACTGGAACTGGCAGAATAGCCTAGTCTGGTTATCCCGGTTTGACTGGACACTTGAATCGGGTGCTTAATACCCTGATGCTCTTTCCCCAACCCTTGTCCAAGTTGATGACCCAATGACATTATTTCTTGAGTGGCCGACATAACCTCGCGCAGAAATATTGGGTATGAGAGGTGCTGCCCCAATGGGATGGTAATGAGTGTTGCTCATCTCCAGGGCGTGGAAACTGACTGACTCAAAGTCTGAATTGAAGTTGATTAGTGGCATGTCACCTTGTTCCAGATATTCCGGTTCAGCGTTGACAGTGACTAGGCTATTGTTGACAATGTATTTAAGTTGTTGATGAAGTGTAGAAGGGATAACTTCAGCCATGTGGATCCATAGTCTCCCCAATAGTAGGTTTTATCCTGAATCTATCTTTAGTACGTGAAAAGATACGCAAAATGTATGGGGACCAATCTCAATTAGCAGCTCAATCTCTCCGACAGAATTTCATCGAGATCCATCAAAAGCTTTGATAACCGTATTGCTACTTCAGATCCGTTTGAGATTGACGTTTATCTTCACCAAAGTGGCATAAGGACAGATATTAAGAGACGAGCCTTCGTCTATCAAAACTCCAGCTAACATATACCCAGAGGAAAAAATTGCAATGTGCAATGGCTTGATAGACGAAAGATATCACATTGTTGTTAACTTCGGGCGATATGTCATCATCAGTGAAAGATATCACATTGTTGTTAAAAATGTGATCAACCAGATGTTAAAATTTTTCCACATCCACTGATTTTGGTAAATAGGCTTCTTCCAAAACCTTCAGTAAGATCTTCATGTGATCCTCAGAAGAGAAAACCAAGTTTGGTATTTAGATTTGATGTGGAGCTTCTCTTAAGCTTAAAACCACATTGGCTTCATTATGGCCCATAGTGCGAAGGAATTTCTCAATCTTCTCTATGGGAATATTTCCCTTTGCTTTTATGGTAGGCTTCATCACCCTCTGAGGAAGATACAGTGGATTTTCCTTCGTCACTCTAGCAGTAGTATGAGACATGGATCCTTCAGCTTCTCCATAATTCCATGGGACTTTTTATAAGCTGATGACATGATATTGTGGTCTGAATGGTAATTGAATTAGCCCTGGTGCAGCTACTTTCAAAGGATTGTCACTACCTTTGAGTTGAATTGCTTGTATAGGAAATGGCCCGACAGTCTCATCAGTCTTAGAGGATATAACTGCTACTAGCCCCTTCCATTTGGTAGGATAGGTATTCTCACTCTCAAGTAGCACAGTGTCATCGTTTGCCAACTATGTTAATTAGATTCTTAATAAGGTGGCAGAGTGCCCAGCATTCTTCTGTGCTGTAACCACGAGAATGTGAATGATATTGACAAACTCCATCAAAATTGAACCATCTTGAACGGGGGATTAATTGGAGGTAGAAGGGAGGTGATTCTTCCTTCGTTGATTAGCATCTGAAATATCTCCTCCATAGGTTGGCCCGGGTATGTAAATTCCCTTCTATTGGCAAAATCCCGATGGGCTTTAGCACTTGCTCTCTTCGTAACCTTGTCCTCTAGTGTGTCACTTTCTGAAGGTGATGATGGAGCATTCATAACAAAAGGAAGGAGACAGACATGCTCCTGGCTGACTAACTGGCGTGTGACTTGATGCTGATGGATCACTAGTTTTGCCAACTGTTCAACTTGCTTACAAAGAGCTTACATCTTTCGTTCCATAGCAAATTGGAACTTTGCGTAATCCCATCTGTCAACACCGTCTTTGATGGTCTGGGATGATTCATCATTAAAATTAGAACTGTGACACCCCCAAATCTAGGTACTTCATTTCCTCAAGATTTGTTGTTCACTTAATAAAAACATTCATGTCTAACTACCCAATCATAATAAAATTGAATAATAAACCTTCTCATTAAAGGATTACATTAATAAAAATCTCCCAGGTTATCTAACCTTCAAATATAAAAATTATACGCGGAAAACTAAATAAGTTCATTACAATAATTAAAATGAAGTCTGACAACAAAATGTCAACATGATTACAAGTCTTCAATACTTGTTAATCTTTCCCTTTCCTTTACTGGTGCTAGGTACATCGACCTTCTCAACTTTAGCTGAAATAATTATATAAGCAATAGTAAGCAAACAAGGCTCACTTGAAATGACAATGAATAAAACTTTACTACAATTGCCACATAATAGGCTCAATAGAACTGAACAATAAGCTCTATTAATGATAATCAAAATTCTGAAATATATAAATCTGAGGGTCATAAGACTACGAACTATGTACATAGTTATAAGTAATCTTTCAACTTAAACTTTAACAGTCATAAGACTGTAAGGACTCCTCGTACTTAGGGGGATCAGCCCTTCGTACAATGTATTATGCACAAACATTTCAATGCTATGCGTAAATTATCTCCTAATAATTGGGTTGTTCATCTCAGCATTTAGAATACGAGTCCGTACCAAAGTAAGTTTGGTTTGAATAAGTTTCAAGGTAATTTAGAATTCAGCGAACATCAACTACGGAGTAGTTGAATAAAAAGGTAATAACTTTATGTTATGGAATAAATCATAACGGAATCAACATTGTATACTAAGGTCATGCATTAGGAATAATCTAAGAGCATAAATATTGAATAATTATAGCATACCTTGCTTGAACAATATTAAGCCAAGGTTATTTAGAATTAAGTACTAAGCATGTATAACAAATAAGTGAACGATAAAACTTGTTCAACATTAGTATATCAGAATATATAAACTTGCATGCTAAATAACAAGTTAAAGACAAGAATTACTTGCTCAATATCAGAATAAGGTTTCGAAAACTTGCGACATCATAAACAAACTAGATACAAGAAACTTACTCAATCATAAGAATAAAGTTTAGGAAACTTGCGTAATTATAATTGAGATAGGGTAAGTAAACTTGCTCAATAATAACAAGGTAGAGTAAGAAACTTGTCTTGCGTGTAAGCTAAACCGTAATAATTCGATTCACAATATCCTATACACATATTATCATGACATAATTAGTCATTACCAACACTCTATATATAAATAAGTATTTACATCATGTAAGGTTTGATTTTTAATCACATAATCAAATTGCATTAGTAATAAAACTAGTAGCATATTAAAAATATGCTCATTCTTAGTATAGTAATACTAAAATCATATCTTAACAGTGCCTCTATTAAATCATAACAATTTTTTTCAGACTTTGTGTAACTAAAACACACTGTCTGACTTATTTGCTAACTCTCGTTTCGGCGCCACAATTTACACTGTGGGTCGGCGCTGCGGAGTGAGAATTGCACCGCTGGGCCACGCTGCGGCACCAAACTACAGTCCTCGGCGACCAGCCTCGACAACAGCATGAACAAAGCCAATTTTGGCCTACAAGCTACTTTCTAACAACTGAATTAACACATAAAACATATACAGACTTCACACAAACATAAATTAAGGACTCTTAACATGATTTCACCCATAAAACAATAAAGACATCGAATTTAAAACATTTAATTTCACTGTTTTTGATAAAACTTCACTTTTTGATATTTTCAGTGAAAATCATCACTATGATTGTGTTTTTCAACCAAAATAGTTAATTCAAAATATCTTGTTTATGTTTATTCATCCTCTTTCAAATTTAATAGTAAATTTATATATTATACAGAGAATTAAACCTTAATTTTACTTTAAACTAAGCTATATTCATATATATATATATATATATATATATATATATATATATATATATATATATTCATACCAATTCACTGTAATATGATTTCCTTCACAAAATGCATACATAACATGAATTCAATTATTATGGTCATATATAAACTTATGAAAACAATTTCATAACAACTAGTTATCACTTAGAAACTATATAACACAAATAATTTAACCTTTACAAAGTTTTTACAGAAATTTTTTGGAAGAGAATAAAATTATAACTTTAAAGAAATTTAAAAGAGTAAGATGATACCTTGCCTTTGATCAACAAGCTTTCTTTTCCCCAATTCTTCTCTCAAAACCTCTCTAGAATTCTCTCAAGTTCTCTCTCAATTTTTCTTCTTTTTCTTCTTCTGTGTTCTAACTTACGTACTAAAATATAACGTATAGGTAATAATATAGGTATTAATTATATAATATAATTATATGTATAACTAATATCAGTTATCTTATTTTTAAAATCAAAAGCCATAAGACTTGTTTGGCTGACTACTTTAAAAGTTAATCAATTAAATCCTTATGCCTTGTTTGGTAAAACATATTTAAATTAAAGACTTAATATGCATTAAGCTTTGTTTGGCAAAACTGAATTAATCTCATTTAACTTATTTTAATAACTCATTTATAGGATACTTTAAGGTCACACTTTAATTAATTAAATTTTAATATCCAATTTAATTAATTCTAATAACAATTTATTAAATTAATTCACCACATAAATCAATACGACATAATTATAATTTTTTTTATAATTATAATTTTATTTAATCAACTAACACATCATTTTAATTACAAATTCACATTAAAATATTATTATAATAATTCATTTAATCATTATAAATTCTCTAACTTAATTATTAAATTAAATTAGAATATTATCTCAAGATGATCAATTTTCTTAACTCATAAATTATTTATTTAACAAATATATAATCAAATCAAATCACCTTAAACAAATATTTATTCAATTAATAAACACTTCAATTAAAATATTTATATAACTCAATAAATATTTTGAACTACAATTTAAAATTATGGATTTTTACATCCTTCCCTCCTTACAAGGATTCTGTCCCCAAAATCACTACTCAAAAAAAAATAAATCATTCGTCACATTCTTCCCTACTTACAAAGATTTTGTCCCCAGAATCGAAGACACAGATTAAACAAATAACTCAGGGTAATCTTTCATCATTTTATCTTTGAGTTCCCACGTAGCTTCTTCAGCATTGTGGTTCCTCTATATCACCTTCACGGAAGGTATTACTTTATTCCTGAGCACCTGTTGTGACACCCCAGATTTTATGAATAAAGGTTTAAATTTCTCAAAATATTTTTTTATATTATGGTGTGGATTTGAGATAATGTTATAGTTGTGGGTAGTATTTATAATTTTTGCAAAGTATACAAGTTGATGTATAATATTCGATTGGTCAGGATATATTCTTTTTGTCGGAGAATATTCCTACGAAGGTACAATTATTGGTGGACCCCGCAACGGAATTATTGTCGGATTGAGAAAACGACAAAAATATTTTATGAAAATAACGGCGGAAGTTTTACCATTAAAATTGTTGAACTACTCGGTAGTAAAAGCACAGTAATACGCGTGGTTGCATAGTAGCACACGGTATTGATTATTGATGCTTACGTGAGAAGTCACTCAGTTTTGCTTATTTTATGGACCCCCTATTTTACCCATTTTTCAAAATAATCGGTAAAAAATTATTTTATATAATAAAGGAGGGGCCCACATGTGGGGCCCACATGTGATGTATGAAATCTGAAAATAGGGGTGAGTGGAAGTTACGTAAAGGAGAGGTAAAATATATATATATATGTTATGTGTGTGAGTGGAAAATGGTGGAAAAGAAGTGAGAATGATGTGTGTGGATGTGGATGTGTGTGACGTGGACATGTTGGTGGAAAAGTAAGAAATGTGTATGTGTGTGTATGTGTCTATATATATATATATATATATATATATATATATATATATATATATATATATATATATATATATATATTGAATGAGTGAGTGGATTTTGGTGGAGGGGAACACGTGGGGCCCACGGGTGTTGAAAATGAATTTGGAGAAAAGAAATCTAGCAAGTTGTTCGGGTGATGGAGTTATTTTTAAAGAGGTAATTGGTATTATATATATATATATATATATATATATATATATATATATATATATATATATATATATATATATATATATATATATTGTCTTGCTTTGTTATGATTGGTTGAAGGTTTGACAATTTGAATATGTAGTATCAAAATTTTTATCCGTGAGTCTTTGAATTATTTCATCTGTGAAGAAATCCTTAAACAGTGCCTTTCTATTCTCCTATAAATAGAAGCTTATTCATTCATTATTTCTTACAAATTCACTGAAACTTCAGAAAGAGAATTTATAGAGAAACTATAGAAAAGTATTCTGATACTTCCCTACTCCTATATCCAGTTTCTTTTATGGTAAGGGATATTATTTGTTGTACTCGTAAGGGGTATTATTTATTTCTTATTCATGAAGAGAACTTCTGTTATTCCATTATTTATTATTCTGTTGGAATAACCTGTATATGCGTGCTACCCTATACTTGGTAAAATTCTTCTGTTGTTTCATTCCTTATTATTCTGTTGGAATATCCTGTCTGTGCATTTTATGCCGGACCTGGTTCCGTCTTTATTATTCTGTTGGAATATCCTGTCTGTGCATTCATGCCAGACCTGGTTCCATTATTTATTATTCTATCGGAATATCATGTCGGTGCGTTTACGCAGGACCTGGTTCTATTATTTATTATTCTGTCGAAATATCCTGTCGGTGCGTTTACGCATGACCTGGTTCCATTACTTATTATTTTGCTGGAATAACCAGCCTATGCGAAGTACCGCATGCATGGTGATTTCTTTTGTTATTACATTCATTATTATACCCAGTTGGTTAAAGTTTTTTGACTTCTATACTCCATGAAATTAGTGGAATATCCTTGATATTTGCGCTTCATCCAGTATCTTTTCATGGAAATATTCTTCTGAGCATTCTTGAATTTTACTCTAAAAAGAAGTATCATGTTGACAATTTAGATGTTATTAATTCCTAGATAAATTAATTCTTGAACTTGTTTTATTGAATTCTTATATCAATATTGTCATCATCCTCATGTTTATATTTTGTTGAAAGTCATCTGTGACCTGTATTGCATAGATGGACTTGGTATGATTATGATCAGGGATTATTCGGTATAATCATGACCGTAATGTTACAAATGATGTGGAAAAAGTCCTCATTGGCCCGTAGTGCATTGATGGACAGTTTTTGTTATGATTATGGCTATGGATTCTCTTTGGCCGTAGTGCAAAGATGAATTATTTTATGGCATGATCAGGACTGTTGATGAATACACGATTATCTTTGGCCCGTAGTGCATGGATAATTTGTGGTCGTGATACTAATGAATACACGATTATCTTTGGCCCGTAGTGCATGGATAATTTGTGGTCGTGATACTAATGAATACACGATTATCTTTGGCCTGTAGTGCATGGATAATTCGTGGTCGTGATCTAAAAAATATCATTGGCCGTAGTGCAGGGGTGATTCGATGATGTGGATTATTTATTAAGCTGAGTCCCAGCGATAAAAGTGATGAAAAACCTTTTAAATCATAAAAGATAGTAGATTTTATTCTCTACTTGACTCTTTTAATAGATTGCTTGTTCCGCTGCAGTTAAACTTGATGTTTGTTATATTGTATCAATTTAACACTGTTTAAGGCTATTGATAATTTATTATGCATTATCTTAGTCATAATATTTCTTACTGGGCTAGTTGAGCTCACCATTTCTTTCAATGTTCTCCTCAAGAAATGAGAATATAGCTGGGACGAGTTGGGAAACGGAGTGATGGACCAGATAATAGCATTAGTAGTCCTCACTATTCTATATAATAGTGTGATAATAATTGTAATGAGGACTCCTTCTGAGTATGGATACTCTCTAGAAGATAATATTTGTATTCAAAGTCACAGTTTATGTTTTGTCGTATTGTACACGATAGTAGTATTACTAAGTTGTATTTGAATTCTGTACCATGTATCTGGCGACTCAAGATGGGTGATGTATACCTAATTTTGGGGTCATCACACCTGTTCCTTCCTGTCAACTATCTAGATAGGAATATCTTCATAGGACAAGTTTTTATCAAACTGCCATGGCTCGTACTCGATCACGTGCTTGTAATCGAGTTTCTACGGTCGTAACACCGAAACATGAAAAATATTATGAACGTTTTCTAACTCTGGAGGTAGAGCTACCTTGTAAGCCACTTCTCCTACTCTTCGCAGTACTTCGAAGGGTCCTGTGATAGCCCCAAATTCGGGTCCCAAATCACCACGGATCTGGTACAATCATTCTATAACTATTTGCGAAAGATATAAACATAAGTTGCTTATACATTAAACATTACACACTATTCTCCAAGGTCGAGTAACCTTAACTTATACACAATTCATAACCTGTCTAACACATAAAATTATTATCATACAATACTATTATAAATCTAATCGCACACATTAACTTTAAGCTGGAACTGTCTTTAACCTTTCATTGTATCCGACGTATACACCTTAATCTGTAATGTTTATCATGATATAGCAAGGGTGAGCATGAAAGTTGCCCAGCAAGTTTAAATTTATTTAAGGATATATCATGATTGAAAGAATTTGAATAATAGGCTGGCTATAATTCATCAATATAGTTGTGAATTAGCATGAACAAAATGTTGACTGAACAAGTATTAAACATGAACAAATATATCTGGACCGAATGGTAATGAAGGTGATCAGCCTTTCATACCTGACTTATACATACAATATGTACATAGTACAATTCTACAATGGCAATCAACAATGATTAACTATAAGCATATCTGAATGAAACAACTCTTATAAGAGTTAAGTAAAACTTTCCTGTTTCGTTGATTACTGCTACGCAATTTATAACGCTTTATCTGAAGACCTAATATATAAATAATATCGATATACAAATTAGAATAATATCATCACAATATAATACTATTATATATATACATAGAATAACCTAAACACATAACACATAACTCTGTCAGTATATAACACACATAAGACTCGGTATCAAGTCAAACTATTGTAATCGGACAATTCACGAGTTTAAGTTCAATTAAACTCTGTCTAACACTTAACCACCATCATAGATAATTTTATTATCAGTCAATATAATTTTCATAGGCTTGTAATAATTTTTAGACAATTATTATCATTTATCATGATTTTTCAATGATTTATATCGTATTTATATAATATAAATACCACATTATTATATTATCATTAATATTTATTTAATATTAAATATTAACAAAAATCATAACATAATATTATAATATATTTATAATATCACAAAGTATTTTTAATACTTTAATTTCTCATTTGTATGCTTTATAAACCTTTAAATCCATTATCCGATAATTGCTATTAATATTAAAAATATTAATATTTTCATGAAAAAATATCAAAAGTTACATTTTATAACTTAAAATATTTTTATAATACTTAAATCATTTTTAAATGTTTTTTAAAGAATTAATTCTATTTTTCCATAATTTATTTAATATATTTATTAAATAAATTAATTACCATTAATAATAAATTATTAATGAAATTCATCACAAAATATTAAAAGTCATCTAAAATAACTTAAAATATTTTCTAATATCATAATATAATTTTTCATGATTTTTCATGAATTAAAACCACTTTTAAATAATTTATTTAATAATATAATTAAATAAACTAAATACATTTTTTATTCCAAAAATATTAAATATTTTTGAAATATACTCAAAATAATTTAAAACTAATTTTTAGGCTTTAAAATAATTTTTCATAATTTATTTTGTATTTTTAATAATTAAAAACTAATTTTCTCTATTTTTTTAAAAATTAAATAATTAATTTCTAAATAAATTGTCGCTATAGGGACTTTAGGAGACAAATCTGTCGCTAAAGGTGTTCTTGAGATGTTCTTGAGGCTTCATGTCAATAACTAAGGTATGAGGTTTGACCAACATTTGATCTAGGTTCCTGATGATTTCTAGGTTTGAATTTTTACTAATATTGTAGTCTTACTGACACACTACAACCTTAATCGACTTTCATGGCCAAAACATAACAAATCTGTGAGATCTAAGCTGCAGAAAACGTTGTCAGGCATGTTCTTGAATTTCGGGGTTGCCCAGAAATTCAAACAGTGCCAAAGGTGCTACTTTGAAGCTTTTAATCTTTGATTTCCAAGTATTGTTTATGTGATGTAAAGGTCCAAGCCCATAGTCCATATGTTATACTATACACATCATGTACTATTACAGTCTAACACCAACACAAGAGAGAAATATGAGCTGGTCAAAATCTGACAAAAAAACGGATTATGAATAATCTGGGTTTTCCAGATTGTTCTTCCGGCTGATGGTCAACGGTTGTTTGACCGGCCAAAGCTTCAATTCTGTTATGGATCTAGGTATTTTAAAAGGATGAATCGATAGCCAATATGTCAGTCTATAGGTCTATTACAACAACATGGCCTAAAAATCAACGATCAGTAAAATTAGAGACCTCAAATAGCTTGTCAAACCATTTCTGGAAAATCTGGGCTGCCCAGATTTCAGTTTTCTTGGTCGGTCAACTGACTTTGACCATTCATAACTTGTAATCTACACAAGATCTGAACCTGTTTCCAGTTTCAGAGCATAGTCCACATGACATACTACAGATCTATAACTTAAAACACAACAAAACATTAACAGAGACAGATCTAGGAGACCTGACATTTGACTGTAAGACCCCATTTCCATTTTTTTCCAGATTTGATAAATCTTTAATTTCGAGCATCTAAATGACATGAATCTAAGTTTTGGCAACCCAGATCATCAAGTGACACCCTCTAACACATATTTAAACAACAACATTTAACATCAAATCAAAAGATTTCTAGGTTTAGGGTTTATACCTGTATTATGCTTCCATACTTGATTTCTGATCCATGATCCTGATCTTGTTAAGCTAAGAGGTTATCATGACTTAACTTTTAACTCTCTTCCTCAGTCAATCTCGAAATTTGGAGAGAGAGAAGAGGTTGTCAACAATGAAAAATAAAGTGAAGCTTTTGTAAGACCCCAACTTTTATGAATAAAGAATAATTTTTTTAAAATATATTTTTGAATATTATGGTGTGGATTTTACATAATATTATACGTGTGGGTAATATTTACAAATTTTGCAAAGTAAGCAAGTAGTTATATAATATTCGATTGGTCGGGGAATATTAGTTTTAACAGAGAATATTCGTACGACGGCACAATCATTGGTGGACCCCACAACGAAAGTATTGTCGTAGTAAGAAAATGACAGAATTATCTTTTTATAAAAATAACGGCAAAAGTGTTATTGTTAAAACTGTTGAACTACCCGGTAGTTAAAGTACAGTAATACGCGTAGTTGCATAGTAGCACACGATATTGGTTATTGATGCTTACGTGAGAAGTCACTCAGTTATACTTAATTATTGTTACAGTAATTGCTACATCATATCTCTCATATTATTGATTCAATTATTGTCACAGTATCATCTGCATAATATGATATATTATTAAATCAATAATTGAGACGACAAAGTTATTCATATTATTAAATTACAATATTTACAATATATAGAAGTTCTGTCAAGGAGAGGTTTGGTCATCTAATTGCGCGCCAATAAGGAGAAATCCTTATCGGAAAGCCCCCTCTTTCCTGGGAACGACCTAGTTATTAAATATTGTGAATTATAATATTAATGATGAATAAGTTCATGTTGATTAAAGATGAATTTGATAGTTCTATTGTGTTGGAACTATTAGTGTTAGTGAAAATCGACATTTATTTCGATAATAATTGATGTCTGGAGGTTATGTTGACCAATCGAGTAATTAACCGAATAAATGAGCACTTAATTGCTATTAATTCACATGATTATAACTATTTGTTCACATGTGTGTACTATTGATTCACATTCTTGTACTATTAGGGGTGGTGGTTCAAGATTGATAATACTTGCATGACTAAGTTAAAAATAGAGATATAGATGGAGGTACTATATTGTAATTCGTATTTTCACATATCTAGAACTATTGATTCACATTATTTACTATTAGGGGAGGTGGTGCAAGTTTGATAATACTTGCAGGACTAAATTAAAAATGAAGAAAAAGAGAAAGGTATTATACTGTAATATTTCGAGCCCCAAAATGTGCAATTATCGAAACTATATTTTCCTATAAATAGAAGCTCATTCTTCCTTCATTTCTCACCAATTCACAAAAGCTTTAGAGCAATTATTATAGAGAGAAATTATAGAGAGAAAGTAAAAGAGAAGTCTGCTACCTCACTATTCCAGTATCCAGTTTTTTCTAAGGTAAGGGGTATTATTCTTTCGTATTCATAAAGAGAGTTATTTTCTTTCAATACTCGCAAGGGTTGTTATTCCATTCTTTATTATTATGTTGGAATAACCTGTCTATGTGAAGTACCGCATACATGGTGAAATTCTTCTGTTATTCCATTCTTTTATTATTCTGTTGGAATAACCTGTCTGTGCGGTTTATCGCATGCCTGGTGAATTCTGTTGTTATTCCATTCTTTATTATTCTGTTGGAATATCCTGTCTGTGCGGATAACGCATGACCTGGTTCTGTTCTTTATTATTCTATTGGAACATCATGTCTGTGCGGATTACGCATGACCTAGCTCCATTCTTTATTATTCTGTTAGAACATCCTGTCTGTGCGGATTACGCATGACCTGGTTCCATTCTTTATTATTCTGTTGGAATAACCTGTCTACGTGGACTACCGCGTGCATGGTGAATTCTTATGCTATTTCAATCTTTATTATTCTGTTGGAATAACATGTCTATGTGGATTACCACATGCATAGTGAATGATCCTTCGTATTCATTCCTTATTAAATTATGAAAATGATCTGTCTACGTAGATTACCGCATGGTGGTCGAAAAATCTATTTGCAGTTTCATATATTCTATTATACTCAGTTGGTTAAAGTTTTGGCTTCTATACTCCATGAAATTAGTAGAATATCCTGCACATTTGCGCTTCATCCAATATCTTTTCATGGAAATATTCTTCTGAGCATTCTTGAATTTTACTCCATAAAGCAGTATCATGTTGACAATTTGGACGTTGTTGATTTCTGGATAAATTAAATTATAAATCTTTAAAATTCATCCTTGAACTTGTTTTATTGAATAATTATGTCATTGTCATCATCCTCATGCTTATATTGTGATGAAAGTCATCTTTGGCTTACGTGCATAGATGGACTTGGTATGATTATGACCAGGGATTATTCGGTATAATCATGACCGTAATGTGACGAATGATGTGGTGAAAGTCCTCATTGGCCTTTAGTTCATTGATGGACAGTTATTGGTATGACTATGACTAGGGATTATTCGGTATAATCATGACTATTGATGATTACATGAATATCCTTGGCCGTGGTGTAGGGATGGTTTGATTTTATTTATTAAGCTGAGTCTCAGCGATAAAGTTGATGAAAAACTTTTTAAATCATAGAAGATAGTAGATTTTATGCTCTACTTGACTCTTCTAATGGATTGCTTGTTCCGCTGTAGTTAAACTTGTTGTCTATTATATTCAATCAGTTTAACATTGTTGAAGACTGATGATAATTTATTCTGCATTATCTTAGTCATAATATTTCGTACGTTCTCTTCAGGAAATGAGAACGTAGCCGGGACTAGTCGGGAAATGGAGTAATGGTCCGAGATGGTGTTATAGTAGTTCTCACTATTCTATAAAATAGTGTGATAATAAATGTAATGAGGACTCCATTGAGTGTGGATATTTTCTAGATGACAATATTTGTATTAAAACTCATAGCATATGTTTTGTCGTATTTTACACGACAGTTGTATAATTAAGTTTTTATTTATATTTTGTACCATGTATTTGGCGACTCAAGATGGATGATGTATACCTATTTTGGGGGCGTCACAGTTGGTATCAAAGCTTAGGGATATGATCCCTGGCTGAGATGTGAGACAAGAACTAGGAGGGGAGAGACGGGGAATTCCTTCGCTAGTATGACCTACCTAAGTTTATTTGGTATTTAATTGGTCGGTCAGAGTATATGGATAATATGTGACATGTAAGACCCCAAATTATTATGAATAAAATCAAATTTTCTCTATTTATTATCTTGAAATACTAAGGAATTAATTTGATATAATGCTCTGGTTATGGGTGAAATGTGCAAATTTTGCAAAATAAGAAAGTGGTTATAAAATAATCATTGTTGTCGGGGAATATTCGTTTGGTCGTGGAATATTCTTGTTGTCGGGGAATATTCGTACGACAGCGCAGTCATTTGTGGGCCCCATAACAGAATGACTGTCGGATGAAGAAAACGACAAGTTTGAGTTTTTATAAATAACGGCGTAATTGTTACCATTAACACTGTTGGATTACCTGGTGGTTAAAATACAATAATACGCGTGATTGCACCGTAGCACATGGTATTGCACAGTATTGTTGAATTATTGATTCTTACGTAAGAAGACACTACTCAATAATTGTTACAGTAATTACTGTTCAATATTTTATTTTTATTGATTCAATAATTGCTACGTTGATATTTTATATTATTGTTGTTTCAATAATTATCACTGCACAGTATTTCCCATTATCAGATAAATAATTCATATTATTTGAATAATATTATTAGATAGCATTATTGGCAATGTCTAGAAAGTTCTGTCAAGAAGAGGTTTGGTCACCTAATTGCTCGTCAGTAAGGATAAATCTTTATTGAAAAGCCCCTCTTTCTTAGGAACGGCCTGGTTGCCATTATTGTGATTCTGTAATATTATTTGTGAAGAATTAATTATTGATTTATATGATAAGAAAATATTTATTTTATGCGGATATAAATGATGGATTTATTTTATGTGGTTATAAATGAAGGAATTAATGCTGAGATGTTTTATCAGTATTTTGTCGGTGTGGAATTATTAAAAATCATCCGTTTGTGGATTTCGAATATTTTCTGTTTGGAATTTGGAAAAATTTTCTTCTACAAAGTTGTAGAGAATTTGATTTCGTGTGGAATGGACATAAAATTTGTATTTTTCTGATAAACGGGCTATTTTCTATGAATTACTGAAGTTTTAAAAAATAAAATAAATTTTTAATTGGGTGGGACCTACTTTGGTTGGTGTTAAATGCATGTGGGCTGCTGGGAATTTTAGAATTGGCATGCCTTGACAAATCTTGGTCTTGGCATGCGTAAAGAAAATAAGAATAATAAATTATTATTATTTTAGTCTCCTATGGCGTTCTAGCATTTTCATATAAATAGACGCTTAGGTTAGAATTGAAAATCACACCAGAAACAAGTTTTCTTTCTCTCTAGATTATCGAGCGTATTTTTATGAGTATTTTGATACTTTGAGAGTTGTTGTTCGGTACAAGTTTCCTTCGACTCCATATCTGATATTCCGATCAGAAGTACCGTTATTTTGAGGTAAGGGATGTTATTTTCTTCGTAAATGATATTATTTCTTTCAATATCATTATGCCAAAATATTGGTCTGAATTTTTTTTATCAAATTTAGAACTTTTTGTGTCGGGATTACTATTCACGTATACGACACTATTCACGTATACGACACTATTCACGAATACGACATTATTCACCGAAAAATAAATTTTTTCCTTTTTGTTCAAGATGTCTATTATGGTTACTATCTTTGATTGTATCCATGTTTTGATCTTTATTTTTGAATTCTGCTTCACAATTGGTTATTATGAAGTATTATTGATCTTGGATAAACTGTTATACGAATCCCTACTATTTGTCCTTCTGTCTCACTGGATTCGTTTTCTTTAAAATATTTTTCATCATCCTCAGTCTTAAATGATGATATTACTGAATATCTTTGGCCTATAGTACAAAGATGAATGATTAACTGATGAATATCTTTGGCCCGTAGTGCAAAGATGAACAGGTGTTGAGATGAACATGACCAACTGATGATACAAATGAATATCTTTGGCATGTAGTACAAAGATGAATATTTGATTAAAGATGTATATTGGTTGTTGTTATAGGGATAAAATATTGATGATGTACTTTTAAATCTTAGAAGATAGTAGAACTCATTCTCTACTTGACTCTTCTAATGGATTGATGTTTCCGCTGCAGTTGTTGATCTAAAACTTGTTGTCTATTATATTTTATCAGATTTTTCCCATGTTGAACACTAATGATAAATTGTTTTATATTATCTTAGTTATAATATTCTTTACTGGGCTAGTTGAGCTCACCCTTTTCCTTTTTGTTCCATTTTTCTTCTCAGGAGGTGAAAACATAACAAGATCTAGTCGGGGTATGGAGTGATGGTTCTAGAAAGATGTTTTAGTAGTCCTCACTATTTCTGTAAAATAGTGTATAAATAATTGTAATGAGGACTTATTTGAGTGTGGATATTGTCTAGAAGACAATATTTGTATTTAAACTAACAGTATATGTTGTCGTATTTTGCACGACAATTGTTTACTGAAGTTGTAGTTTACTTTCTGTACCATGTATTTGGCGACCCATAATGGGTGTTGTATACCTATTTTGGGGGCGTCATAGTTGGTATTAGAGCTTAGGGATATGGTCTCTGGCGGAGATCGGGGAATAGAACTAGGAGGGGAGAGATGAGTAAATCCTTAGCTAGTGTGTCCTATATAAGCTTATTTGTTGGTCGGTCATAATATAGGGATATTATGTGATATGTTAATTTATTTAATTAACCCTTATTTTATGGTAGTATTTAAGAATGGCTTATGAGAACGTTAACAATGGAGTGTATGAGACTGTGTTACAACCTTTAGTCACAAACCAGGAGAACGTGCAACAGGATGGCAATATTCCTCCTATAAACAACACTACCGAGCAAACGATGAATGATGGAATGTTTAAGAACTTTTTGCAGTTCATGCAAAATCAGACGAGGGAGACTCGTGTACAAAATACGGGTGGAAGTGATAGCAACACGCGGTCTATCACAGCCAAGCAATTCAAGGAGTTGGGACCACCAGAATTTTTTAGAAAGCCGGATCCGATCAAGGTGAAAATGTGGGTCAAGCAAATTATCAAGATATTCGATGTCTTGGGATACACGGAGGAACAGAAGGTTCCATTCGCCACCTTTATGTTCCTCGGTTAGGCAGACTACTGGTTGGAGTCTGTGAAGCATACCCAGCCTGCCACACTCAACATGTCTTGGGAAACGTTTCAAAAAATATTCAATGACAAGTACTTTCCTGAAAGTATTCGTCATATGAAGAAGATAGAGTATATAGGACTGAAACAAAACAACATGACAGTGTCCCAGTACGAGGCGAAGTTTGCAGAGTTATCCAGGTTTGCACCTCATCTGGTCGAGAATGAGGAACGAATGACGAGGATGTTTCTTGGAGGTCTATAACCCGAGATTCGTCAATACCTTATCTCTCATAAATTTCTCTGTATTCAGATGTTGTCAACAGGGATCAATTATTAGAGCGAGATAGTGAGTATGTTCAACCAAGGGAACATAACCAGGGTCATACCGGTGGTAGCGGTAATCGGAGCAATGAAAACCAGTAGGGAGGAAAACATTCGGACAAAAGTGGTAACCACTCTGGTGGTAATCGTGGTCGTGATAATAGAAAGAACGAGTCGGGAGGAGATTTCAAAAAGAGAAGGTACAACAATGATAACGTGAAGACGTCAGCACAAACATCAACTGTTTCTAGGGGAGGAGAACGAGCACCGATCGTTTGTTACAAATGCGGGAAAGAGGGACATATCAACCCAAACTGCCCACAACAATCCAAGGTATGCTATAACTGTGGAAAGAAGGGCCATATAGCTCGAGACTGATCTGTAGTAAAACCAAGTTTAGCAGGGTGGTAACTCCAAAGGTCGTCCTAGATAAGTCGAAATCAGTGGTTCCTGGAAGAGCGTTTGTCGTGACTAGCCAAAATGTAAGGAACCCGAACGAGGTGATCACGGGTAAGCTAATCTTGAATTCTTGCGAAGTTTATACCTTACTAGATACCAGTTCTACCCATTCATTTATCTCTCCTTCTTGTGCTCAACGTTTAAACTTGACTCCGGAGAAATTAGACTTTGATTTATTAGTGGAGACTCCGTTAGGTGAAACTTTCGTTACATGCACTGTTTATAAATCTTGCTTAATCCAAGTTGGCACCATCACATTACCTGTGGATCTTATCTCTTTAAAGATACTTTCTTTTGATGTGATTTTAAGAATTGATTTGTTAACTACTCATCATACCAAAATTAAATATTTTCATAAGGTTGTTAGTTTTCATATTCCTAACCAACCTGTCATACGAATTCAAATAACTAAACTACTAAAATCAGTCACTATCATATCAAGCCATAAAGCTATTCGTTTATTGAAAAACGGATGTCAAGCTTTCTTAGCCCTTGTTATGGATTTGAACAAAAACAAGTCAGATTTGAATAATATTTCTGTTGTTAGAGAATTTCCTGATGTATTTCCTGAAAAACTTCCCAGTCTACCCCCAGAACGTGATGTTAAATTATTTATTGACCTTGAACTGGGTACAAAACCCATTTTTAAAACCCCATATCGAATGGCTCCTATTGAACTTCAGGAGTTAAAAGTCCAACTACAGGAATTGTTAGACATCGGTTTCATTCGTCCTAGTACATCTCCTTGGGGTGCTCCTGTTTTATTCGTAAAGAAGAAAGACGAGAGTATGCGACTTTTTATTGACTACCGAGAATTAAACCATGTCACCATCAAGAATAGGTATCCATTACCTCGCATTAATGACCTGTTTGACCAGTTGCAAGGAGCACAATTCTTTTCAAAGATCAATCTTCGTTCTGGATATCATCAGCTGAAGATTAAAACTGAGGATATTCCAAAGACTGCCTTCAGAACACAGTACGGGCATTATGAATTCTTAGTCATGTCTTTTGGATTGACTAATGCTCCTGTTGCTTTCATGGATATGATGAACCGTGTATTCAAAGAATATTTGGATCAGCTCGTTGTTGTCTTTATTGATGACATCCTCATCTATTCCAAAAGCCGTGAAGATCTTGAGCACCATTTGAAGCTGATACTTGAAAGGCTTCATGAAAACAAGCTATATGCCAAGCTAAAGAAATGCAAGTTCTGGCTTGAGGAAGTAGCATTCCTTGGGCACGTGGTGTCAAAACATGCAGTATCTGTTGACCCGGCGACGATTGAAGCAATACAAAGTTGGGAGCAACCGAAGTCGGTGACCGAAGTGCGTAGCTTTCTGGGCTCAGCTGGTTATTATTAGAGATTCGTGGAAGGATCTTCTCGAATCGCTACTCTGTTAACTCAGTTGACTCGGAAGGATACAAAATTTGTATGGAGCGAGGAATGCGAGAAGAGTTTCTAAGAGCTCAAGAGGAGACTCATTTAGGCACCTATTCTGGCAATACCATCTGGTTCGGATGGATTTGTTATATACAGCGATGCTTCAAGCAAAGGGTTAGGATATGTTCTCATGCAACATGGGAAAGTCATAGCCTATGCCTCATGACAACTCAAAGAATATGAGAGGAATTATCCAACTCATGATCTAGAGTTGGCAACAGTCGTTTTCGCGTTTAAAATCTGGAGACACTACCTATATGGGGAGAAAGTGGAGATCTATACGGATCATAAAAGCCTCAAATACTTTTTCACCCAAAAGGAACTTAACATGTGGCAACGACGCTGGCTCGAGCCGTTGAAAGATTACGATCAAACCATCTAATATCATCTTGGAAAAGCAAACGTGGTAGCTGACACATTGAGTAGAAGATCATATACGGGTACGAGTGCAATGTTGTTAACACAAAGACCCATTTTGTATGACTTACAAAAGATGGAGATAGAGTTAAAGGCTCTAAGTACCCACGTGATGATATCAAACATACGAGTAGAACCGACTTTTATCGATAAAGTTAAAGCTGCTCAAGCTACAGACATAGAGCTGATGCGTATGAAGAAGAAAGTTCAAGAAGGTGTTATTCCAGAAGTAAGAATCGATGAAGAAGGAATACTTTGAGTCAACTCCAGACTTTGTGTTCCTAACAACTCTAACTTAAAGTATAGAATCATGATGGAGGCACACAACACACCGTTTGCAATCCATCCTAGGAGTACCAAAATGTATCATGATATTCGACACACATTTTGGTGGAACAATATGAAGAGAGAGATCGCAGAGTTTACCTCGAGGTGTTTAACCTGTCAACGTGTAAAGGCGGAGCATCAAGTGTCAAAGGGTCCATTGCAACCGCTTAAGATTCCGAAATGGAAGTGGAAACACATTACCATGGATTTTGTTACAGGTCTTCCCAAAGTTTCTCAAGGCATAGATGCGATTTGGGTTATTGTTGATAGATTAACCAAGTCTGCTCATTTCTTGCCGATACGTGAGACTTATTCCCTTGAACGTCTTACTCGTATGTACGTGAATGAGATTGTGAGATTGCATGGCATGCCAGTATCCATAGTTTCGGATCATGACCCAAGATTCACTTCAAGATTTTGGGTTAGCTTGCAGAAAGCTATGGGCACAGATTTACGATTCAGTTCGGCATACCATCCTCAAACGGACGGACAATCGGAAAGGACTATTCAAACCCTTAAAGATCTATTAAGACTATGTGTTCTAGATTTCAAAGGAAGTTGGGATAAGTACTTGCCACTGGTGGAATTCTCCTACAACAACAGTTATCAAGCAAGTATAGGCATGACTCTATTCGAGGCGTTGTATGGACGAAAGTGTCGTTCTCCAGTATGTTGGGATGAGGTGGGAGAAGCAACGTTGTTGGGACCAAAATTAGTACGCATGACTACCGAAAAGATCCAAATGATTCGACAACGTATTCAAACCTCACAAGATCGACAAAAGAGTTATGTTGATCTCCATCGAAAGGACGTGGAATTTAATATTGGAGATCATGTACTGTTACGTATTACTCCATGGAAGGGAGTTACAAGATTTGGGAAGAGAGGAAAGCTCAATCCACTATTTCTTGGTCCATTTGAGATTCTTGACCGAATAGGAAATGTGGCTTATAGACTTGCATTACCTCCAAGTATGTCTCGTGTTCATAATATTTTTCACATATCCATGCTTCGTAAATATGTGAAAGACCCGAACCATATTATTCCGTTAGAACCAGACGAGATAGCCGAAGATTTAACGTACGAAGAGGTACCTGTTAAGATCTTGGATAGGAAAGAGCATGTCCTACGCACCAAGGTTATACCACAAGTTAAGGTTTTGTAGAGAAACCATGCTATAGAGGAAATGACTTGGGAGTTGGAATCGGAAATGAAAGCGAGGTACCCTCACCTTTTCAAAATATCAGGTACGTATGTCAATTTCGAGGATGAAATTTCATAAGGAGGAGAGGTTGTACCAACTTATTATGAATAAAATCAAATTTTCTCTTTTTATTATCTTGAAATAATAAGGAATTAATTTGATATAATGCTCTGGTTATGGGTGAAATGTGCAAATTTTGCAAAATAAGTAACGAGTTATAAAATAATCATTGTTGTCGGGGAATATTCATTTGGTCGTGGAATATTCTTGTTGTCGGGGAATATTCGTATGACGACGCAGTCATTTGTGGGCCCCATAATAGAATAACTGTCGGATGAAGAAAACAACAAGTTTAAGTTTTTATAAATAACGGCGTAATTGTTACCGTTAACACTGTTGGATTACCTGGTGGTTAAAATACAGTAATACGCGTGGTTGCACAGTATTGTTGAATTATTGATTCTTACGTAAGAAGATACTACTCAATAATTGTTACAGTAATTACTGTTCAATATTTTATTTTTATTGATTCAATAATTGCTACGTTGATATTTTATATTATTGTTATTTTAATAATTGTCACTGCACAGTATTTCCCATTATCAGATCAATAATTCATATTATTTGAATAATATTATTAGATAACATTATTGGCAATGTCTAGAAAGTTCTGTCAAGGAGAGGTTTGGTCACTTAATTGCGCGCCAGTGAGGAGAAATCATTATTGGAAAGCCCCAACTTTCCTGGGAACGGCATGGTTGCCATTATTGTGATTCTGCAATACTATTTGTGAATAATTGATTATTGATTTATATGATAAGAAAATATTTATTTTATGCGAATATAAATGATGGATTTATTTTATGTGGTTATAAATGAAGGAATAAATGCTGAGGTATTTTATCAGTATTTTGTCGGTGTGGAGGTATTAAAAATCATCTGTTTATGGATTTCAGATATTTTCTGTTTAGAATTTGGAAAAACTTTCTTCTGCAAAGTTGTAGAGAATTCGATTTCGTGTGGAATGGACATAAAATTTATATTTTTCTGATAAACATGCTATTTTCTATGAATTACAGAAGTTTCAGAAAATAAAATAAATTTTTAATTGGGTGGGACCCACTTTGGTTGGTGTTAAATGCATGTGGGCTGCTGGGAATTTCAGAATTGGCATGCCTTGACAAGTCTTGGTCTTGGCATGCGTAAAGAAAATAAGAATAATAAATTTTTATTATTTTACTATCCTATGACGTTCTAGCATTTTCCTATAAATAGACGCTTAGGTTAGAATTGAAAATCACACCAGAAACAAGTTTTCTTTCTCTCTAGATTATCGAACGTATTTTTGTGAGTATTTTGATATTTTGAGAGTTGTTGTTCGGTACAAGTTTTTTTCGGCTCTATATCCGATATTCCAATCAGAAGTACCGTTATTTTGAGATAAGGGATGTTATTTTCTTCGTAAATGATATTATTTCTTTCAATAGCATTATTCCGAAATATTAGTCTAAACTTTTTATTAAATTTGGAAATTTTTGTGTTGGGTTACTATTCACGTATACAGCACTATTCACGTATACGACACTATTCACGAATACGGCACTATTCACCAAAAAATAACTTTTTTCCTTTTTGTCCAAGATGTCTATTATGGTTACTATCTTTGATTGTATCCCTGTTTTGATCTTTATTTTTGAATTCTGCTTCACAATTGGTTATTATGAAGTATTATTGATCTTGGATAAACTGTTATACGAATCTCTACTATTTGTCCTTCTGTCTCACTGGATTCGTTTTTTTTAAAATATTTTTCATCATCCTCAATCTTAAATGATGATATTAGTAAATATCTTTGGCCTGTAGTACAAAGATGAGTGATTAACTAATGAATATCTTTGGCCCGTATTGCAAAGATGAACAGGTGTTGAGATGAACATGACCAACTGATGATACAAATGAATATCTTTGGCCTGTAGTGCAAAGATGAATATTTGATTAAAGATGTATACTGATTGTTGTTACAGGGATAAAATATTGATGATGGACTTTTAAATCTTAGAAGATAGAAGAACTCATTCTCTACTTGACTTTTCTAATGGATTGCTGTTTCCGCTGCAGTTGTTGATCTAAAACTTGTTGTCTATTATATTTTATCAGATTTTCCCTGTTGAAGAGTAATGATAAATTGTTATATATTATCTTAGTCATAATATTCTTTACTGGGCTAGTTGAGCTCACCCTTTTCCTTTTTGTTCCATTTTTCTTCTCAGGAGGTGAGAACATAGCAAGATCTAGTCGGGGTATGGAGTGATGGTTCTAGAAAGATGTTTTAACAGTCCTAACTATTTATGTAAAATAGTGTATGAATAATTGTAATGAGGACTTATTTGAGTGTAGATATTGTCTAGAAGACAATATTTGTATTTAAACTCACTGTATGTGTTGTCATATTTTGCACGACAATTGTATTATTGAAGTTCTAGTTTGCTTTCTGTACCATGTATTTGGCGACTCAGAATGGGTGTTGTATACCTATTTTGGGGGCGTCACATGACATGTCAATTAACCTTTGTTTTGTGGCAGTATTTGAAAATGGCATCCGAAAATGTTGAGATAAGCAATGAAGCACATGAGACCGTTGAGTCACCACAGATTAATATCCAGGATAATGTGCAACAGGAAGACAATAATCCTCAGGTAAACAACAATGATCAAATGATGAACGATGGGACGTTCAGGGGCTTTATGCAATTCATGCAACATCAGGCGAGGGCGGCTCCTGTCCAAAATGCAGGTGGAAACACTGACAACTCTCGGACGGTCACCGCTAAGCAGTTCAAGGAGCTGGGACCACTGGAGTTTTTTGGAGAGCCAAAACCACTTAAGGTGGAGACGTGGATAAAGCAGATCAATAAGATATTTGATGTCTTGGGATGCTTCGAGGAGTAAAAGGTTCCCTTTGTCACCTTCATGTTGCGAGTAGAGGCAGATTACTGGTGGGAATCTGTAAAGCGTACTCAACCTGCCGCACTGAAGATGTCTTGGGAGAAGTTTCAAGAACTGTTCAATGACAAGTACTTTCCTGAAAGTATTCGTCACATGAAGGAGGTAGAGTTCATCAAGCTTGAGCAAAACACTATGACCGTGGCACAGTACAAAGCCAAGTTTGCCGAGTTGTCTCGATTTGCATCCCACTTGATTGATAATGAGGAGAGAATGACGTGGATATTTCTAAGAGGTTTGAAACCCGAGATACGTTAATACCTTATCTCTCACAAACTTTGCTTGTATTAAGATGTTGTGAATAGGGCTCAGTTATTGGAGCGTGATAATAAGTCAACCCAACCAAGAGAGAGCAGCCGACAAGTCGATAATACCAGTGGTAGCAGTCATCGTAGCGGTGACAACAAACGTGGAGGGAATCAACATGCCAGAAATGCTAATCACTTCGGTGGTAATCATGGCCATGACAATAAGAGTGGACATTTTAAGAAGAGGAGATTCAACAATGATGGAAAGACGTCAGCACCAGCAACTATTGTTAAGGAAGGAGAACGACCATCGGTCGTATGTTACAAATGTGGAGGGGAAGGACACATCAGTCCAAAATGCGCGATGCAGTCGAAAGCGTGTTACAATTGTGGAAATGAAGGTCACCTAGCCTGATTTTGTCGTGCACGAAAGTCAAGTCCAGCTAAGATAGAGGCATCAAAGGGTGTCCCAAACAAGACAAAACCAATAGTTCAAGGGAGAGCGTTTGTCGTAACCTCCCAAAAAGCGAGGAATCCGAACGAGGTGATCACGGGTAAGCTAATCATAAACTCTAGAGAAGTTTATACTTTATTTGATACCGTTTCTACCCATTCTTTTATTTCTCCTACTTGAGCTCAACGTTTAAATTTGACTCTAGAGAAATTAGACTTTGACTTATCGGTTGAAACTCCGTTGGGAGAAACCTTCATTACATCCACTGTTTATAAGTCTTGTTTGATTCAAATCGGTAACTGCACGTTACCTGTCGATCTTATTTCTTTGAAAATACTTGCATTTGATGTGATTTTAGGGATTGATTGGTTAACTACTCATCATGCTAAAATTGATTATTTTCGTAAGGTTGTTCGCTTTCATATTTCCAACCAACCTATTATATGAATTCAAGCAACCAAACCACTAAAATCAATCACTGTCATATCAATCCATAAAGCCATTCATTTATTGAAAAATGGATGTCAAGCTTTTTTAGCCCATGTCACGGATTTAAATAAAAATATGGCATATTGGAATGATATTTCTATTGTTAATAAATTTCTTGACGTATTCCCTGAATAACTTTCTGGCTTACCCCCAGAGCGTGAAGTTGAATTTTGCATCGACCTTGAATCCAATACAAAACCCATTTCCAAAGTCCCATATCGAATGGCTCCTATTGAACTTCAGGAGTTAAAAACCTAACTACAGGAATTGTTAGACATCGGTTTCATTTGTCCTAGTACGTCTCCTTGGGGTGCTCCTATTTTATTCGTGAAGAAGAAAGATGGAAGTATGCGACTTTGTATTGATTATCGGGAGTTAAATCATGTCACCATCAAAAATAGATACTCATTGCTTCGCATTGATGACCTGTTTGACCAGTTACAAGGAGCCAAATTCTTTTCATAGATTGATCTTCGTTTTGGATGTCATCAATTGAAGATTAAAACTTATAACATTCCAAAGACTGCTTTCAAAACTCGGTACGGGCATTATGAATTCCTAGTCATGTCTTTTGGATTGACTAATGCTCATGTTGCCTTCATGGACATGATCAACCGAGTATTCAAGGAATATTTGGATCACTTTGTGGTCGTCTTTATTAATGACATCCTCATATACTCCAAAACCCGTGAAGACCATGAGCAACATTTGAGGTTGATACTTCAAAAGCTTAGTGAAAATAAGATTTATGCCAAGTTGAAGAAATGTGAGTTCTGGCTTGAGGAAATTGCATTCCTTAGGCACATAATATCAAATCATGGGATATCTATTGACCCGGCAAAGATTGAAGCAATTCAAAGCTGGGAGCAACCTAAGTCAGTGACCAAAGTATGTAGCTTTCTCGGCTTAGCTAGTTAATATCGGAGATTCGTAGAAGAGTTTTCTCGAATCGCTACTCCATTAACTTAGTTGACTCAAAAAGACACAAAGTTCGATTGGAGCGAGGAATGTGGGAAGAGTTTTCAAGAACTCAAGAGAAGACTCATTTCAGCACCTGTTCTGACAATACCATCTGGCTCGGATTGGTTTGTCATCTACAGTGATGCTTCAGGCAAAGGGTTAGGATGTGTTCTCATGCAACATGGGAAAATCACAGCCTATGCCTCACGACAACTCAAAGAATATAAGAGGAATTATCTTACTCATGATCTAGAGATGGCAGCAGTCGTTTTTGCTATTAAGATTTGGAGGCATTACCTGTATGGAGAGAAGGTGGAGATCTATACGGATCATAAAAGCCTCAAATATTTCTTCACTCAAAAGGAACTCAACATGCAACAACGACGATGGCTTGAGTTGTTGAAAGATTATGATCATACCATCCAATACTATCCTAGAAAAGCGAACGTAGTAGCTGACGCATTGAGTAGAAGATTATATGCGGGCACGAGTGCAATATTGTCAACGCAAAGGCCCATTTTGTATGACTTGGAAAGGATGGAAAAAGAGTTGAAGACTCTAGGAACCCATGTGATGATGACAAATATACGAGTGGAACCGACTTTAATCGATAAAGTTAAAGCTGCTCAAGCTACAGAACTGGAGCTTATACGTATGAGGAAGAAAGTACAAGAAGGTGCTATTCCGGAAGCAAGAATCGATGAAGAAGGAATACTTCGAGTAAACTCCAGACTTTGTGTTCCTAACGATTCTGACTTGAAGTATAAAATTATGATGGAGGCGCACAACACACCGTTTGCAATCTATCCTGGGAGTACCAAAATGTATCATGATCTTCGACATACATTTTGGTGGAGCAATATAAAGAGAGAGATAGCGGGGTTTATCTCAAGGTGTTTAACTTGTCAATGAGTCAAGGCGGACCATCAAGTGCCAAAAGGTCCATTGCAACCACTTGAAATTCTGGAATAGAAGTGGAAGCACATTACCATGGATTTCGTTACTGATCTTCCCAAAGTTTCTCAAGGCATAGATACGATTTGGGTCATTATTGATAGATTGACCAAGTCTGCTCATTTCTTACCAATACGAGAAACTTATACACTTGAACGTCTTGCTAGTATGTACATAACCGAGATTGTAAGATTGCATGGTATGCCAGTATCCATAGTTTTTGATCGAGACCCAAGATTCACTTAAAGATTTTGGGTTTGTTTGCAAAAAGCTATGGGCACAGATTTATAATTTAGTTTGGCATATCATCCTCAAATGCATGGATAGTCGGAAAGGACTATTCAAACTCTTGATGATTTATTAACACTCTGTGTCCTTGACTTCAAGAGAAGTTGGGACAAGTTCTTACCATTGGTGGAGTTTTTCTACAATAATAGTTATCAAGCAAGTATTGGCATGGCTCCATTTGAGGCGTTGTATGGAAGAAAGTGTCATTCTTCAGTATGCTGGGATGAGGTGGGTGAAGCAATACTGTTAGCACCAGATTTGGTATGTATGACTACAGAAAAAATTCAAACGATCCGACAACGTATAAAAACCTCACAAGATCGACAAAAGAGTTATGATGATATTCATCGAAAGGACGTGGAATTCAACATTGGAGATCATGTGTTGTTACGTGTTGCTCCATGGAAAGGAGTTACGAGATTTGGAAAGAGAGGAAAGCTCAATCCTCGATTCATTAGCCCATTTTTAATCCTCGATCGAGTAGGAAATATGGCCTATAGACTCGCCTTACCGCCAAGTATGTCTCGTGTTCATAACATTTTTCACATATCTATGTTACGTAAATATGTAAAAGACCCGAACCATATTATTGAATTAGAACCAAATGAGATAAAGGAAGATTTAACATATGAAGAGTTACCTGTTAAAATCTTGGATAAGAAGGATCATATTCTACGCTCCAAGGTTATACCTCAAGTCAAAGTTTTGTGGATAAACCACGATGTGGAGGAAATGACATGGGAATTAGAATATGAGATGAAGTTAAGATATCCTCAACTCTTCGATATACCAGGTACGTACCCTAATTTCGAGGATGAAATTTTATAAGAAGAGGAGGTTGTAAGACACCAACTTTGTTGAATAAAGAATAATTTTCTCAAAATATATTTTTGAATATTATGGTGTGGATTTGATATAATGTTATAGTTGTGGGTAATATTTCTAAATTTTGCAAAGTAAGCAAGTGGTTATATAATATTTGATTGGTCGGAGAATATTCGTTTTAACAAAGAATATTCGTACGATGGTACAATCATTGGTGGACCCTACAACAGAAGTATTATCGTAATAAGAAAATGACAGAATTATCTTTTTATAAAAATAACGGCGAAAGTGTTACCTTTAAAACTGTTGAACTACCTGATAGTAAAAGTACAGTAATACACGGTATTGGTTATTGATACTTACGTGAGAAGTCACTCAGTTATACTCAATTATTGCTACAGTAATTGCTGCATCATATCTCTCATATTATTGATTCAATTATTGTCATTGTATCATCTGTATAATATGATATATTATTAAATCAATAATTAAGACGATAAAGTTATTCATATTATTAAATTGCAATATTTAAAATGTCTAGAAGTTCGGTCAAGGAGAGGTTTGGTCATCTAATTGCACGCCAATAAGGAGAAATCCTTATCGGAAAGCCCCCTCTTTCCTGGGAATGACCTGGTTGGAATTAAAGATGAATTTGATAGTTCCATTGTGTTGGAATTATTAGTGTTAGTGAAAATCGACATTTATTTCGATAATAATTGATGTCTGGAGGTTATGTTGACCAATCGGGTAATTAACCGGATAAATGAGCAATTAATTGCTATTAATTCACATGATTAAAACTATTTGTTCACATGTGTGTACAATTGATTCATATTCTTGTACTATTAGGGGTGGTGGTGCAAGATTGATAATACTTGCATGACTAAGTTAAAAATGGAGGTATAGATGGAGGTACTATACTGTAATTCGTATTCTCACATGTCTAGAACTATTGATTCACATTATTTACTATTAGGGGAGGTGGTGCGAGTTTGATAATACTTGCAGGACTAAATTAAAAATGAAGAAAAAGAGGAAGGTATTATACTGTAATATTTCGAGCCCAAAACGTGCAATTATCAAAACTATATTTTCCTATAAATAGAAGCTCATTCTTCCTTCATTTCTCACCAATTCACAAAAGCTTTAGAGCAATTATTATAGAGAGAAAGAAGAAGAGAAGTCTGCTACCTCACTATTCTAGTATCCAGTTTTTTCTAAGGTAAGGGGTATTATTCTTTCGTATTAATGAAGAGAGTTATTTTCTTTCAATACTCGTAAGGGTTGTTATTCCATTCTTTATTATTATGTTGGAATAACATGTCTATGCGAAGTACCGCATACATGGTGAAATTCTTCTATTATTCCATTCTTTATTATTCTATTGGAATAACCTGTCTGTGCGGTCTATCGCATGCCTGGTGAATTCTATTGTTATTCCATTCCTTATTATTCTGTTGGAATATCCTATCTGTGCGGATTACGCATGACCTGGTTCCGTTCTTTATTTTTCTGTTGGAACATCCTGTCTGTACGGATTACGCATTACCTGGTTCCATTCTTTATTATTCTGGTAGAACATCCTGTCTGTGCATATTACGCATGACCTGGTTCCATTCTTTATTATTCTGTTGGAA
Source organism: Panax notoginseng (assembly GCA_016801055.1). NCBI lineage: Eukaryota > Viridiplantae > Streptophyta > Magnoliopsida > Apiales > Araliaceae > Panax > Panax notoginseng. The sequence goes on from CM029020.1 coordinate 43,810,339, forward strand.
TAACCTGTCTATGTGGATTACCACATGCATGGTGAATGATCCTTCGTATTCGTTCCTTATTAAATTGTGGAAATAATATGTCTATGTGGATTACCGCATGGCGGGCGAAAATCCATTTGTAGTTTCATATATTCTATTATACTAAGTTGGTTAAAGCTTTGGCTTCTATACTCCATGAAATTAGTGGAATATCCTTGATATTTGCGCTTTATCCAGTATCTTTTCATGGAAATATTCTTCTGAGCATTCTTGAATTTTACTCTACAAAGCAATATCATGTTGACAATTTGAACGTTATTAATTTCTGGATAAATTAAATTATAAATCTATAAAATTTATCCTTGAACTTGTTTTATTGAATTATTATGTCATTGTCATCATCCTCATGCTTATATTGTGATGAAAGTCATCTTTGGCTTACGTGCATAGATGAACTTGGTATGATTATGACTAGAGATTATTCGGTATAATCATGACCTTAATGTGATGAATGATGTGGTGAAAGTTCTCATTGGCCTGTAGTTCATTGATGGACAGTTGTTGGTATGATTATGACCAGGGATTATTCGATATAATCATGACCATGGATGATTACATGAATATCCTTGTGTGACGCCCCCAAAATAGGTATACAACACCCATTCTGAGTCGTTAAAATACATGGTACAGAAACAACTACAACTTTATTAATACAACATAAAAACTGTAAGTTTAAATATAAATATTATCATCTAGACAATATCCACACTCAAATAAGTTCTCATTATGATTATTGATACATTATTTTACAAAAAAGGTGAGGACTACTAAAACGACTTTCTAGAACCTTCATTCCATACCCCGACTAGTACTCGCTATATTCTCGCCTCCTGAGAAGAAAAATGGAACAAAAAGGAAAAAGGTGAGCTCAACTAGCCCAGTTATAATATTATGACTAAGATAATATAGAATAAATTATCGTTAGTCTTCAACAGGGAAAAATCTAATAGAATATAATAGACAACAAATTTTAGATCAACAACTGCAGCGGAAACAGCAATCCATTAGAAGAGTTAAGTAGAGAATAAATTCTACTATCTTCTAAGATTTAAAAGTCCATCATCAATATTTTATCCCTGTAATATCAATCAATATACTTCTTGAATCAAATATTCATCTTTGCACTACAGGCCAAAGATATTCATTTGTATCACCAGTTGGTCATGCTCATCTAAACACCTGTTCATCTTTGCACTATGGGCCAAAGATATTCATCAGAAAATTATTCATCTTTGCACTACAGGCCAAAGATATTCAGTAATATCATCATTTAGGACTGAGGATGATGAAAAATATTTTAAAGGAAATGAATCTAGTGAAACAAAATAAAAAATATTAAGGATTCGTATTTTGGTTTATCCATGTCCAAAAATACTCCATAATAAACTATTGTGGAGTAAAATTCAAAAATGAAGATCAAAACATAGATCCAATCAAAGATAGGAACCATAACAGACAATCTTGGACACAGAAAAGAAAATTTAATTTTTCTGTGAATAGTATCGTATTTGTGAATAGTGTCGTATACGTGAATAGTGTCGTATACATGAATAGTAACTCCGACACTAAAAGGTAGAAATCTTACAAGAAAGATCATCATACTTCGTGAATAGTAACTCATGAATAGTAACTCGTGAATAGTAATTCATGAATAGTAATCCCGACATGAAAAGATAAGAATTTTACAAGAAAAATCTTACCAATATTTTGGTATAATGATATTGAAAGAAATAATATCATTTATATAAAAAAATAACATTTCTTACCTCGAAAAGACAGTACTTCTGACTGGAATACTAGATATAGAGCTGAAGGAAACTTGCACCGTATAGCAACACTCAAAGTCATAAAATACTCACAAGAATACGCTCGATAATATAGAGAGAGAAAGATTTCAGTTTCTGGTGTAATTTTCAATTCTAACCTAAGCACCCTATTTATAGGAAAATGCTTAGAACACCAAAGCAGAAAACTTAATATATTATTATTATTATTTGTTAAAATTCTATACGCCCACTTTTGAAGATCTGAATTCAGCAATTAATAACACATGCTAGACCCACTTAACTCACTAAACACGTTTTTCTTGAAAAAAATAATTAAACTTCCAAAAATCAATTATTTCGGAACTTTAGAACTTCAATAATTCATAATAAATGGTCCTTTTGTCAGAAAAATTCGAACCACATGTTTTTTTATAGGAAATTTCATTATCTACAACTTTGCAGAAGAAAGTTTTTTCAAATTCCAAACAAAAATTGACCGAAATCCATAATCGAGCGATTTTACAGGCTATAATCAAATTTCAGTCAAGAAATAGGGTCCACCGACACACAAAACATGTGTTAATCATTTAATGCAACACAAATACTCTTTCTCCTCATATACTCATATATCCCACATTCATTATAAAAATATCATCATTATTATATTATAATAATATAATAAAATATTATTTTATCAGAAAAGATAAAATATCGATTTTTAACAATTGTCACTTTAAAAAATTTTCTCCATCTATATCCACATAAAATGAATATTTTTCTCATCATATAAATTAATAATTATTTATTCACAAATAATATTACAGAATCACAATACGGACAACCAGGAAGTTCTCAAGAAAGAGGAGGCTTTCTAATAAGGATTTCTCCTTACTGGCGCGCAATTAGGTGTCCAAACCTCTCCTTAGACAGAACTTTCTAGACATTACCAATAATGTTATCTAATAATATTATTCAGATAATATAACTTATTGCTTCGATAATAGAAAATACTGTGTAGTGACAATTATTGAAACAACAGTAATATATCAACGCAACAATTATTGAATCAATAAAATAATGAACAGTAATTACTGTAACAATTATTGAGTAGTGCCTTCTTACGTAAGAATCAATAATTGGTGCAATACCGTGTGCTACTGTGCAACAACGCGTATTACGGTGTTTTAACCACCGGGTATTCCAACAGTATTAATGGTAACAACTACGCCGTTATTTATAAACAACTTATACTTGTCGTTTTCTTCATCCAATCGCTTTCCGTTATGGGGCCCACAAAAGACTGTGCCGTCGTACGAATATTTCTCGACAAGAAAAATATTCCACGACCAAACGAATATTCCCCGACAACAATGAAAATTTTATAACCACTTGCGTATTTAAAATATTTGCGCATTTTACCCATAACTAACCTCATTAATCAATTCAACCCTTACTATTTCAAAATAATAAATAGAGGAAATTAAATTTCATTTATTAATAATTTGGGGTCTTACACCTTGGCCGTGGTGCAAGGATGATTTGATTTGATTTATTAAGCTGAGTCTCAACGATAAAGTTGATGAAAAACTTTTTAAATCATAGAAGATAGTAGATTTTATGCTCTACTTGACTCTTCTAATGGATTACTTGTTCCGCTGTAGTTAAACTTATTTTCTATTATATTCTATCAGTTTAACATTGTTGAAGGCTAATGATAATTTATTCTGCATTACCTTAGTCATAATATTTCTTACTGGGCTAGTTAAGCTCACCCTTTGCTTTCATTGTTCTATTCAGGAAATGAGAATATAGCTGGGACTAGTCGGGGAACGGAGTGACGGTCCAGATGATAGCATTAGTAGTCCTCACTATTCTGTTAAATAGTGTGATAATAAATGTAATGAGGACTCCATTGAGTGTGGATATTGTCTAGATGATAATATTCTTATTAAAACTCTTATATTATGTTTTGTCGTATTTGACACGACTGTTGTATAATTAAGTTGTATTTGAATTTTGTAACATGTATGTGGCGACCCAAGATGGGTGATGTATACATGTTTTGGGGGTGTCACAGTTGGTATCAAAGCTTAGGGATATGATCCCTAGCTGAAATGTGAGACAAGAACTAGGAGGGGAGAAACAGAAAATTTCTTCGCTAGTATGACCTACCAAAGTTTATTTGGTATTTAATTGGTCGGTCAGAGTATAGGAATAATATGTGATATGTTAATTAACCCTTATTTTGTGGCAGTATTTTAAAATGGCATCCGAAAATATTGAGATAAGCAATGAAGCACATGAGACCGTTGAGTCACCAATGATTAATACCCAGGGTAATGTGCAATAGGAAGACAATAATCCTCATATAAACAATAACACCAATGAAATGTTGAACGATGGGTTGTTCAGAGGCTTTATGCAATTCATGCAACATCAGGCGAGGGCGGCTCCTGTCCAAAATGCAGGTGGAAATACTGACAACTCTCGGACGGTCATCGCTAAACAGTTTAAGGAGCTGGGACCGCCGGAGTTTTTTGGAGAGCCAAAATCACTTAAGGCGGAGACGTGGATAAAGCAGATTAACAAGATATTTGATGTCTTGGGATGCTCTAAGGAGCAAAAGGTTCCCTTTGCCACGTTCATGTTGCGAGCAGGGGCAGATTACTGGTGTGAATCAGTAAAGCGTACTCAACCTGCCGCACTCAAAATGTCTTGGGAGAAGTTCCAAGAGATGTTCAACGATAAGTACTTTCCAGAAAGTATTCGTCACATGAAGGAGGTAGAGTTCATCAAGCTTGAGCAAAAAAATATGACCGTGGCACAGTACTAAGCTAAGTTAGCCGAGTTATCTCGGTTTGCGTCCCACTTGGTTGATAATGAGGAGAGAATGACGCGGATGTTTTAAGAGGTTTGAAACCCGAGATACGTCAATACCTTATCTCTCACAAACTTTGCTTGTATTAAGATGTTATGAATAAGGCTTAGTTATTGGAACGCGATAATGAGTTAACCCAACCAAAGGAGAGCAACCGGCAAAATGATAATACCAGTGGTAGCAGTCATCGAAGCGGTGATAACAAGCGTGGAGGGAATCAACATGCCTGAAATGGTAATCACTTCGGTGCTAATCATGGCCATGACAATAAGAGTGGACATTTCAAGAAGAGGAGATTCAACAATGATGAAAAGACATCAGCACCAGCACCAGCACCTGTTGCTAAGGAAGGAAAACGACCACCGGTCATATGTTATAAATTTGGGGGGGGGGAGGACACATCAGTCTAAACTGCGTGATGTAGTCCAAAGCGTGTTATAATTATGGAAAAGAAGGTCACCTAGCCCGATTTTTTCGTGCACCAAAGTCAAGTCCAGCTGGGATGGAGGCATCAAAGGGTGTCCCAAACAAGACAAAACCGGTCGTTCAAGGGAGAGTGTTTGTCATAACCTCCCAAAAAGCGAGGAATCCGAACGAGGTGATCACGGGTAAGCTAATCATAAACTCTAGCGAAGTTTATACTTTATTTGATACCAGTTCTACCCATTCTTTTATTTCTCCTACTTGCGCTCAACGTTTAAATTTAACTCTGGAGAAATTAGACTTTGATTTATCTGTTGAAACTCCGTTAGGAGAAACCTTCATCACATCCACTGTTTATAAGTCTTGTTTGATACAAATCAGTAACCGCACGTTACCTGTCGATCTTATTTCTTTGAAAATACTTGCATTTGATGTGATTTTAGGGATTGATTGGTTAACTACTCATCATGCTAAAATCTATTAATTTCGTAAGGTTGTTAGTTTTCATATTCCTAACCAACCTATTATGCGAATTCAAGTAACCAAACCACTAAAATCAATCACTGTCATATCAAGTAATAAAGTTATTCGTTTATTGAAAAACGGATGTCAAGCTTTCTTAGCCCATGTCACGGATTTAAATAAAAATACGTCAGATTTGAATGATATTTCTATTGTTAATAAATTTCCTGACGTATTCCCTGATGAACTTCCTGGCCTACCCCCAGAGCGTGAAATTAAATTTTGTATCGTCCTTGAATCCGGTACAAAACCCATTTCCAAAGCCCCATGTCGAATGACTCCAATTGAACTTTAGGAGTTAAAAACTCAACTACAGGAATTGTTAGACATCGGTTTCATTCGTCCTAGTATGTCTCATTGGGGTGCTCCTGTTATATTCGTGAAGAAGAAAGATGGAAGTATGCGACTTTGTATTGATTATCGGGAGTTAAATCATGTCGCCATCAAAAATAGGTACCCGTTGCCTCGCATTGATGACCTGTTTGACCAGTTGCAAGGAGCCAAATTCTTTTCAAAGATTGATCTTCACTTTAGATATCATCAGTTGAAGATTAAAATTGATGACATTCAGAAGACTGCTTTCAGAACTCGGTACGGACATTATGAATTCCTAGTCGTGTCTTTTCGATTGACTAATACTCCTACTGTCTTCATGGATATAGTGAACCGAGTATTCAAGGAATATTTGGATCACTTTGTGGTCGTCTTTATTGATGACATCCTCATATACTCCAAAACTCGTGAAGACCATGAGCAACACTTGAGGCTGATACTCTAAAAGATTCGTGAAATAAAGCTATATGCCAAGTTAAAGAAATGCGAGTTTTGGCTTGAGGAAAATGTATTCCTTGGGCACGTGATATAAAATCATGGAATATCTATTGACCCAGCAAAGATTAAAGCAATTCAAAGCTGGGAGCAACCAAAATCAGTGACCGAAGTACGTAGCTTTCTCAGCTTAGCTGGTTATTATCGAAGATTCATTGAAGGACTTTCTCGAATCGCTACTCCATTAACTCAGCTGACTCGAAAAGATACAAAGTTCGGTTGGAGCTGGAATGTGAGAAGTATTTTCAAGAACTCAAGAGAAGACTCATTTCAGCACATGTTCTAACAATACCATCTGGCTCGGAGGGATTTGTCATCTACAGTGATACTTCAGGCAAAGGGTTAGGATATGTTCTCATGCAACATGGGAAAGTCATAGCCTACGCCTCACGACAACTCAAAGAATATGAGAGGAATTATCCTACTCATGATCTAGAGTTGGCAGCAGTCGTTTTTGCGCTTAAGATTTGGAGGCATTACCTGTATGGAGAGAAGGTGGAGATCTATACGGATCATAAAAGCCTCAAATATTTCTTTACTCAAAAGGAACTCAACATGCGGCAACGATAATGGCTTGAGTTGTTGAAAGATTATGATCATACAATCCAATACCATCCTAGAAAAGCGAACGTAGTAGCTGACGCATTGAGTAAAAGATCATATGCGGGTATAAGTGCAATATTATAAATACAAAGGCCCATTTTGTATGACTTAGAAAGGATAGAAATAGAGTTAAAGACTCCAGTGACCCATATGATGATGGCGAATATATGAGTAGAACCGACTTTAATCGATAGTGTTAAAGCAGCTCAAGCTACAGGCTTGGAGCTGATACGTATGAGGAAAAAAGTACAAGAAGGTGCTATTCCGGAAACAAGAATCGATGAAGAAGGAATACTTCGAGTCAACTCCAGACTTTGTGTTCCTAATGATTCTGACTTGAAGTATAAAATCATGATGGAGGCGCACAACACAACATTTGCAATCCATCCTTGGAGTACCAAAATTTATCGTGATCTTAGACATACATTTTGGTTGAGCAATATGAAGAGAGAGATAGCGAGGTTTATCTCAAAGTGTCTAACTTGTCAACGAGTCATGGTGGAGTTTCAAGTGCCAAAAGGTCCATTACAACCACTTGAAATTCCAGAATGGAAATGGGAGCACATTATCATGGATTTCGTTACTGGTCTTCCCAAGGTTTCTCAAGGTATAGATGCAATTTGGGTCATTGTTGATAGATTGACCAAGTCTGCACATTTCTTACTGATATGAGAAACTTATACACTTGAATGTCTTGCTAGTATGTACATAAACGAGATTGTAAGATTGCATGGTATGCCAGTATCCATAGTTTCTGATCGAGACCCAAGATTCACTTCAAGATTTTTGGTTAGTTTGCAAAAAGCTATGGGCACGGATTTATGATTTAGTTAGGCATATCATCCTCAAACGGATGGGCGGTCAGAAAGGACTATTCAAACTCTTGAAGATTTATTAAGACTATGTGTCCTTGACTTCAAGGGAAGATGGGACAAGTTATTACCATTGCTGGAGTTTTCCTACAACATTAGTTATCAAGCAAGTATTGACATGACTCCATTTGAGGTGTTGTATGGAAGAAAGTGTCGTACTTCAGTATGCTGGGATGAGGTGGGTGAAGCAACATTGTTGGGACCAAATTTAGTACGTATGACTACGGAAAAGATTCAAATTATACGACAACATATAAAAACCTCACAAGATCGACAAAAGAGTTATGTTGATCTTCATCGAAAGGACGTGGAATTCAATATTGGAGATCATGTGTTGTTACGTGTTGCTCTGTGGAAAGGAGTTACGAGATTTGGAAAGAGAGGAATGATCAATCCTCGATTCATTGGCCCATTTTTAATCCTCGATCGAGTAGAAATTGTGGCCTATAGACTCGCCTTACCGCCCAGTATGTCTCGTGTTCATAACGTTTTTTACATATCTATGTTACGTAAATATGTGAAAGACCCGAACCATATTATTGAATTAGAACTAGACGAGATAAAGGAAGATTTAACATATGAAGAGTTACATGTTAAAATCTTGGATAAGAAAGATCATATTCTACGTTCCAATGTTATACCTCAAGTCAAAGTTTTGTGGAGAAACCACGATGTGGAGGAAATGACCTGGGAGTTGGAATCTGAGATGAAGTCAAGATATCCTCACCTCTTCGATATACCAAGTACGTACCCTAATTTTGAGGACGAAATTTTATAAGAAGGGGAGGTTGTAAGACCCCAGCTTTTATGAATAAAGAATAATTTTCTCGAACTATATTTTTGAATATTATGGTGTGGATTTAATATAATGTTATAGTTATGGGTAATATTTACAAATATTGCAAAGTAAGCAAGTGGTTATATAATATTCGATTTGTCGGGGAATATTCTTTTTAACAGGGAATATTCGTACGACGGCACAATCATTGGTGGACCCCATAACGGAAGTATTGTCGTTGTTAAAAAATAACAGAATTACCTTTTTATAAAAATAACGGCGAAAGTTTTACCGTTAAAACTGTTGAACTACCCGGTAGTAAAAGTACAGTAATACGCGTGGTTGCATAGTAGCATACGGTATTGATTATTGATGTTCACGTGAGAAGTCACTCAATTATACTCATTTATTACTACAGTAATTGTTGCATCACATCTCTCATATTATTGATTCAATTATTGTCATAGTATCATCTGCATAATATGATATATTATTAAATAAATAATTGAGACGACAAAGTTATTCATATTATTAAATTGCAATATTTACAATGTCTAGAAGTTCTGTCAAGGAGAGGTTTGGTCATCTAATTGCGCGCCAATAAGAAGAAATTCTTATCGGAATGCCCCCTCTTTCTTGGGAACGACCTGGTTGTTAAATATTATGAGTTATAATATTAATGATGAATAAGTTCGTGTTGATTAAATGTCGATGTCGGTATTTTTGAGTGTCCCTTTTCGTTACTTGTTCTTTGGTGTTCTCATGTTAATGTGAGATTTGTTTGAAAAAATAAGTGAAAAAGGTCCAATATGTATAATGTTGACGATTTGACTTTAAGAGTCACCAGTTGGTGTATTTAACTGGTTGCACCAACGCAACCGAAAAAGGTTTGCACATTGACCCAGTGATTTGACACTGCTAGACGGGTCTGTGAAACCGAGATTCATTTTGGGTCTGGGGGCTTGATTATGCGGAGGGAAGGTGTTAGGTACCCCCCGAGATCCGTATTACCACGGTGACTGCCACTCTTCAAAGAAATTGTTATATGAATGTGTGTGTGTGTGTGTAATTATTTGAAAGTAGTGTTGTACCTGGTTCGCACCTATATACATAGGGTTTGAATTTATAGAAAAATTCAATTTTAATCAAGATATAGTGTTGGTTGATTTCGCAATCAATGAATACGTGCAAGTATACACGGTCAACAAGTAATAAAGTGAAAGTAGAGTATCGTTCCCACGAGGAATTATTTAATAAAAATCACCAAGTACTAATTCTTAACCAAATCAATTTTATTTAAACAGCCAATAATTGTGATTTCTAGATTTAAGAAAACTAAATTAAATAAAACAAAAAGATTATTCTAAAAGAAAGCAAATAAACAACTAAGAATTGATGGAATTCAGATAAATAAGAATTAAGACTCCAATATCCCCAATTATGAATTATAAATCAATTATTCAACTATCCCAATTATTATATCTACTGAATTGTTAACAGGAATTCTCAAATGCCAAAAGCCCTCTCTCGAGTGATCAATTGCCCTCTATTTAACCCAGATTAATTTTGCTATATATCTATGCAAAACAATTGAATTAAACTCGCTACAAACCCAATTCCTCTTATGTTACATGCGGCAAATAGATATTCTCATTCTATTCACAAACCTAATTATTCACTGTGCAAATAACTAAGTCACATGTCACCAAGCCCAGTTCTAACCCTAAAATTCCTTTCCCAATTCCTTCTAGAGTAACAAGGTAACTATTGATCAGATAATTAATCAATAAGCTCAAAGCAAGATGAACAATTCACTTCAACACAAATAATTAGAATAAATCAAATAACTAATTTATAGCCATAAAAAGTTCAATTGAAAGCTTAATAAAAGAGTTAGTTCATAATTAATGAATTAAAACCAAGAATCCACAATTGAATAGACATTAAAAGATAAAAGTATGATAAGAGAAGAGAATAGAATCTGTTGTCAGCAAATCTGATGCTCCCCTCTTGCTCTTGCTCTTGATCTTCAGTGTTCTTCAATTTGCTTCAATCTCTAATGGCTAATTAAGAACTAGGGTTTATATTCTAATCTAATGGAGTGTATCTCTAATCTAAACTATGTAATCTCCCCTTATTTTATGCCTCCCATCATGTACTTATAGGTTACAAGTCAAATTTTTAGGTTAGGAACAAACCCAATCCAATTTGGAGTCAAAAAGGTGTCAAAATTTGCCCAAAACGCGTCCAGGCCGCACCAAACCCTTCCCCCAGCACCCCAGCGCTGGGCTTGACGCTCAGACACTGCCTTATAGCGCCCCGACACTAGAAATTGCCTTGAAATGGCCTTTGGGAAAATGGCCATAACTTCTTCGTCCGAACTCCGATTTCGACGATTCAAGATGTTCCGGAAAGAGGAGACGTAGATCTACAACTTTCATGCTTTGAGTTTTCCAAAATAATGTCTCGAGAAATACTCAAATTGGCTCAAAAATGACTGTTGTGTAAATGACAAGCCGAAAACGCGAATCTAGCCACCCCAAACGTCGATCCAAGTAACTTTTGTCCCAATTCCTACAAAACAATGTAAAACATGCATGAATGGATACAAACACTTAAAAACTATTCTAAAAGACTTGAGAACAACAATGAATTAAGCCCGAATGTATCCAATTCATGTGTATAAAACTCACTCATTAAATACCCTCAAACTTAAACATTTGTTTGTCCTCAAGCAAAAACACAAAAGAACTAAAAATAAACAAACTAACCCAACTACATGAATGCATATGCATGATCTACTTTATAATATACCTACGAACCCAGTAATAAATTAGTATGATATATAGCAACAGTCCTCAAAGATACCATTGGTACTCAAACAATATATCCAATCAAGTCAAAATCCATAACTCTAACCAATTAGTCAATCCAAACCTGTCATCACCCATGTTGTGCGTGTATGCTTGTTAACCATTCTAACCAACCACAATTCAAGATAATCACATAACAAACTTCTTAAAAGGAAAATTTTAGTTCCAATTCAATTACTTTTGTGAACATGGCAACTCCAGTTAAAAATAAGCAATTACCAAGTCTAAGGGTAAATACAAGATTTATTTATATTTTTATTCAATCACGAGGGCATTTGTGCTCTTTCTCGTGTTTTATTCATTTTTTTCTCATGGCTGTGCAATGTCTTATTCCCTTAGGCTTTTCAGTGCTACCTTAACGAGCTTTCGACCAACGACTCCCAAGTCATTAAAACCTTAGGGCGCTAGGTGTAAAGACAATCCCCTCGGGCTTACTTACTCAAGTAACAAAGGCCACAAAACTAGACAAGCATGCCACGGTGTTATTCATTTTTTTTTCTTTTTCTGGATTTTCTATTTTTTTTTTCTTTTCATTATTTTTTCTCTTTTTTTTTTTCATTTTCATTTTGTATATATATACCCCATAGATTCCCCCAAACTCAAGCTTTTACGTCATTCCAACCTTTACCGCCAGTTTACTAATTTTCTTAAATTTTAACCATGATTTTCCCTCAGAAACAAATTATGAAACCCTTGAACCAAGTGGATTAAAGCAGTTAAACTTTAAGTACTAACCAGTTACATAAGTTTCAGACAGGCTCAGATTGTCATCATGATTAAAATTAGAAATCATCATCAATTATCAACATTGTTCAAGTTAACAATTAATACCAAACTTATCATAGGCCGAGCTAAGACCACACCAACCGATCACACAGATTCATGCAAAAAATAAAAATAAAAATAAAAAGTAATAATAAAAAAAAAATACAATTAAACTACATGAACACATACTAATGCAACACATATATGAATATGCAAATAACTACCATGCACTATATGCAACCTAAAAAAAACACAATGCTAACACAAAAAAAATGAACTACTATGCAGATAACTAACTATATGTAATACGACACTAAAATGCCCCCAAACTTAAACTAGACATTGTCCTCAATAGATGAAATATAAAAAAGTAAAGCAGAGGACTTTCCTGGAAATATAGCAATCTTCCTCATTGTCCACTAAGTTTGGAGAATATGCTAGGCACATGGAATAAATTGGGCACCACTTGAATTTGACTTGACTAACCTGTAAACCATGATAGAAGCAATTTTATTAAATCCTAAATAAATGCAAATTCAAAACTACTAATATAAAACCTAATAAAAACTAAAAATAAAAATTAAACTATGGTTGCCTCCCAATAAGCGCTTGTTTTATAGTCTCAACCTGACTTCTTCAATTCTCTATCCAATTCCTCTTCGAAAGTTGAGAACCTTCCATCCATCGGAAATAATATAGCTTTTGGTAGGTTCCCATTTACGATAGCCATTGTATTAAAGTCACCTAGCATGCTTTGTTTATATAAGATCACATTAAAGAACGTCCAACATCTAGGTGTTTTTTCCATTATGTCTGTGAATAGATTCTGGTATTGAGGCTTGTCAGACACAACAATCTCTTCTTCTATCTTCTCCAACTCATTGAACCATGGCTTCGAAGTTGTACTCGCTTTTACGTCACAAGGAGTATTGCCGACGACATGACTACCTAGCGGACATGGTTTTGCAAATCTAACCGGATTCTTGAACTTTGGTGGAGAAGGTACATGGGACACTATCAAAATTGGCTCATCTTTGTTGGTACTCAAAGTTAGATCTTTGCCGATCTCTTTTTGTTGGTCTCCAAGTCTTTCCTCTCTTTCAACATCTATATCATTTGGCACATCCGATTGCAGATTTGGTTCAGGCTCATCATCAATCTCGTCATCCATATCATAAAGCCAAGTGTATTGAGGACGGTTGTTCAACGTATGTGCTATCTGCCCCAATTGATTTTCCAGATTCTTTAACGATGCCCATTGGCTTTGCAAATACAGCTCTATTTGATTCATTCTTTTGTCTTGTTCCTCGTTCCTTTTGTCAGAAGCTCTAATGAATTTTTCCAAGGCTTCCTCTCAATTTGAATGTTCTTCCTGTTGTAGTGGAGGTGGACACGAGAAATCCGGTGGGTATGTTGGACTTGGAGCATAAAATTGATCTTGATTGTTACTCCATGAAAAATTCGGGTGATACCCCCAATCCTGATGATAGTTGTTGGGATAGACATAACTGTTGGGGTAATCACCACTATATTGTATCGGCTCGAAACTGATGGCGCATTGATGACTCATATGATTTCCAGCACAATAATCACAAGTAACCGCCACACTTTGACGACGTTGAGCTTCAAAAGCTTCAAGCATCCTCGAAAGTGTCTCCATCTGTGCTGATAATGCAGAAAGTTTCTTGAGTCTGTCAATCTCCGCTCCCCGTGGTTGAGTCATGTTCGTGTATGGCCATTGATACACAAAGTCATCCATGGTACCTAAAAAGAGAGAAATATAGGAAGAGAATGAGAAATAAAAATAAAAATAAAAATGTTTAAATTAAGACTAATTTGATTGAAATTAATATTGGTAAATAATTATTAAATTAATTCCCCGGCAATGGCGCCAAAAACTTGTTGGTTGATTTCGCAATCAATGAATACGTGCAAGTATACACGGTCAACAAGTAATAAAGTGAAAGTAGAGTATCGTTCCCACGAGGAATTATTTAATAAAAATCACCAAGTACTAATTCTTAACCAAATCAATTTTATTTAAACAACCAATAATTGTGATTTCTAGATTTAAGAAAACTAAATTAAACAAAACAAAAAGATTATTCAAAAAGAAAGTAAATAAACAACTAAGAATTGATGGGATTCAGATAAATAAGATTTAAGACTCCAATATCCCCAATTATGAATTATAAATCAATTATTCAACTATCCCAATTATTATATCTACTGAATTGTTAACAGGAATTCTCAAATGCCAAAAGCCCTCTCTTGAGTGATCCATTGCCTTCTATTTAACCCAGATTAATTTTGTTATATCTCTATGCAAAACAATTTAATTAAACTCGCTACAAACCTAATTCCTCTTATGTTACATGCAGCAAATAGATATTCTCATTCTATTCACAAGCCTAATTATTCACTGTACAAATAATTAAGTCACATGTCACCAAGCCCAGTTCTAACCCTAGAATTCCTTTCCCAATTCCTTCTAGAGTAACAAGGTAATTATTGATCAGATAATTAACCAATAAGCTCAAAGCAAGATGAACAATTCACTTCAACACAAATAATTGGAATAAATCAAATAACTAATTTATAGCAATAAAAAGTTTAATTGAAATCTTAATAAAAAAGTTAGTTCATAATTAATGAATTAAAACCAAGAATCCACAATTGAATAGAAATTAAAAGATAAAAGTATGATAAGAGAAGAGAATAGAATCTGTTGTCAGCAAATCTGATGCTCCCATCTTGCTCTTGCTCTTGATCTTCAGTGTTCTTCAATTTGCTTCAATCTCCAATGGCTAATTAAGAACTAGGGTTTATATTCTAATCTAATGGAGTGTATCTCTAATCTAAACTATGTAATCTCCCCTTATTTTATGCCTCCCATCATGTATTTATAGGTTACAAGTCAAATTTTTAGGTTAGGAACAAACCCAATCCAATTTGGAGTCAAAAGGTGTCAAAATTCGCCTAAAACGCGTCCAGGCCACACGAAACCCTTCCCCCATCGCCCCAGCGCTGGGCTTGACGCTCAGACACTGCCTTATAGCACCCCGGCTCTGGAAATTGCCTTGAAATGGGCGCCCCGGCACTGGTGCTTTTTTGGAAATTTTCTGCTCCGATGTCCTTTGGGAAAATAGCCATAACTTCTTCGTCCGAACTCCGATTTCGACGATTCAAGATGTTCCGGAAAGAGGAGACGTAGATATACAATATTCATTCTTTGAGTTTTCCAAAATAGTGTCTAGAGAAAAACTCAAATTGGCTCTGAAGTGACTGATGTGTAAATGACAAGCCGAAAACGAGAATCTAGCCACCCCAAACGTCGATCCAAGTAACTTTTGTCCCAATTCCTACAAAACAATGTAAAACATGCATGAATGGATACAAACACTTAAAAACTATTCTTAAAGACTTGAGAACAACAATGAATTAAGCCCGAATGTATCCAATTCATGTGTATAAAACTCAATCATCATATAGCAATGACGTTTCGTAAAAGAGGTTTTTTAAACCCTATGCTCAATAGTAATTGAGGCCTTTGATACTTCCATTTTATTATTAAATGTTCGGCTTATTTGCTTTTATTTTTGAGATGCGAAGCATTCTCCAGAAAATAATATATAGTAGTGCCAAACTCCTCATGGGCATGACAGCCATCCAAGGAAATTCAGACACTGTAAAATAATGTACAAGCTGCTTACAGCTGAAAAATGTCCATCATTGGAACCAAATCTAGATTCAGTAAACTGAACCTGTGATCACATGATTCCTAGGCTCATATGATACTGCAATTTGTATGGAAAGCAGTAAGCAGTTATATATATTAAAGGTGTAAATATATATATATATATATATATATATATATATAAATAATATATATATATATAATGTGTGTGTGTGTGTGTGTGTACAGATATATATATATATATATAAAAGAAGTAAACGCACTGGATGTAAATCCAGGCTCATCGGATATGTTCGACAGCAATTATATATATATATATATATATATATATATATATATATATATATATATATATATATATATATATATATAAAGCAATTAAACGCACCGGATGTAAAATCCAGGCTCATCAGACAGAGTCTGACCATAGTTTATATATATAAGTGTATATATATATATATATATATATATATATATATATATATATATATATATATATATATATATATATAAGTAAATAAATACTCCAGACCGAAGTCTAGGCTCAAACGAGGCATAACTCGATAATGTTAGTCCATATATGAAATATATACATATATAAGTATATATATACAGACAAAAATGAAAACCACAGAACGAAGTCAAGGCAAACGCACACAACACGACTCTCAATGTGTATAACAGTGTGTGCTAATATGAGAAGAAGGCTTTATAAAATAGGAGAAGGCTTATAGTGGGCTACCGAAGTAGACTTCTATGACTTTAAATGGATAAGCACTCAGCTCCCGCCGGATAAAAGATAGCTATATGTGAGCTAACAAGTGTTTAAAGATGAGGAAACACTCAAAAGATGTGTATACCGAGTAAAATGGACAGGGCTTCCTCGCCTTTTCCTCTCATTCCGTCTCTTCAAATGGCTAACCCCAAGGCTTGTATATATAAACGGATGGCCGTAGGTACACCTGCGGCAGCCGCAGTTGTACCTGGGGTAGCCGCAGTTGTACCTGCGGCTGGTCGTGGTGTATCCGAGCCTCGCTGGTCCTGTCGTCTCGTAGTAAGTGCACTCATACACTATAATGCCAACTCGAACTTGCAGAACTTCAATCCGAGCATCTGAACGAGGTATATCTGACCTTCTTATGACCGCTCGTGTCGAGAGTTACGCAATGACATGGATTTGAGGTTGTACGAAGTCAGTAAGAGGGGTTTATGCACATGGTCTTCAAGCTTCAAATTCTATCCAAATTACTACCGCACGTAATAGTCACTCGGGATTGTCACTCCTCGATTCTTGTGGGACATTGTTGGATGTATGTATGTATGTATGTATGTATGTATGAAGTGTTGAGATGACGTGTATGTGTTGAAGAGACAAGATGACGTTTGACTCCTCACCGGGGTTATCGCCGATTTGAGTTAAAAGTAGACGTTACTCAGGGTTACATCTGAGATTGGACTACTTATTGGTATGCCGTGATATCATCTTGTTGAGACGGTAAGATGACGTTATGACTCCTCACCGGGGTTATCGCCGGTTTAAGTGGAAAGCAGACGTTGCTCAGGGTTACATCTGAGATTGAACTGCTTATTTGTATACCTCACTATCATCTATGGGTGTGCTTGCCTTCCCGTTGTTAGCTCCGGGTCTGAGGTATGAGTGCCTCGACAAGGTGTTTGAAGCTGATTGCATGTGTTTGAAACAAGCATTTCTGGAGTTATCGCCGGAACTATAATTGCATCCCATGGGGCTATCACCTAGGATGGAGTTAATACTCCCAGTGTTGTCTGTGGGACTGGAACTGGAACTGAGCGTCGTAGTGTTATCACAGAGATAAAACTGTCCTCTCCGGTGTTGTTGTTAGTCATTTGATTTGTGTACCTCGAGGTTATCTCTGACATTGGAAATGATACTCCCGGTGTGTTTTCGGGTTTGAGATGACGTTCTCGATTTGGGTTCCGGGTTAGAACTAAACTTTTGGTAGTATCCAGAATGGTTGTAAGCTATCTTTCAGGGTTATATCCGAAAGACGAATCTACCCTCCTGCAATGTTAGTAATAGGAGTGCAGAAAATTTTGAGTGTCTACAGATGCCCCTCTTTATCATATTCATGCAATTCAAGGCATGGATAGGATAAAGAATACTAGACACTTGAAAGTCAAGCAAGATAAACATGATGTTATATGCAGCAACATGATGCATAATTGTCTGGTAATCCTGTAGGGATGACAATCAGTGATGGCTTGGACATGAGATCCAAGTCTTCAAGGATGTTGACGTTGGGGCTACCGCCAAAGTCTTGAATCCTAGACACTGGCTTATATTCCATAGAGGTACCTCTTGTGTATAAGAGATCTGTGGGGATAAAGCTTCGTCTATTTGAGGATGTGTATAACATATTCTCTCATCCTGTCGGAGTTACTGCCAACAATTTTGTCGCTGTCGGGGTTGCCTAACCTTCGTTGATGTGTGTATCACCGGATAGATCCCTGATGGGTGCATTGTTAAGGTTGCTTGACCTTCATTGATGTATGTGTCAATGGTAGCATTGCGTTGTAACCCCCACCGAGGATACGTAGATGCTTTCTTCGATGGGTTTACTTGCCATCGGCTGACATGACGTCAAGGTTGCTTGACCTGCATTGATGTGTGTATCAATGGTTGAATTACGTTGTAACCGCTACCGGGGATACGTAGATAAGTTGATAACTTCGACATTGTAACTCCCACCGGGGAGGTTTGATATATCGTGGTTTTCCATTGCAACCCCGCCGGGGATTGTTTAGGGTTGTGACCCTGCAAATGACTGTATCGGACCTTTGTGGGGTATTGCCGAGCATAGATTGTGAAAGCTGAGCGCATTGGTATAGTATACCCTGCATGCAGGCGAATACTATTGAGACGACGAGAGTTTAACTCTGACCGACGAGAAACCAGGATTTTAGGCTATTCCGCTCAATAGCGTAGCATTTTTATTCCTGATTTGGCCTTTTCAGCTTGTACGACCTTCTTTGCAACTCTAACTGGAGCGAGCCGGAGGTGTTTACCCATGTAGGGGGCCGCAGGTGTACCTATAGGAACCGCAGGTTAGCTTGCGGCCAACGAAGGAAATCTGAAAGCTCTTCTTCAGATCTGCTGAGTTCGGGCAACTTTCTGCATATTCTGTCACCGTACAAGCATTCTTCACTGTCCTGGTAACGTATGCAAGTATTTTTTCCAATTTCTATCCGTTTGGAAAATGACTTGTCACATGAAATGCATTTAGACACATAGTAGTGAATATGCATGCTGATATGACTTGATAAAAAATATTCAACATAGTAAATGTTACTATTAAACCATGCTGAACATAATGATGTTAAAAAAAATTTGACCTTTGAAACAGTCAAATTGGCACCTTTTACTGTCATTTCTTATCCTATCTTAGGACAAATGAGTAAAGGCATAAACTAAAATAATCCTGGTAATTAGACTACCCTTACGAATTTTTACTGTGATGTGATTAATGTATATAGGATGTATATGACTGTGTATAGGTGTGCTACTGAATGGACACCTAGTCATGCCTATGTGCATGTGGATAGTCCCATTTATAAAGGGGGCTATGGCAAAATTTTCCCAAAATGTAGGCATTGGGTAGTCATGCACTTTTAACTCTACTGTAGATGTATGTTACAACAATGCATGCAAGCATGTAATCATAGAATGCATTTTGGAAAAAGACTCCAGGCAAGAAATTACCACACCCTTTCTGAGGTGATTTGGAGACTTGTTGTCCATATATTATGGATCCAGATCAACTGAGTAGTTCCCGCATGACCACTTCTGGTGTACGGAGGAGGGCTTTTGAAGTGCCTCAGCGCCGTTCTGTTAGACAGCCTAGTCGTTTAGCGGAGGCGGTGATACATCCTATTCGGGTTGAAGCGCTGAATGTCGAGGACGAGGAGGAGGATGTACCGTTCGAGGTTCCTGCTCCTGCTGTACGTGTTCCCCATGGGGAATTGCTAGGTATTCAAGTGGCAACCCCAGATCTTCTGGGTGACTTGAGTTGGCATCCTTCAGTATACCTGCACGCAAACGAGGTATGAAGTTAGATCTTTAATCTTCCTTATTTCCTATTGATGAGGAGTCAAGGAGTCTGATGTTGATCTGCATTTGATGTATGTTTTTGGCTTCACACAGCCTCGAGGGAACTGGTTTAGGATCCACTCTATGTATCAGGCTTTGCATGATGACTAAAGAGCGATCATCCATGGCTGGGGATTTGGGATGTTTTTATCTATTCTACCCCGTCGCTGTCCTGGGGTTACCTCAGGGCATTGTCTAAGCGATGGTTTCACCAAACTCAGTCACTCCATTTGCTGGATTATGAGGTGATGATGACGCCGATGGATTGGCGGTTTATCACAGGTATGGAGTTTGGAGGGGAGCCGGTGCCTTGCATGGTGGATATCACCCCTACTACCGTCAGATCCTTGTTGGGAGTTCCGGTGGAGGCGCTCAAGGGTAGGACTATTTATACAGGTCCTTTGAGCGTAGATGCTATGAGCGGGCTATTGAGTTAGCCCATACCCAATGATGTGAGAGTCAGGGATCGCATTCTTCGGCAATTGTTCCTAATGATCATTAGGGGCTGCTTCATAGCAGATAACTCTTCTACAATGTCTTTCGCTTTAATCAGCGCCACTCGACACGTGGACCATATAGGAGAGTACGATTGGGGTTCCTGCACCATTGCCTACTTCCTCAGGGGAATGCGCATGCGATCGTAGGGCTTGATCGAGGCGTGGTTAGGATTCTACCCATTTTTGCTGATGAGTGTTTCTCTTGTCTTTTCCATATATAGGTTATGAGTGTTTACAGATAGCAGATGCTTGCCTTTGTGTTGGCAATTTTGAGCCTATGAGAGGCTTCCTTGTTTGCGTCATGTGAGTGTGTTAGGTTTAGACACCTATCCACGAGGACGAAGATGGCATCATTCCATACTGGCGGAGGTCCCTATTGCCGAGGGTTTCACTCATTGTCGCCTACAGCTGGAGCTATTGACAGCCGATGTCATCACATGGATTCCCTACTCTGGAGAGCATTTGGGAGTTGGTTTTGAGGATGGATACCCGACTGGAGTAGAGTACGTCACTTCCACCCGTAGGATTCCTCTCTTCACAGATAGAGGATGGGAGCTCTATTTAGGAGAGCATGCTATTAGGAGCACTACAGGAGAGATCCGTATGCCAATCTTGCCTCCTGCCAGGAGTTATTGGCCTGTTTCGCAGTCACCCGTCATTGACATCCCATTGATGGGGATTGATGATTTTACATTGTCAGAGGGCCCCTGGTCTTAGGAGAATGTTCCAGCATTGGTAGATCCCTTGTACTATTAGAGCTCAGACCTGTGCCACACAGTTTATGGGGGATATGGTTACGGGATCCGTGATGATGATGGATTGGCTAGCCTGTGTCAGAGATCCGACTCATGTGA
This sequence comes from Panax notoginseng, assembly GCA_016801055.1. NCBI lineage: Eukaryota > Viridiplantae > Streptophyta > Magnoliopsida > Apiales > Araliaceae > Panax > Panax notoginseng. The sequence goes on from CM029020.1 coordinate 43,831,860, forward strand.
CACAGATTGACAGATTGACTCGACAGCTGGACCGGTCACATCTTTTTATTCGGCATTTGGTCAGAGATCCTGTAGAGGTAGATACTTTTGATCCTTCCAGTTCTGGCGCTGGCCCCTCAGGTAACCCATATGGATTTGCCGATGTAGATCCTCCCTTGTATCGGCCTGACATCCCTATAGATAGAGATCCAGTGACTCAGGAGAAGATACATCAGGTGGAAAGGATCGATGATGTAGACATTTACACCATTGACTTTTTCTGATGTATTTCTCATTATTTCTTTTGATAGGCCTATGTTAGCTACTGGGTAGCTTCGCCCCATTCTCGCTATATCTTTTGATAGGCCTTTGTTAGTTGTTGGGTAGCTTCGCCCCATTTCCCTGTATTTTAGAGATGTCTTCTTCGACAGTTAGCCGTATTGATCATACCCCACCATTTTTGGTGTTATCTGGTATGCGCTCATGGTATGATAGTATATCACCATCAGACATGGTGATCGTAGATGATTTACTGCAGCATAACCCTGTTGATGTTCCCACAGGATCTGTAGAGGGTATGCTAGAGCACTGGGTACCGGACAGACAGGTATTCCGATTTGGGACCCATGAGTTGACTCCTATTTTAGAGGAGTATGCACGATTGACGATGCTGATAGACCTTGCATGCACATGGTGATGGGAGGCATGAGCAGACAGTTCATGACCCTCACAGGATTGAGGCGCAGAGTGGTACAGGATGAGATTACATCCAGCCACGTGATATCCCAGCGTTTCCTATTTGACAGGTTTGGCTCTGAGGACAACTATGCACGGCATTCCGGGGATTTCACCACACCAGAGGACCATTGGCGTTCAGCCCGAGTAGATGTACTGCTTCTATGCGTATTGTCATACGTCTTCATGCCACAGTACATGGATGAGCTAGATATCAGTGTCATTATGGCAATGAGAGCTCTCAGGGAGGGTCATACCACCATATCGATGATCATTGCAGAGACTTTGAGGTCAGCTACATACTGTTGCACTTATCCGGTAGGAGTGTTCACAGGTAGCTCAGTCATGCTGTATGTGTGGTTTATGTCACACTTGAGACCGATTGGCACATTTAGACTGTATAGAATTTCTTTCACCCATGATATAGCCATGATGTATTCCTTTCATCATGCGGAGTGTACAGATGATGCATCTTGGTCAGCTTTTCTGGCAGGGATTGGAGATCTGTTTGCTATATTGCCGTGTTCAGGGCTTAGCTCGCCCTACAGCTTCATTACTCATGCTCCAGCCATGGATTATCTCCCTCTGGCTGGTTTGAGGGGCATGATCACTTACCACCCATTGGCCGTTATGTGTCAATTTGACCAGTTTCAATATTTTCATCCGTATGAGGCGGCAGTGAGTCAGCGCTTCGCTTTACACTGGTTATCAGCGGAGGACAGATCCAGGCAATTTGCCTGTTGGGATCAGCGAGAACTGGCTGAGTTTTTTGTCAGTCATCCGGGTTGTTTTGTAGAGTATTCCACATGGATGGAGACAGAGACTGCATCGGCTGCGGCAGTATCCACAGTGCAGGGGACTGATTCTAACGATGAGGATCCTATAAAGGAGGTTGTTATTCCCATCGATGATTTGACTGATGGGCTACCAACATTTATGATGGATTCTCCCACCCCGAGTGCCACTGTTACCCAGTATTCTGCATAGCATTTGGAGCAGAGCTTACATCTGATGATCTATGATAGAGATCAGGCTAGGGCTGCAATGTTGACAGCTCTTAATGAGAAAGATATCACTCTGTTAGAGAGGGATGAGGCTAGATCAGCCAGGGATGCATTGATTGTAGAGCGGGATACCGCCTTATCTGGTAGGGGATGTGGCCATCGCAGATAGTACTTCCTTTAGATCCCAGATTACTGTCAGTCTTGCCGACATGAGTGTTTACATTGATGAGCATTATGCCACCATGCAGTTAGCCTATGATCTGCTAGATCGTGTAGATACCCTTCGACAGGAGCTTGCAGTGTTACCTCCATCTTCAGAGAGGGATGCCATGTTAGATCGGATAGTCCGCATACATACAGATCTGTAGATAGCTTTGTATTTTCCTGCACATACTAGCTTAGCCATTTTTGTCATGTACAACACATATGTATATATCAAACAGTATTATATATGGCAGGGAAATATATTTTGATTCACTTCCCTTTTAGTTATGCCGTGATACTTGCTTGATATTTGCCTGTTACTCCAGGGCCTTGTGATCTTGATGCATTCTGAACTTATCCTTGATAGATGGACATTGATACGTTGCAAGATCTCTCAGAACGGATCATTGATTTCTGTAAATCCCTACTATCTTTGGTGTCTTGGGACTGGTATCTTTATGGAAAAGTGGAGATGAGGGTGGTTTCTTCCTCTCTAAGATTGACAGCACCATAGATGGTCGCCAGTACTTCTATTTATGAGAAGCCTAGTTAATTCCATCTCTTATGGGTTGGTATTACTCTTTGAGGCACGATCGTAGCTTAGATGGTCACCGAATCTTCTATTTGTGAGAAGAGATTGGGTAATTCCATCCCTTTGATCTGAAACCGATGAAATGTGGTGAATTAAAAGTTGATCCCAATACCGTGGGATAAGTTATTTTGCTCTGGTAGGGGTTAGACTGCACCATGAATGGCTGCCTATGTACTCCTATTGAAGAGGAGATCAAGTCTGCGTAGTTCGAACCTAGTGTAGGAGGTTCAAAGCTGAATGTGAAAGGCAGATGGGTGTAGAAGTATTTTTGTTATTTTTGTATAGAAAGGGCAGAAATGTTTTTGTTGTTTTTTCTTTATTGCGATCGGGCCATATAGAATATGGTTGCCTACGTACCCCCGGGTATCAGGGAGATCTGGTCAACGTAGTTCGCCCCTCAGGACGAATCGCAGCTGAAGAGAAGCGTGAATCCCATGTGCAGGCTATACTACGGGGAGAAGAAAGTTTAATCCCATAATGGGGATAAACTGCAAGTGTGGAAAAAGTTTGATCCCATCTTCAGGAAAAATTGCAAGCGTGAAAAAGTTTAATTCCGTCTTTAGGATAAACTGCAGGCATAGAAAAGTTTAATCCCGTCTTCAGGATAAACTACAATTGTGAAAGGTTCAATCCCGTCTTCAGGATAACCAAACTTGTGAAAGGTTAAATCACGTCTTCAGGATAACTGAAGTTGTATTAAAGTTTTAGAATGAAGTGATATCAGGCAAACAAACATTTGGTGATATAACTGTCAACACTTCCTTGACAATAAATGGGCCTTCCCAGTTAGGATCTAATTTTCCCTTAAGATTGATCTTGGTTGTCAATGATCTTCTTCAAAACAAAGTTATGTTGTTTGAATTTCCGTAGTCGGACTTTTCTGTTGTAGGATCGTGCGATCCTTTGCTGATATAACTGACCATGGAAGATAGTCGCGGTTCGCCTTTCGTCTATTAGACACAATTGGTGATACCTGTCTTGTCCTCATTGGTCTTCATCCAACTGAGCATCCATCAATACTCTGAGGAATTCCATTTTCACTTCCATGGGGAGCACTGCTTCCATCCCATAGATTAATGAGTAGGGGGTTGCCCTAGTGGAAGCACGCATGGAAGTTCTGTAGGCTAATAAAGTTAGAGGCAAGAGGTCAGGCCATCCTTTGTGATTGGCAAACATTTTTTGCATGATCTTTTTGATGTTTTTATTAGTCACTTCAACAGCACCATTCATCTTTGGACGGTAGTTGACGGAGTTGAGGTGTTTGATGTAGAATTTTCTGCATAACTCCTCCATCATTTTGTTGTTGAGGTTCTTAGCATTTTCTGACAAAATAACCTCTGGTTGTCCATATCGACAAACAATATTATTTCTGATGAAAAAAATGATGACTTCTTTAGTAACCCTGGGGAAGGAAGCTACTTCTACCCATTTGGTGAAGTAGTCGATCATGGTGAATATAAATCGATGTCCATTACTGGCTTTGGGCTCGATGGGCCCGATCACGTCTATTACCCACATTGAGAAAGGCCATGGGGAACTCATATTGTGGAGTTCCCTTGGAGGGGCGTGGATAGCATTCCCATGAATCTGACATTGATAGCACCTCTTGACATGATCATCACAGTCAACTTTGAGTGTAAGCTAGTAATGTCCCGTTCTGAGAATCTTCTTGACAAGTAGGGGTCTGCTCATGTGAGGGCCGCATACTTCGCCATGGATTTCATCCATGAGTCTCTAAGCTTGGTCTTTATCCAGACATCAGAGGTGACCTAGTCCTGCATCTCTCTTGTAGAGTGCATCTCTGCTCAGGTAGAATTTCATAGCAAGTCGATGAATCCGCCTCTTCTCAGTTAGGCGCGCCTCAGTGGGTGTAGATCCATCTCGTAGATACTCCTTGATGTGTTGGTACCAAGGGTTGTGGATGGGAGGTAGCTTATCCGATACTTCTCCAACGTAATTCCCATAGACTAGGGCTTTTTGTAGAGCAAACGTGATGTTTGGCATGTTTTCCTTGTTAGGTATGTACGCCAAGGAGGCCAACGTTGCTAATGCATCTGCGAAATAATTCCTATTACGAGGAATGTGTAGAAAGGATATTTCTTTGAACTCCAAAGCCATCTGTAAAACTTGCCTATGGTAAGGCAGCAAATATAATTCTTTGGTTTGATAGATTCGTGTGGATTGCTTGATTACCAATTCGGAATCCCCAAATACAGTTAACCTCCCGATGCCCATTGAACGGGCAAGTTTTAGCCCCATAATACAGCCTTCATACTCAGCTGTGTTGTTGGTGCTGACAAACTGCAATTTAACGGCGACGGGATACTGCTCCCCCGTACCAGATATTAAAACTGCTCCAGTTCCAGAGCCTTCTGAGTTAACAGCTCCATCAAAATACATTCTCCACGTATTCCATGTATCGTACTGATGTTGTAGCTGAACTGTCATTACCCCTTCATCGGAAAAGTATGTTTCTAAGGGTTTGTAATCCCCTGTAGGTGCAGTGGCCAGTTGATCCGCAATTCCTTAACCTTTGACAGACTTTTGCGTCACGTAGACGATGTTAAATTGCTGTAGGATCAACTGCCATCTGGACAGTCGACAATTTAGTATGGGCTTGCTAAACACATACTTGAGAGGATCCACGCGGGATATGAGATGGGTTATGTGACCATGGAGGTAATGCTGTAACCTCATGGAAGCCCATGCGAAAGCACAACAAGTCTTCTCGATCAGAGTGTACTTGTGTTCACTGGTGCTGAATCTTTTACTGAGGTAATAGATAGCTCGTTCTTGGCCTCTATTGTCTTTCTGACTCAGCATACAGCCCATGGCATTGTCATTAATGGACAGGTACATGAACAGGAGAACATCATCCCTGGGAGGTACCAAAATAGGAGAGTTAATCAGTTGCTCCTTGATTGTGAGGAAGGCTTTCTGACACTCATTATACCATTTCATGGAGGAGTTCTTCCTTAACAATTTGAAGATTGGCTCACAGGTTGCTATGAGTTGAGAAATGAATCTGCTAATGAAGTTGATTCTTCCCAAAAATCCCCGTATTTCTTTCTCTGTCTGAGGAATTGGCATTTTCTTGATGGCTTGGATTTTGGTAGGATCCAGTTCAATCTCTTTGTGGCTAACTAGAAAGCCTAGCAACTTACCTGACTTTACGCCAAAGGCGCACTTAGCAGGATTCAACTTCAAGTTGTACTTACGCAACCTATTGAAAAGCTTTTTGAGATGGTCTAAGTGGTCCTCCTCCTTTCAGGATTTGACAATGATGTCGTCCATATAGATCTCTATCTCTTTGTGCATTAAATCATGGAAAAGAGCCATCATAGCTCACTGATAGGTTGCCCCGGCGTTGATGAGGCCAAATGACAACCGTCTGTAGCAAAAAGTTCCCCAAGGCGTGATGAAAGCAGTTTTCTCACGATCTTCCTCAGCGACCATAATTTGATGGTACCCTGCAAAGCAATCAACAAAGGAGTACATGCCGTATTGAGCAGTATTGTCAATAAGAATGTGGATAAAGGGCACGGAAAAGCTATCTTTAAGGAAAGCTTTGTTCAAATCCCGATAATCCACGCAGAGTCGAAACATTCCCCCTGGTTTAGGCACGGGAACAATGTTGGATATCCACTTCGAATATGTAGACACCATGATGATGCCAGCTTGAAATTGTTTCACAATTTTTTCTTTAACCTTTAAACTCCACTCTGGTTTCAACCGCCTGAGCTTTTGCCTAACTGGCTTGAATCCTTCTTTAATGGGAAGGCGATGAAGAACAATGTCAGTGGACAATCCCACCATGTCTTCATGAGACCATGCAAACACATCCTGGAATTGGGTTAACAATGCAACCATGTCATTCCGCTGATTTGTAGTAAGGTCTGAACCAATCTGGATTAGCTAAGGGTTGTTTAAGGTTCCGAGATTGAAAGAAGTGGTTTGATCAAGATTAGGTTTGGGTTTGTCTGTGACACATTCCTTAATCTCCTGAGGTGTCTCAATGTCCTCTTGTATGTCCATCAAGTCTGAGTCCAACTTTGCATCAAAGTTACAGCCCTTATGGAGAGAAGGCATCTCATCAGCAAGTATAGGCACATCTAAATTCAGAGTCCTGAAACAAAATATGCTTTCACTTAATATATGTAACTGTTCGATCATACAAAAGTGTTAGCATGTACTTGATAAAATAACTGCTAGTACTGTAAAGGAAAGCAAGCAATTAAGGTTATCCACAAGGCAGAGGGATTTTTCTGCCCATTTTACCCTCGTCGACTAATGCGTGGAGTGCTACTCCAATTGTTGAGGGCAAAGTCCTGAAGGACTACAGTGATAGAAGGATCGTCAGTTTCCTCCTTTTCCCGAATGATAACCATGGCATCTGGGCAATCATCATCTAGGGTGTATCTGTTTGTATGTTCATCATGAACAATGACACGGATGCCTGCCATCATTAAGGCTAGGTCATTTTTACGTTTTCGTTCCTTTTCTTCCACCTTGGGATCAGGAATCAACACCTCTTTAGCTTTTATTGGCACTGGTTTCGGAAATAGCATAGCCACAACATGGGCTGGAACCTTTACTAGAGATTGTATCAACTCATGAGGTAAAGGTATAGAAAATTGCCGGGCGGCGGAAGCTTAAGGAACTTGCTTATTTTTATGAGGATTCTTGTGTTTGGAACTGACAGAATAGCCTAGCCCGGCTGTTCCAATTTGACTGGACATTTGGATAGGGTGGTTAATACCCTATTGATCCTTACCAAGCCCTTGTCTAGGTTGATGACCCAATAACATCATTTCTTGAGTGGCTGACATAACCTCGTCAGAAATCTTGGGTACAGTAAGTGGCGCTCCAATAGAAAGGTATCGCGTGTTACTCACTTCTAGAGTATGGAAACTGGCATGTTCAACTTCAGAATTGAAGTTGATGATTGGTAGAGTTCCTTGTTTAGGACATTCCGGCTCAGCATTGACAGTGACTAGACTATTATTGATAATGTATTTGAGTTGTTGATGTAATGTGGAGGGAACAACTCCAGCCATGTGTATCCATGGTCTCCCCAATAGCAGGTTGTATCTTGAATCTATCTCGAGGACGTGGAAGGATACATTGAATGTATTGGGACCAATCTCAATTGGCAATTCAATCTTTCCAACGAAATTTTACCGGGATCCATCAAAAGCTCTGATAACAGTATGGCTGCTTTGTATCTACTTGAGATTGATATTCATCTTTACCAAGGTGGCATAAGGACAGATATTTACAGATGAGCCTCCATCTATCAAAACTACTTCTAGCATGTACCTAGAAGATAAAACTGTAATGTGCAATGGCTTGCAATGACCGGTCCCTTCGGGCGGTATATCGTCATCAGTGAAGGATATCACATTGTTGTTGAAAATATGATCAACCAAATGTTGAAATTTTTCCACATCCATTGATTTTGGCAAGTAGGCTTCTTCTAAAACCTTCAGTAAGATCTTCCGATGATCCTCGGAAGAGAAAACCAAGACCAGTATTGAAATCTGGTGTGGGGCTTCTCGCAAGCTTAAAACCACTTTGGCTTCATTGTGGCCCATAGTGCGGAGGAATTTTTCAATCTTCTCCATTGACAACTTCCCCTTTGCTTCGTAAGTAGGTTTGATAACCCGTTGAGGAAGGTACAGTGGATTCTCCTTCGACACTATAGCAGTAGTATGAGACATGGATCCTTCAGCTTCTCCATAATTCCATAGAACTTTATGTAAGCTGACAACAGGATGTTATGGTTTGAAAGGTAAAGAAATAAGCTCTAGTGCGGCCACTTTCAAAGGATTGTCAGCTCCTTTGAGTTGAAAGGATTGTATGGGAAATACATTGACAGTCTCATCATCCACTTCAGATATAACTACTACTGATCCCTTTCATTTGGTAGGACATGCACTCCCACCCTTGAGTTACACAGTGTAATCTTCTGTGCTGTGACCGCGAGAATGTGAATGATACTAACACATTTCATCAAGATTGAACTGCCCAGAACGGGGATTGATTGGAGGGAGAAGGAATGTAATTTCTTCCTTTGCTGATCAACATTTGAAGTATCTCCTCCATAGATTGGCCCAAATAGGTAAATTCTCTCTGATTGGAAAAATCCCGACGGGCTTTAGCACTTGCTCTCTTTGTAACCTTATCCTCCATAGCTTCGCTTTTTGAAGGTGGTGATGGAGCATTCACAACAAAGGAGAGGAGATAGGCATGCTCCTGCCTGATTAATTAGCGTGTGACTTGATCCTGATGGGTCACCATCATCTTTGATGGGTTGGGATGATTCGCCATTAGAATTGGAACCTTGTACAGTGCTCCAACTAATCATGTTGACCTCTTCTTCTTTGTGTTAAGGAAGAGGGTTGTCTTGTACGTGAGGTTAATCTGGTTTAGTGACCACGCTCTCACTGTTGTCTATCAGATCTTGGATCTTGTGCTTCAAGGCCAAACAATCTTGAGTATCATGTCCAGGTGCTCCGACATGATAAGCACACTTCCGAGTAGCATTAAAACCCCTCCCATTAGGGTTGGCTGGTGGAAAAAGATGTGTAATTTTCTTCTGAGCTGTCAGAAGAGCCAGAATATTCTCGAGCGAGTCCCCTAAGGGTCTGAACGTTTGAGGTCGCTTTACATCTCCACTTTTAGGCAATGGAGGGTTTGAAGATTGTGCTGGAAAAGGGGAGTAGTTTCTCCTCTGCATAGGCATGCTTTAATTGCCTTTTTGTCCTTGCAGTATCAAGGAAACATTTTCCTCTTTCTTTTTATGGACCCTCCAGGGGTTGTTTCCATAAGATCCAGACTGGATGTTTTCAGCAACAGCTTTAAGAGTGGTTAGGTCTTGAATTTTACCGGACTTCAATCCCATTTTAGCCATTTCTCCGTGCTTGATTATTTTAGAGAATGGTTTACCAATACCAGCTAGAACTCTTTCATAGAAAGGAGCTTCCTGTACATCTATGAAGGTCATGACCATTTCTGATTCTGTCATGGAAGGAATAACTTGAGCAGCAAGGCGCCTCCACCTTTGAGCGTACTCTCTGAATGACTCATTATACTATTTCTTGACCTTGGTGATTTGGTACAGGTCAGGAGCCATTTGAGATTGAAAACTGTATTGAGTGAGGAAGGCGTGAGCCCGCTCTTCCCAGCTATAGATCTTTGAGTTGTCTAATCTGGTATACCATGAATGGGCTTCTTGATAAGTGGATTTAATATACACGAATCGATATTCATTTCAAGTTTAAATTCATAGTTTTCTTTTTGTTTTGTGTTCATTTTCACTCGTTTCATGTCATTTTATGTGTAGGGTGGTTGTGGATGCAAGTGGTGAAGAAAGACGGAGTTTTGGAGCGAAATTGGAAAAATGCTTGAAGTGGGAAAATTTCTTTAGCAGTAGCCTAGCCCGCCGGGGCGGGGGTCCCGATTCCTGCACTCTCCTGATGCATTTTGATGTTTGCTGGTACTCGGTTTTAGGACTCTGTTAGGCGCCTGGACTCTAAAAAAGGCAGATTTCGGCTAGAACATAGGAAGAGCTTAATATTACGTTGCAATCAACAAATCATACAACACACGAAGCATACTACAGAGATGAATTCCAGGATTCAAGTGCGAGCTTTGGAGAAATAATTTAAAGAGATTATCGTGACGGTTGCAAATCTAGGCTACGTGAAGGGGTTTTCATTATTCTTTTTCTCTTTAGTCGTTATTTGTAATTGAAAGGATGGGTTCATTAGATTATTCAGTTTTTAATTCATTCGTTATGAACTAATTAGCTTATTAGACTTGTGATGGATCCTTGGGTGAACCGAAGATTTTATAACTTTGATTTCCAATTCAATAAAGTATTTTCAATTTATCTATGTTAATTTGAGCGTGAATTTATGAATTGCTTGATCAACAATTCCTCGTGGATTTGAATGGAATCGAGAGAGGATATTCAAATCTAGACCTAGTTAATGTAGCATGTGTCATGAATTTTGTGAATAGCAGATTTTTGATTATTGTTAAGGTAGAGATATGCTTGACATCACATGTAATCGGGTAGAGAACTTAAGCTTAAACCTTCTTTAATTGCAATTCACATAGAGATATAGTGAGTTGGTTGATTTAGGTGTTCAACGGATTTCTATCTTAATTGTGGATTGACGTTAATACGGTATTAGTGCATCGACAGGTGGTTAATACTACATTCGTGTTCTTGATTAATAAACTGAGATAGTAAATTGAATTGGAATAAAGGTGTTAAAATCAAAGTGAAGCTCAGGGTGAAATCATAAGTCTAATTCTCCATTAATTGTTTGAATTCCAGATTTTGATATTGGTGATTTGGTTTGTGGTATTTTATTTGCTTTTAATTTAGGTTCTATAATTTTTAATCATTGAATTAGATAGTTTAATAAAATTAGGATTAATAGGAAATTGATAATTGTGAAGTTAAGTTTCTTACTAAATTGTCTCTGTGGGAATGATACTCTATTCATCACTTTATTACTTGTTGACCACGTACACTTGCGTGTTTTGCGCATATCGATTTTACCCAACACTTCTCCAGTCAAACTTTTCTGAAACAGCTGCATTCTGAGCTTTTCATTTTTCGCATAAGATCTGAGTTCTCCAATAAACACCTTTAAATGTGTTTAACGATCCCCTAATCCGTCATATTTCTCAAAATCAGGGGTCTAGAATTTCTCTGGATAATGAACACCAGGAAATATGCAGAGGTCTGCATATGAAACACTGCCATGTGTTTCAATCCCTTTGAGAACGTGAATAGTTTCCTCCATTTGAAGGACCTTCTTCCTGATATCACCGGTGTCTGGATCTCCTTTGAGATGGGTGTTTTCAGGGTCTTTGGTGGTCGTATCCAACTGAGGTTCTGGAAATGTTTTTTCCAGACCTTGAACTCCTCCTTGTGTAGAGGATTCTGTATGTGTAGGTATCTTCATACCCTGAGTAGACTGGTGTAATTCTTTTAGTAGAACAGCCAAGTCTGTGATTTGTTTACTCAATCCGTCAAATTCTTCTCGGGAAACAGGATTAGACTGTTCGGAAGAAGACATGATTGGCTGTAGGCTTGTGGCCTTTTTGGATTTAGAGCGGGTAACAGGCCCAATTGCTTCCCTACAAAAGACTTACGTAGTTTAGTCTTATGGTAATAAAAATGTTATCATAACATGTCAGTTTTAAGAATTTTGTCCTGCAAAACTGGTTGTTAATTGATAACGTGTCATGCATGCACAGATATTCTTCATATTTTCCATTACATATGGATGAACATGGAATAAAATTACAAGTAAATGCTTTTACAAGTAATTAAAAAGGAAAGCATGAAGAGACTTTCCTCCGTGTTTGGTTTATTAGAGGTTGACCTATCCTAGGGTTTCTCTCGCGGCTTTTTGGCATGAAGGTTCCCAAATCATCGCAATCTACTTGAAGGGAAGTTAATCCGGTCTTTCAACTGGAGCGAATCTGGGTGGTGCCTTTCCTGAGCCTCACTGGAATTATTCTTCCTGCGAGCCCAATAATCAAACACCGACAGGATAGCCTACTGATGGAGGAACCACATAACATACATTCACATACAACATGTCTCACCGTTTATGCAAAATGATGACATGTACGAAGCACTAATATCACAGATAGATATTTAGCAGTGCAGTAAATAAAATGCATTCGTACACATTCATCAGAAATGTAAATGCAACATTCACACACAAGCATAAAACAATTCTGAAAAGCTTGTAATAGCGGCTTAAGTGTGACGACCCGAGAATTTAGAAAATTTATTAAAATCTTAAATGATTGTTTTAAGGTCACATAATAGGCCTAGACAGAAAATAAGTGTATGCGTTTAATATTTTCAGGAAGGAATTTTGAGAATTCAAAATTTCTTTTGGTAAATTATTCAGGATTATAGTATTATGTGTACAAAAGTGGTTAAGGGTCAATGGATGACCAAATAAATTACATTTGTGTCAAACCCTAATCGTATATATTAAGAACGTCCACGTTCAGTTATAAAATTATTACGATTTATAAGAAACCCTAGAAATCGGTTATGGAAACCCTAATTTCAGTTCCGGAAATCTGAAACCCTAATTCGGTATTTGAAAACCCTAATCCGGGAAATTATCGGATAAGTATAATGCTTAAGTGCTATTAATTATAATAATAATTAGGGTAAAGCCTGATTAATTAGCAAACCCTGATTTTAGAAATTTTTGAACCCTAATTGTTCTGTCATGAACCCTAATGTACAGTTATGGAATTAATTGCTAAATTATCAATATTAATTAGGAAATATTAATCCTAATCAGTTAAAGTCATAATGTGATTAAGGAAATATAATATAATTAGGAATCCCTAATTATAATTTTAAAATCAAGATTTTCTATTTTTAAAATCTAATTAGAAAATCTTAGAATTTTAATCGCAAAATCGTTAGGGTAAAATCCTAAAATGCTAAACCCTAAATCCTAAGGGTTATGGCCAATGTCTAAAACGCCCTTCATGATAGAAATGAGAAGTCTAAAATGCCCTTGTGCATTATTAAAGGAAGAATTAAATTATTGGTGTGGAAATTACGAAAATACCCTTTTGTCCCATTTAGTGTATTATTGTGAATTATTGCCACCAATTATTCCACACAAGCCAGCCATCTAGAAGTTACATATGTTACTATAGCATTACCAGCCCTTGAATCACTTAATTCCAACTTTGGATCAATTATTTTCAAGATTAAAAGAGAGAGAAAGGCTACTTTAATTCTCCTTTTCACCAAGCCATCCTCTCTCTAGAAATCCGAAAATTTGGAGTGAGAGAGAGAGATAAGATGAACTATGATCAAGAATCAGCAAGCCAAGATCAGCAACAAAGGATCAAAATCAAAAATCAAAGCAAAAAGGTATTAAAAATCCTAAATTTTGAAATCCTTTGATTCTATGTTAATTGTTGAAATTGATTGTTTAAAGTTGTGTAATAGGGAGTCTATTAATATTTTAAGTTGTTAAATTCAGGACCCATAACATCAAAGTGCTCAAAATTAAAGTTTTTCAACATTTGGAAAACTTGAAAAATCTCGTCTGACAGCAAATGTCAGACCCCATAGATCCGCATGTGTTAAGTGTTTTTGATGTTTAAAGCTTGTAACATGTAGCCCGTTATGTGGTATTTAAGATACAAAAAGAATGAAAGCCAGATCAATTGTAGATCAAACGTTACAAGCAGTCAAACATGGTTGACCAAAACTGCCAAATCGCGAACCCAGAAATTCAAGAACAGATTGTCTGTGTCCAACTTTGACCGGCCAGATCTTGTTCATGCTATGATGTTTTAGTGTTATGAAGCTTTGAAGTTGTAGTCCTACATGTTGTCTACACACTGCAATTGATAGATCATATAACATTACACGATCATCAAGTTATAGAGGTCCAAAGTAGGCACCTCGAACTGTTCTTCGTGAAGAACAGCTCTGAAGCTACTTTGATGGCAATATCTCCCGATATGATGTTTTTTAGCCATGATTGGATCTTGTAGTCTGGTATTTCTCTAAAGATCTGACCAAGAACATTGCCAGAAACCTAAAGAGCAAAAAGTTATTCACGGTCAAAGTAGCTACCAGCGTCTGTCAGAAATTGCTTGGCTTGAAGCTCAAGAACACCTATAGCGACAGTTTCGTCGCTATAGGGCCCCTTAAGCGACGCTTATTTTCGAAAAATACAGAAAATAATTAAATAAATAGAAAAAAAATAATTTTTAAATATTAAAAATACATATTAAATTCTGAAAAATAGTTTTTAACTATTTTGAGTATATTTCGAAAATATTTAATATTTTTGGAATATAAACGGTATTTATTTATTTAATTATAATATTAAATAAATTATTTCAAAATAGTTATAATTCATGAAAAATCATGAAAAATTATATTATGATATTAGGAAATATTTGAAGTTATTTTTGATAACTTTTAATATTTTGTGATGAAATTCATTAATTAATCAATATTAATGATAATTAGTTTTTTTTAGGAAATATATTAAATAAATTATGAAAAAATAGAATAAATGCTTTAAAAATCATATAAAAATGATGTAAGTGTTAGAAAAATATTTTAAGTTATAAAATATAACTTTTGATATTTTGGTATAAAATATTAATATTTTTTTATTAATATCAGTTATTGGATAATGAATTTTAAGTGTTTAAAAATCATTTAAATATGATTTTAAGTTATTAAAAATACTTTGTGATATTATAATTATATTATAATATTATGTTATAATTTTCATTAATATTTAGCAATAAATAAATATTAGTGATAAAGGAATTATATGGTATTTAATTTATTAAATACAGTATTAATGATCGAAAAATTTAGATAAATGATATTAATTATCTGAAAATTATTTCGAGCTTATGAAAATTATTTAGACTGATAATATGATTGTTTAAGATAATTGTTAAGTGTCAGACAGAGTTTAATTGAACTTACACTCGATAATTGTCCGACTAGACCGTCGGGATGATAGAATTTTGTCGATTTCAAGTCAGACCGAAATAATTTGACCTGATGCTAAGTTTTATGTGTTGTATAGATTGACAGGGTTATGTGTTATGTGTTTAGGTTATTCTATAACAGTATTATACTGTGATGATATTATTCTAATTTTGGAGATCTATATTATTAATATTAGGTCCCAGACGAAGCTTATTATATTGCGTTACAGTAATCAACGGATTAGGCAAGTTTTCAAGTTTCTTTTTACTTAAACTCTTCTAAGAGTAGTTTCAGTCAGATATGCTTATGAATTGTACTCTATACATATTGCATGTATTCATCAGGTATGAAAGTCTGATCACCTTCATTACCATTCAGTTCAGACATAATTATTCTTGTTCAATACTTGTTTAGTTAAAGTTTTGTTCATGCTAATTCACAAATACATTGTGAAGGATAGCCAGCTTATTATTCAGACAATCTTTCAATCATGATATATCTTTACATTGTTTTAAAACTTGCTGGGCAACTTTCATGCTCACCCTTGCTATATCATGATAAAACATTGCAGATAAGGCGAATACGGCCAGATACAGGAAAATGATAATGCCAAGTTCAGCTTGGGATAGAATGTGCAGCTAAAGTGTAATGGTATAGTTTGTAAAATAGTAAAGTTTATGATTTTTTTATTAGTTAAGGT